>JAVLSZ010000028.1:62784281-62816781 GCA_032313775.1 Urocyon cinereoargenteus | reverse complement strand
GTAGGGTTAGGGTACGGTTTAGGGTTACGGTGAGGGTTAGGGTTAGGGTTAGCATACGGTTTAGGGTTAGGGTTAGGGTTAGGGTTAGTGTTAGGGTACGGGTTAGGGTTAGGGTTAGGGTTAGGTTTAGGGTTAGGGTTAGGAAAGGGTTAGGGTTAGGATTAGGGTTAGGGTTAGGGTACGGGTTAAGGTTAGGTTTAGTGTACGGGTTACGGTTAGGGTTAGGGTTAGAGTTAGGGTTAGGGGTTAGGGTTAGGGTTAGGGTTAGGGTTAGGGTTCGGGTTAGGGTTAGGGTTAGGTTTAGGGTACGGTTTAGGGTTAGGGTTAGGTGTTAGGGTTAGGGTATGGGTTAGGGTTAGGGTACGGGTTAGGGTACGGGGTAGGGTACGGGTTAGGGTTAGGGTTAGAGTTAGAGTTAGGGTACGGGTTAGGGTTAGGGTACGAGTTAGGGTTAGGGTTAGGGTACGGGTTAGGGTTAGGGTTAGGGTTAGGGTTAGGGTACGGGTTAGGTTTAGGGTATGGGTTAGGGTTAGGGTAATTGTTCGTGTTAAGGTTAGGGTTAGGGGCTTAGTGTTAGGGTTAGGGTTAGGGTTAGGGTACGGGTTAGGGATAGGGTATGGGTTAGGGTTAGGGTTAGGGTACGTTTTAGGGTTAGGGTACGGGTTAGGGTTAGGGTACGGTTTAGGGTTAGGGTTAGGGTACTTGTTAGCTTTAGGGTTAGGGGTTAGGGTTAGGGTTAGGGTTAGGGTTAGGGTATGGGTTAGGGGTTAGGGTTAGGGTTATTGTTAGGGTTAGGGTTAGGGTACGGGTTAGGGTTAGGGTACGGGTTAGGGTACGGGTTAGGGTTAGGGTTAGGGTTAGGCTACGGGTTAGGGTTAGGGTACGGGTTAGGGTTAGGGTACGGGTTAGGGTTAGGGTCCGGGTTAGGGTTAGTTTTAGGGGATAGTGTTAGGGTTAGGTTTAGGGTTAGGGTACGTGTTAGGGTTAGGGTACGTGTTAGCATTAGGATTAGGGTTAGGTTTAGGGTACGGGTTAGGGTTAGGGTACGGGTTAGGGTTAGCGTTAGGGTACGGGTTAGGGTTAGGGTTAGCCGTTAGGGTTAGGGTTAGGGTTAGGGTAGGGGTAGGGTTAGGGTACGGTTTAGGGTTCGGGTGAGGGTTAGGGTTAGGGTTAGCATACGGGTTAGGGTTAGGGTTAGGGTTAGGGTTAGGGTTAGGGTTAGTGTTAGGGTACAGGTTAGGGTTAGGGTTAGGGTTAGGTTTAGGGTTAGGGTTAGGAAAGGGTTAGGGTTAGGATTAGGGTTAGGGTTAGGGTACGGGTTAAGGTTAGGTTTAGTGTACGGGTTACGTTTAGGGTTAGGGTTAGAGTTAGGGTTAGGGGTTAGGGTTAGGGTTAGGGTTAGGGTTAGGGTACGGGTTAGGGTTAGGGTTAGGTTTAGGGTACGGTTTAGGGTTAGGGTTAGGTGTTAGGGTTAGGGTATGGGTTAGGGTTAGGGTACGGGGTAGGGTACGGGTTAGGGTTAGGGTTAGAGTTAGGATTAGGGTTGGGTTAGGGTTAGGGTACGAGTTAGGGTTAGGGTTATGGTACGGGTTAGGGTTAGGGTTAGGGTACGGGTTAGGTTTAGGGTATGGGTTAGGGTTAGGGTTATTGTACGGGTTAGGGTTAGGGTTAGGGGCTTAGGGCTAGGGTTAGGGTTAGGGTGAGGGTACGGGTTAAGGTTAGGGTATGGGTTAGGCTTAGGGTTAGGGTACGTTTTAGGGTTAGGGTACGGGTTAGGGTTAGGGTACGGGTTAGGGTTAGGGTTAGGGTACTTGTTAGCGTTAGGGTTAGGGGTTAGGGTTAGGGTTAGGGTTAGGGTACGGGTTAGGGTTAGTGTTAGCGTTAGGGTTAGGGTTAGGGTTAGGGTTAGGGTACGGGTTAGGGATAGGTTTAGGTTTAGGGTTAGGGTTAGCGTACGGGTTAGGGTTAGGTTTAGGTTTAGGGTTAGGTTTAGGGTACAGGTTAATGTTAGGGTACAGGTTAGGGTTAGGTTTAGGGTTAGGGTTAGGGTTAGGGTTAGGAAAGGGTTAGGGTTAGGGTTAGGTTTAGGGTACGGGTTAGGGTTAGGGTTAGGGTACGGGTTAGTGTTAGGGTTAGGGTTAGGATTAGGGTTAGGGTTAGGGTTAGGATAAGGGTACGGGTTATTGTTAGGGTTAGGGATAGGGTTAGGGTACGGGTTAGGGTTAGGGTTAGGGTTAGGGTTAGGTTACGGGTTAGGGTTAGGTTTAGGGCTGGGTTAGGGTACGGGTTAGTGTTAGGGTTAGGGTTGGGATTAGGGTTAGGGTTAGGTTTAGGGTATGGGTTAGGGTTAGTGTTAGGGTTAGGGTACAGGTTAGTGTTAGGGTTAGGGTTAGGATTAGGGTTAGGGTTAGGATAAGGGTACGGGTTCGGTTAAGGGTTAGGGTTAGGGTTAGGGTTAGGGTACGGGTTAGGGTTAGGGTACGGGTTAGGGTTAGGTTTAGGGTTAGGTTTAGGGTACGGGTTAGGGTTAATGTACGGATTAGGGTTAGGGTTAGGGTATGGGTTAGTGTTAGGGTTAGAGTTAGGATTAGGGTTAGGGTTAGGTTTAGGGTACGTGTTAGGTTTAGGGTTAGGGTTAGGGTTAGGGTTAGGGTTAGGGTACGGGTTAGTGTTAGTGTTAGGGTTAGGATTAGGGTTAGGGTTAGGGTTAGGGTACGGGTTAGGTTAAGGTTTAGGGTTAGGGTTAGGGTTAGGGTTAGGGTACGGGTTAGGGTTAGGTTTAGGGTTAGGGTACGGGTTAGGGTTAGGGTACGGGTTAGGGTACGGGTTTGGGTTAGGGTTAGGGTAAGGGTTAGGGTACGGGTTAGGGTTAGGGTTAGGGTTAGGGTTAGTTTTAGCGTACGGGTTAGGGTTAGGGTTAGGGTTAGGGTACTGGTTAGGGTACGGGTTAAGGTTAGGGTACGGGTTAGTGTAAGTTTAGGGTACGGGTTAGGGTTAGGGTTAGGGTTAGGGTTAGGGTTAGGCTACGGGTTAGGGTTAGGGTTAGGGCTGGGTTAGGGTACGGGTTAGTGTTAGGGTTAGGGTTGGGATTAGGGTTAGGGTTAGGTTTAGGGTATGGGTTAGGGTTAGTGTTAGGGTTAGGGTACAGGTTAGTGTTAGGGTTAGGGTTAGGATTAGGGTTAGGGTTAGGATAAGGGTACGGGTTCGGTTAAGGGTTAGGGTTAGGGTTAGGGTTAGGGTACGGGTTAGGGTTAGGGTACGGGTTAGGGTTAGGTTTAGGGTTAGGTTTAGGGTACGGGTTAGGGTTAATGTACGGATTAGGGTTAGGGTTAGGGTACGGGTTAGTGTTAGGGTTAGAGTTAGGATTAGGGTTAGGGTTAGGTTTAGGGTATGTGTTAGGTTTAGGGTTAGGGTTAGGGTTAGGGTTAGGGTACTGGTTAGTGTTAGTGTTAGGGTTAGGATTAGGGTTAGGGTTAGGGTTAGGGTACGGGTTAGGTTAAGGTTTAGGGTTAGGGTTAGGGTTAGGGTTAGGGTACGGGTTAGGGTTAGGTTTAGGGTTAGGGTACGGGTTAGGGTTAGGGTACGGGTTAGGGTACGGGTTAGGGTTAGGGTTAGGGTAAGGGTTAGGGTACGGGTTAGGGTTAGGGTTAGGGTTAGGGTTAGTTTTAGCGTACGGGTTAGGGTTAGGGTTAGGGTTAGGGTACTGGTTAGGGTACGGGTTAAGGTTAGGGTACGGGTTAGTGTAAGGTTAGGGTACGGGTTAGGGTTAGGGTTAGGGTTAGGTTTAGGGTACGGGTTAGGTTTAGGGTACGTGTTATCGTTAGGGTTATTGTACGGGTTAGGGTTAGGGTTAGGGGTTAGGGTTAGGGTAAGGGTTAGGGTTAGGGTTAGGGTACGGGTTAGGGTTAGGGTATGGGTTAGGGTTAGGGTTAGGATACGGGTTAGGGTTAGGGTACGGGTTAGGGTTAGGGTACGTGTTAGGGTTAGGGTTAGGGTACTTGTTAGAGTTAGGGTTAGTGTTAGGATTAGGGTTAGCGTACGAGTTAGGGTTAGGGTACGGGTTAGGTTTAGGGTTAGGGTACGGGTTAGGGTATGGGTTAGGGGTTAGGGTTAGGGTTATTGTCAGGGTTAGGGTTAGGGTACGGGTTAGGGTTAGGGTACGGGTTAGGGTACGGGTTAGGGTTAGGGTTAGGGTTAGGCTACGGGTTAGGGTTAGGGTACGGGTTAGGGTTAGGGTACGGGTTAGGGTTAGGGTCCGGGTTAGGGTTAGTTTTAGGGGATAGTGTTAGGTTTAGGTTTAGGGTTAGGTTTCGGGTTAGGGTTAGGGTACGGGTTAGGGTTAGGGTTAGGGTACGGGTTAGGGTTAGGGTACGGGTTAGGGTTAGGGTCCGGGTTAGGGTTAGTTTTAGGGGATAGTGTTAGGGTTAGGTTTAGGGTTAGGTTTCGGGTTAGGGTTAGGGTACGGATTAGGGTTAGGGTACGGGTTCGCGTTAGGGTTAGGGTACGGGTTAGGGTTAGTGTTAGGGTACGGGTTAGGGTTAGGGTTAGGTTTAGGGTACGGGTTATGGTTAGGGTTAGGTTTAGGTACGGCTTAGGGTTAGGATTAGGGGTTAGGGTTAGGGTACGTGTTAGGGTTAGGGATAGGGTTAGGGTTACGGGTAGGGTACGGGTTAGGGTTAGGGTTAGGGTTAGGGTTAGGGTTAGGTTTAGGGGTTAGGGGTTAGTGTTAGGGTAAGGGTTAGGGTTAGGGTTAGGGTACGGGTTAGGGTACGTGTTAGGGTTAGGGTTAGGGTTAGGGTACGGTTTAGGGTTAGGGTTAGGGTTAGGGTTGGTGTTCGGGTTAGGGTACGGGTTAGGGTTAGTCTTAGGGTTAGGGTAAGGGTTAGGGTACGGGTTAGGATTAGGGTTAGGGTTAGGGTTAGGTTTAGGGTACGGGTTAGGGTTAGTGTTAGGGTAAGGGTTAAGGTTATGGTACAGGTTAGGGTACGGGTTAGGGTTAGGGTACGGGTTAGGGTACGGGTTAGGGTAAGGGTTAGGGTTAGGGTTAGGGTTAGGCTACGGGTTAGGGTTAGGGTACGGGTTAGGGTTAGGGTACGGGTTAGGGTTAGGGTCCGGGTTAGGGTTAGTTTTAGGGGATAGGGTTAGGGTTAGGTTTAGGGTTAGGGTACGGGTTAGGGTTAGGGTACGTGTTTGGGTTAGGATTAGGGTTAGTTTTAGGGTACGGGTTAGGGTTAGTGTACGGGTTAGGGTTAGCGTTAGGGTACGGGTTAGGGTTAGGGTTAGCCGTTAGGGTTAGGGTTAGGGTTAGGGTAGGGGTAGGGTTAGGGTACGGTTTAGGGTTACGGTGAGGGTTAGGGTTAGGGTTAGCATACGGTTTAGGGTTAGGGTTAGGGTTAGGGTTAGTGTTAGGGTACGGGTTAGGGTTAGGGTTAGGGTTAGGTTTAGGGTTAGGGTTAGGAAAGGGTTAGGGTTAGGATTAGGGTTAGGGTTAGGGTACGGGTTAAGGTTAGGTTTAGTGTACGGGTTACGGTTAGGGTTAGGGTTAGAGTTAGGGTTAGGGGTTAGGGTTAGGGTTAGGGTTAGGGTTAGGGTTCGGGTTAGGGTTAGGGTTAGGTTTAGGGTACGGTTTAGGGTTAGGGTTAGGTGTTAGGGTTAGGGTATGGGTTAGGGTTAGGGTACGGGTTAGGGTACGGGGTAGGGTACGGGTTAGGGTTAGGGTTAGAGTTAGAGTTAGGGTACGGGTTAGGGTTAGGGTACGAGTTAGGGTTAGGGTTAGGGTACGGGTTAGGGTTAGGGTTAGGGTTAGGGTTAGGGTACGGGTTAGGTTTAGGGTATGGGTTAGGGTTAGGGTAATTGTTCGTGTTAAGGTTAGGGTTAGGGGCTTAGTGTTAGGGTTAGGGTTAGGGTTAGGGTACGGGTTAGGGATAGGGTATGGGTTAGGGTTAGGGTTAGGGTACGTTTTAGGGTTAGGGTACGGGTTAGGGTTAGGGTACGGTTTAGGGTTAGGGTTAGGGTACTTGTTAGCTTTAGGGTTAGGGGTTAGGGTTAGGGTTAGGGTTAGGGTTAGGGTTAGGGTATGGGTTAGGGGTTAGGGTTAGGGTTATTGTTAGGGTTAGGGTTAGGGTACGGGTTAGGGTTAGGGTACGGGTTAGGGTACGGGTTAGGGTTAGGGTTAGGGTTAGGCTACGGGTTAGGGTTAGGGTACGGGTTAGGGTTAGGGTACGGGTTAGGGTTAGGGTCCGGGTTAGGGTTAGTTTTAGGGGATAGTGTTAGGGTTAGGTTTAGGGTTAGGGTACGTGTTAGGGTTAGGGTACGTGTTAGCATTAGGATTAGGGTTAGGTTTAGGGTACGGGTTAGGGTTAGGGTACGGGTTAGGGTTAGCGTTAGGGTACGGGTTAGGGTTAGGGTTAGCCGTTAGGGTTAGGGTTAGGGTTAGGGTAGGGGTAGGGTTAGGGTACGGTTTAGGGTTCGGGTGAGGGTTAGGGTTAGGGTTAGCATACGGGTTAGGGTTAGGGTTAGGGTTAGGGTTAGGGTTAGTGTTAGGGTACAGGTTAGGGTTAGGGTTAGGGTTAGGTTTAGGGTTAGGGTTAGGAAAGGGTTAGGGTTAGGATTAGGGTTAGGGTTAGGGTACGGGTTAAGGTTAGGTTTAGTGTACGGGTTACGTTTAGGGTTAGGGTTAGAGTTAGGGTTAGGGGTTAGGGTTAGGGTTAGGGTTAGGGTTAGGGTACGGGTTAGGGTTAGGGTTAGGTTTAGGGTACGGTTTAGGGTTAGGGTTAGGTGTTAGGGTTAGGGTATGGGTTAGGGTTAGGGTACGGGGTAGGGTACGGGTTAGGGTTAGGGTTAGAGTTAGGATTAGGGTTGGGTTAGGGTTAGGGTACGAGTTAGGGTTAGGGTTATGGTACGGGTTAGGGTTAGGGTTAGGGTACGGGTTAGGTTTAGGGTATGGGTTAGGGTTAGGGTTATTGTACGGGTTAGGGTTAGGGTTAGGGGCTTAGGGCTAGGGTTAGGGTTAGGGTGAGGGTACGGGTTAAGGTTAGGGTATGGGTTAGGCTTAGGGTTAGGGTACGTTTTAGGGTTAGGGTACGGGTTAGGGTTAGGGTACGGGTTAGGGTTAGGGTTAGGGTACTTGTTAGCGTTAGGGTTAGGGGTTAGGGTTAGGGTTAGGGTTAGGGTACGGGTTAGGGTTAGTGTTAGCGTTAGGGTTAGGGTTAGGGTTAGGGTTAGGGTACGGGTTAGGGATAGGTTTAGGTTTAGGGTTAGGGTTAGCGTACGGGTTAGGGTTAGGTTTAGGTTTAGGGTTAGGTTTAGGGTACAGGTTAATGTTAGGGTACAGGTTAGGGTTAGGTTTAGGGTTAGGGTTAGGGTTAGGGTTAGGAAAGGGTTAGGGTTAGGGTTAGGTTTAGGGTACGGGTTAGGGTTAGGGTTAGGGTTAGGGTACGGGTTAGTGTTAGGGTTAGGGTTAGGATTAGGGTTAGGGTTAGGGTTAGGATAAGGGTACGGGTTATCGTTAGGGTTAGGGATAGGGTTAGGGTACGGGTTAGGGTTAGGGTTAGGGTTAGGGTTAGGTTACGGGTTAGGGTTAGGGTTAGGGCTGGGTTAGGGTACGGGTTAGTGTTAGGGTTAGGGTTGGGATTAGGGTTAGGGTTAGGTTTAGGGTATGGGTTAGGGTTAGTGTTAGGGTTAGGGTACAGGTTAGTGTTAGGGTTAGGGTTAGGATTAGGTTTAGGGTTAGGATAAGGGTACGGGTTCGGTTAAGGGTTAGGGTTAGGGTTAGAGTTAGGGTACGGGTTAGGGTTAGGGTACGGGTTAGGGTTAGGTTTAGGGTTAGGTTTAGGGTACGGGTTAGGGTTAATTTACGGATTAGGGTTAGGGTTAGGGTACGGGTTAGTGTTAGGGTTAGAGTTAGGATTAGGGTTAGGGTTAGGTTTAGGGTACGTGTTAGGTTTAGGGTTAGGGTTAGGGTTAGGGTTAGGGTACGGGTTAGTGTTAGTGTTAGGGTTAGGATTAGGGTTAGGGTTAGGGTTAGGGTACGGGTTAGGTTAAGGTTTAGGGTTAGGGTTAGGGTTAGGGTTAGGGTAAGGGTTAGGGTTAGGTTTAGGGTTAGGGTACGGGTTAGGGTTAGGGTACGGGTTAGGGTACGGGTTAGGGTTAGGGTTAGGGTAAGGGTTAGGGTATGGGTTAGGGTTAGGGTTAGGGTTAGGGTTAGTTTTAGCGTACGGGTTAGGGTTAGGGTTAGGGTTAGGGTACAGGTTAGGGTACGGGTTAAGGTTAGGGTACGGGTTAGTGTAAGGTTAGGGTACGGGTTAGGGTTAGGGTTAGGGTTAGGTTTAGGGTACGGGTTAGGTTTAGGGTACGTGTTATCGTTAGGGTTATTGTACGGGTTAGGGTTAGGGTTAGGGGTTAGGGTTAGGGTAAGGGTTAGGGTTAGGGTTAGGGTACGGGTTAGGGTTAGGGTACGGGTTAGGGTTAGGGTTAGGATACGGGTTAGGGTTAGGGTACGGGTTAGGGTTAGGGTACGTGTTAGGGTTAGGGTTAGGGTACTTGTTAGAGTTAGGGTTAGGGGTTAGGATTAGGGTTAGGCTTAGGGTACGGGTTAGGGTTAGTGTTAGGATTAGGGTTAGCGTACGAGTTAGGGTTAGGGTACGGGTTAGGTTTAGGGTTAGGGTACGGGTTAGGGTATGGGTTAGGGGTTAGGGTTAGGGTTATTTTTAGGGTTAGGGTTAGGGTACGGGTTAGGGTTAGGGTACGGGTTAGGGTACGGGTTAGGGTTAGGGTTAGGGTTAGGCTACGGGTTAGGGTTAGGGTACGGGTTAGGGTTAGGGTACGGGTTAGGGTTAGGGTCCGGGTTAGGGTTAGTTTTAGGGGATAGTGTTAGGGTTAGGTTTAGGGTTAGGTTTCGGGTTAGGGTTAGGGTACGGGTTAGGGTTAGGGTTAGGGTACGGGTTAGGGTTAGGGTTAGGTTTAGGGTACGGGTTATGGTTAGGGTTAGGTTTAGGTACGGCTTAGGGTTAGGATTAGGGGTTAGGGTTAGGGTACGGGTTAGGGTTAGGGATAGGGTTAGGGTTACGGGTAGGGTACGGGTTAGGGTTAGGATTAGGGTTAGGGTTAGGGTTAGGGTTAGGGTTAGGTTTAGGGGTTAGGGGTTAGTGTTAGGGTAAGGGTTAGGGTTAGGGTTAGGGTACGGGTTAGGGTACGTGTTAGGGTTAGGGTTAGGGTTAGGGTACGGTTTAGGGTTAGGGTTAGGGTTAGGGTTGGTGTTAGGGTTAGGGTACGGGTTAGGGTTAGTCTTAGGGTTAGGTTAAGGGTTAGGGTACGGGTAAGGATTAGGGTTAGGGTTAGGGTTAGGTTTAGGGTACGGGTTAGGGTTAGTGTTAGGGTAAGGGTTAAGGTTATGGTACGGGTTAGGTTACGGGTTAGGGTTAGGGTACGGGTTAGGGTACGGGTTAGGGTACGGGTTAGGGTTAGGGTTAGGGTTAGGCTACGGGTTAGGGTTAGGGTACGGGTTAGGGTTAGGGTACGGGTTAGGGTTAGGGTCCGGGTTAGGGTTAGTTTTAGGGGATAGGGTTAGGGTTAGGTTTAGGGTTAGGGTACGGGTTAGGGTTCGGGTACGTGTTAGGGTTAGGATTAGGGTTAGGTTTAGGGTACGGGTTAGGGTTAGTGTACGCGTTAGTGTTAGCGTTAGGGTACGGGTTAGGGTTAGGGTTAGCCGTTAGGGTTAGGGTTAGGGTTAGGGTAGGGGTAGGGTTAGGGTACGGTTTAGGGTTACGGTGAGGGTTAGTGTTAGGGTTAGCATACGGTTTAGGGTTAGGGTTAGGGTTAGGGTTAGTGTTAGGGTACGGGTTAGGGTTAGGGTTAGGGTTAGGTTTAGGGTTAGGGTTAGGAAAGGGTTAGGGTTAGGATTAGGGTTAGGGTTAGGGTACGGGTTAAGGTTAGGTTTAGTGTACGGGTTACGGTTAGGGTTAGGGTTAGAGTTAGGGTTAGGGGTTAGGGTTAGGGTTAGGGTTAGGGTTAGGGTTAGGGTTCGGGTTAGGGTTAGGGTTAGGTTTAGGGTATGGTTTAGGGTTAGGGTTAGGTGTTAGGGTTAGGGTATGGGTTAGGGTTAGGGTACGGGTTAGGGTACGGGGTAGGGTACGGGTTAGGGTTAGGGTTAGAGTTAGAGTTAGGGTACGGGTTAGGGTTAGGGTACGAGTTAGGGTTAGGGTTAGGGTACGGGTTAGGGTTAGGGTTAGGGTTAGGGTTAGGGTACGGGTTAGGTTTAGGGTATGGGTTAGGGTTAGGGTTATTGTTCGTGTTAGGGTTAGGGTTAGGGGCTTAGTGTTAGGGTTAGGGTTAGGGTTAGGGTACGGGTTAGGGATAGGGTATGGGTTAGGGTTAGGGTTAGGGTACGTTTTAGGGTTAGGGTACGGGTTAGGTTTAGGGTACGGTTTAGGGTTAGGGTTAGGGTACTTGTTAGCTTTAGGGTTAGGGGTTAGGGTTGGGGTTAGGGTTAGGGTTAGGGTTAGGGTATGGGTTAGGGGTTAGGGTTAGGGTTATTGTTAGGGTTAGGGTTAGGGTACGGGTTAGGGTTAGGGTACGGGTTAGGGTACGGTTTAGGGTTAGGGTTAGGGTTAGGCTACGGGTTAGGGTTAGGGTACGGGTTAGGTTTAGGGTACGGGTTAGGGTTAGGGTCCGGGTTAGGGTTAGTTTTAGGGGATAGTGTTAGGGTTAGGTTTAGGGTTAGGGTACGTGTTAGGGTTAGGGTACGTGTTAGCATTAGGATTAGGGTTAGGTTTAGGGTACGGGTTAGGGTTAGTGTACGGGTTAGGGTTAGCGTTAGGGTACGGGTTAGGGTTAGGGTTAGCCGTTAGGGTTAGGGTTAGGGTTAGGGTAGTGGTAGGGTTAGGGTACGGTTTAGGGTTAGGGTGAGGGTTAGGGTTAGGGTTAGCATACGGGTTAGGGTTAGGGTTAGGGTTAGGGTTAGGGTTAGTGTTAGGGTACAGGTTAGGGTTAGGGTTAGGGTTAGGTTTAGGGTTAGGGTTAGGAAAGGGTTAGGGTTAGGATTAGGGTTAGGTTTAGGATACGGGTTAAGGTTAGGTTTAGTGTACGGGTTACGGTTAGGGTTAGGGTTAGAGTTAGGTTTAGGGGTTAGGGTTAGGGTTAGGGTTAGGGTTAGGGTTAGGGTACGGGTTAGGGTTAGGGTTAGGTTTAGGGTACGGTTTAGGGTTAGGGTTAGGTGTTAGGGTTAGGGTATGGGTTAGGGTTAGGGTACGGGGTAGGGTACGGGTTAGGGTTAGGGTTAGAGTTAGGATTAGGGTTAGGGTTAGGGTTAGGGTACGAGTTAGGGTTAGGGTTATGGTACGGGTTAGGGTTAGGGTAGGGTACGGGTTAGGTTTAGGGTATGGGTTAGGGTTAGGGTTATTGTACGGGTTAGGGTTAGGGTTAGGGGCTTAGGGCTAGGGTTAGGGTTAGGGTGAGTGTACGGGTTAAGGTTAGGGTATGGGTTAGGGTTAGGGTTAGGGTACGTTTTAGGGTTAGGGTACGGGTTAGGGTTAGGGTACGGGTTAGGGTTAGGGTTAGGGTACTTGTTAGCGTTAGGGTTAGGGGTTAGGGTTAGGGTTAGGGTTAGGGTACGGGTTAGGGTTAGTGTTAGCGTTAGGGTTAGGGTTAGGGTTAGGGTTAGGGTACGGGTTAGGGATAGGTTTAGGTTTAGGGTTAGGGTTAGCGTACGGGTTAGGGTTAGGTTTAGGTTTAGGGTTAGGTTTAGGGTACAGGTTAATGTTAGGGTACAGGTTAGGGTTAGGTTTAGGGTTAGGGTTAGGGTTAGGGTTAGGAAAGGGTTAGGGTTAGGGTTAGGTTTAGGGTACGGGTTAGGGTTAGGGTTAGGGTACGGGTTAGTGTTAGGGTTAGGGTTAGGATTAGGGTTAGGGTTAGGGTTAGGATAAGGGTACGGGTTATTGTTAGGGTTAGGGATAGGGTTAGGGTACGGGTTAGGGTTAGGGTTAGGGTTAGGGTTAGGTTACGGGTTAGGGTTAGGTTTAGGGCTGGGTTAGGGTACGGGTTAGTGTTAGGGTTAGGGTTGGGATTAGGGTTAGGGTTAGGTTTAGGGTATGGGTTAGGGTTAGTGTTAGGGTTAGGGTACAGGTTAGTGTTAGGGTTAGGGTTAGGATTAGGGTTAGGGTTAGGATAAGGGTACGGGTTCGGTTAAGGGTTAGGGTTAGGGTTAGGGTTAGGGTACGGGTTAGGGTTAGGGTACGGGTTAGGGTTAGGTTTAGGGTTAGGTTTAGGGTACGGGTTAGGGTTAATGTACGGATTAGGGTTAGGGTTAGGGTATGGGTTAGTGTTAGGGTTAGAGTTAGGATTAGGGTTAGGGTTAGGTTTAGGGTACGTGTTAGGTTTAGGGTTAGGGTTAGGGTTAGGGTTAGGGTTAGGGTACGGGTTAGTGTTAGTGTTAGGGTTAGGATTAGGGTTAGGGTTAGGGTTAGGGTACGGGTTAGGTTAAGGTTTAGGGTTAGGGTTAGGGTTAGGGTTAGGGTACGGGTTAGGGTTAGGTTTAGGGTTAGGGTACGGGTTAGGGTTAGGGTACGGGTTAGGGTACGGGTTTGGGTTAGGGTTAGGGTAAGGGTTAGGGTACGGGTTAGGGTTAGGGTTAGGGTTAGGGTTAGTTTTAGCGTACGGGTTAGGGTTAGGGTTAGGGTTAGGGTACTGGTTAGGGTACGGGTTAAGGTTAGGGTACGGGTTAGTGTAAGTTTAGGGTACGGGTTAGGGTTAGGGTTAGGGTTAGGTTTAGGGTACGGGTTAGGTTTAGGGTACGTGTTATCGTTAGGGTTATTGTACGGGTTAGGGTTAGGGTTAGGGGTTAGGGTTAGGGTAAGGGTTAGGGTTAGGGTTAGGGTACGGGTTAGGGTTAGGGTACGGGTAGGGTTAGGGTTAGGATACGGGTTAGGGTTAGGGTACGGGTTAGGGTTAGGGTACGTGTTAGGGTTAGGGTTAGGGTACTTGTTAGAGTTAGGGTTAGGGGTTAGGATTAGGGTTAGGCTTAGGGTACGGGTTAGGGTTAGTGTTAGGATTAGGGTTAGCGTACGAGTTAGGGTTAGGGTACGGGTTAGGGTTAGGGTTAGGGTACGGGTTAGGGTATGGGTTAGGGGTTAGGGTTAGGGTTATTGTTAGGGTTAGGGTTAGGGTACGGGTTAGGGTTAGGGTACGGGTTAGGGTACGGGTTAGGGTTAGGGTTAGGGTTAGGCTACGGGTTAGGGTTAGGGTACGGGTTAGGGTTAGTTTTAGGGGATAGTGTTAGGGTTAGGTTTAGGGTTAGGGTACAGGTTAGGGTTAGGGTACGTGTTAGCGTTAGGATTAGGGTTAGGTTTAGGGTACGGGTTAGGGTTAGTGTTCTGGTTAGGGTTAGCGTTAGGGTACGGGTTAGGGTTAGGGTTAGCCGTTAGGGTTAGGGTTAGGGTTAGGGTAGGGGTAGGGTTAGGGTACGGTTTAGGGTTATGGTGAGGGTTAGGGTTAGGGTTAGCATACGGGTTAGTGTTAGGGTTAGGGTTAGGGTTAGGGTTAGTGTTAGGGTACAGGTTAGGGTTAGGGTTAGGGTTAGGTTTAGGGTTTGGGTTAGGAAAGGGTTAGGGTTAGGATTAGGGTTAGGTTTAGGGTACGGGTTAAGGTTAGGTTTAGTGTACGGGTTACGGTTAGCGTTAGGGTTAGAGTTAGGGTTAGGGGTTAGGGTTAGGGTTAGGGTTAGGGTTAGGGTACGGGTTAGGGTTAGGGTTAGGTTTAGGGTACGGTTTAGGGTTAGGGTTAGGTGTTAGGGTTAGGGTATGGGTTAGGTTTAGGGTACGGGGTAGGGTACGGGTTAGGGTTAGGGTTAGATTTAGGATTAGGGTTAGGGTTAGGGTTAGGGTACGAGTTAGGGTTAGGGTTAGGGTACGGGTTAGGGTTAGGGTTAGGGTACGGGTTAGGTTTAGTGTATGGGTTAGGGTTAGGGTTATTGTACGGGTTAGGGTTAGGGTTAGGGGCTTAGGGTTAGGGTTAGGGTTAGGGTACGGGTTAAGGTTAGGGTATGGGTTAGGGTTAGGGTTAGGGTACGTTTTAGGGTTAGGGTACGGGTTAGGGTTAGGGTACAGGTTAGGGTTAGGGTTAGGGTACTTGTTAGCGTTAGGGTTAGGGTTAGGGTTAGGGTTAGGGTACGGGTTAGGGTTAGTGTTAGCGTTAGGGTTAGGGTTAGGGTTAGGGTTAGGGTACGGGTTAGGGATAGGTTTAGGTTTAGGGTTAGGGTTAGCGTACGGTTTAGGGTTAGGTTTAGGTTTAGGGTTAGGTTTAGGGTACAGGTTAATGTTAGGGTACAGGTTAGGGTTAGGTTTAGGGTTAGGGTTAGGGTTAGGGTTAGGAAAGGGTTAGGGTTAGGGTTAGGTTTAGGGTACGGGTTAGGGTTAGGGTTAGGGTTAGGGTACGGGTTAGTGTTAGGGTTAGGGTTAGGATTAGGGTTAGGGTTAGGGTTAGGATAAGGGTACGGGTTATTGTTAGGGTTAGGGATAGGGTTAGGGTACGGGTTAGGGTTAGGCTTAGGGTTAGGGTTAGGTTACGGGTTAGGGTTAGGGTTAGGGCTGGGTTAGGGTACGGGTTAGTGTTAGGGTTAGGGTTGGGATTAGGGTTAGGGTTAGGTTTAGGGTATGGGTTAGGGTTAGTGTTAGGGTTAGGGTACAGGTTAGTGTTAGGGTTAGGGTTAGGATTAGGGTTAGGGTTAGGATAAGGGTACGGGTTCGGTTAAGGGTTAGGGTTAGGGTTAGGGTTAGGGTACGGGTTAGGGTTAGGGTACGGGTTAGGGTTAGGTTTAGGGTTAGGTTTAGGGTACGGGTTAGGGTTAATGTACGGATTAGGGTTAGGGTTAGGGTACGGGTTAGTGTTAGGGTTAGAGTTAGGATTAGGGTTAGGGTTAGGTTTAGGGTACGTGTTAGGTTTAGGGTTAGGGTTAGGGTTAGGGTTAGGGTTAGGGTACGGGTTAGTGTTAGTGTTAGGGTTAGGATTAGGGTTAGGGTTAGGGTTAGGGTACGGGTTAGGTTAAGGGTTAGGGTTAGGGTTAGGGTTAGGGTACGGGTTAGGGTTAGGTTTAGGGTTAGGGTACGGGTTTGGGTTAGGGTACGGGTTAGGGTACGGGTTAGGGTTAGGGTTAGGGTAAGTGTTAGGGTACGGGTTAGGGTTAGGGTTAGGGTTAGGGTTAGTTTTAGCGTACAGGTTAGGGTTAGGGTTAGGGTTAGGGTACTGGTTAGGGTACGGGTTAAGGTTAGGGTACGGGTTAGTGTAAGGTTAGGGTACGGGTTAGGGTTAGGGTTAGGGTTAGGTTTAGGGTACGGGTTAGGTTTAGGGTACGTGTTATCGTTAGGGGTATTGTACGGGTTAGGGTTAGGGTTAGGGGTTAGGGTTAGGGTAAGGGTTAGGGTTAGGGTACGGGTTAGGGTTAGGGTACGGGTTAGGGTTAGGGTTAGGATACGGGTTAGGGTTAGGGTACGGGTTAGGGTTAGGGTACGTGTTAGGGTTAGGGTTAGGGTACTTGTTAGAGTTAGGGTTAGGGGTTAGGGTTAGGGTTAGGCTTAGGGTACGGGTTAGGGTTAGTGTTAGGATTAGGGTTAGCGTACGAGTTAGGGTTAGGGTACGGGTTAGGGTTAGGGTTAGGGTACTTGTTAGCGTTAGGGTTAGGGGTTAGGGTTAGGGTTAGGGTTAGGGTACGGGTTAGGGTTAGTGTTAGCGTTAGGGTTAGGGTTAGGGTTAGGGTTAGGGTACGGGTTAGGTATAGGTTTAGGTTTAGGGTTAGGGTTAGCGTACGGGTTAGGTTTAGGTTTAGGTTTAGGGTTAGGTTTAGGGTACAGGTTAATGTTAGGGTACAGGTTAGGGTTAGGTTTAGGGTTAGGGTTAGGGTTAGGGTTAGGAAAAGGTTAGGGTTAGGGTTAGGTTTAGGGTACGGGTTAGGGTTAGGGTTAGAGTTAGGGTACGGGTTAGTGTTAGGGTTAGGGTTAGGATTAGGGTTAGGGTTAGGGTTAGGATAAGGGTACGGGTTATTGTTAGGGTTAGGGATAGGGTTAGGGTACGGGTTAGGGTTAGGGTTAGGGTTAGGGTTAGGTTACGGTTTAGGGTTAGGGTTAGGGCTGGGTTAGGGTACGGGTTAGTGTTAGGGTTAGGGTTGGGATTAGGGTTAGGGTTAGGTTTAGGGTATGGGTTAGGGTTAGTGTTAGGGTTAGGGTACAGGTTAGTGTTAGGGTTAGGGTTAGGATTAGGGTTAGGGTTAGGATAAGGGTACGGGTTCGGTTAAGGGTTAGGGTTAGGGTTAGGGTTAGGGTACGGGTTAGGGTTAGGGTACGGGTTAGGGTTAGGTTTAGGGTTAGGTTTAGGGTACGGGTTAGGGTTAATGTACGGATTAGGGTTAGGGTTAGGGTACGGGTTAGTGTTAGGGTTAGAGTTAGGATTAGGGTTAGGGTTAGGTTTAGGGTACGTGTTAGGTTTAGGGTTAGGGTTAGGGTTAGGGTTAGGGTACGGGTTAGTGTTAGTGTTAGGGTTAGGATTAGGGTTAGGGTTAGGGTTAGGGTACGGGTTAGGTTAAGGGTTAGGGTTAGGGTTAGGGTTAGGGTACGGGTTAGGGTTAGGTTTAGGGTTAGGGTACGGGTTAGGGTTAGGGTACGGGTTAGGGTACGGGTTAGGGTTAGGGTTAGGGTAAGTGTTAGGGTACGGGTTAGGGTTAGGGTTAGGGTTAGGATTAGTTTTAGCGTACGGGTTAGGGTTAGGGTTAGGGTTAGGGTACTGGTTAGGGTACGGGTTAAGTTTAGGGTACGGGTTAGTGTAAGGTTAGGGTACGGGTTGGGGTTAGGGTTAGGGTTAGGTTTAGGGTACGGGTTAGGTTTAGGGTACGTGTTATCGTTAGGGGTATTGTACGGGTTAGGGTTAGGGTTAGGGGTTAGGGTTAGGGTAAGGGTTAGGGTTAGGGTTAGGGTACGGGTTAGGGTTAGGGTACGGGTTAGGGTTAGGGTTAGGATACGGGTTAGGTTTAGGGTACGGGTTAGGGTTAGGGTACGTGTTAGGGTTAGGGTTAGGGTACTTGTTAGAGTTAGGTTTAGGGGTTAGGGTTAGGGTTAGGCTTAGGGTACGGGTTAGGGTTAGTGTTAGGATTAGGGTTAGCGTACGAGTTAGGGTTAGGGTACGGGTTAGGGTTAGGTTTAGGGTACGGGTTAGGGTTAGGTTTAGGGGTTAGGGTTAGTGTTAGGGTACGGGTTAGGGTTAGGGTTAGGGTACGGGTTAGGGTTAGGGTTACTGTTAGGGTTAGGTTTAGCGTACGTGTTAGGGTGAGCGTTAGGGTTAGGGTTAGTGTTAGGGTACGGGTTAGGGTTAGATTTAGGGTTAGGGTAAGGGTTAGGGTACGGGTTAGGGTTAGGATTAGGGTTAGGGTTAGTTTTAGGGTACGGGTTAGGGTTAAGGTTTAGGGTTAGGTTTAGGTTTAGGGTACGGGTTAGGGTACGGGTTAGTGTTAGGGTTAGGGTACGGGTTAGTGTTAGGGTTAGTGTTAGGATTAGGGTTAGGGTTAGGGTTAGGGTACGGGTTAGGTTAAGTGTTAGGGTTAGGGTTAGGGTACGGGTTAGGGTTAAGGTTAGATTTAGGATTAGGGTTAGGGTTAGGATACGGGTTAGGGTACGGGTTAGTGTTAGGGTTAGGGTTAGGGTTAGTTTTAGGGTACGGGTTAGGGTTATGGTTAGGGTTAGGGTACTGGTTAGGGTACGGGTTAAGTTTAGGGTACGGGTTAGTGTAGGGTAAGGGTACGGGTTAGGGTTAGGGTTAGAGTTAGGTTTAGGGTACGGGTTAGGGTTAGGGTACGGGTTAGGGTTAGGGTTAGGGTTAGGTTTAGGGTACGGGTTAGGTTTATGGTACGTGTTATCGTTAGGGTTATTGTACGGGTTAGGTTTAGGGTTAGGGGTTAGGGTTAGGGTAAGGGTTAGGGTTAGGGTTAGGGTACGGGTTAGGGTTATGGTACGGGTTAGGGTTAGGGTTAGGATACGGGTTAGGGTTAGGGTACGGGTTAGGGTTAGGGTACGTGTTAGGGTTAGGGTTAGGGTACTTGTTAGAGTTAGGGTTAGGGGTTAGGGTTAGGGTTAGGCTTAGGGTACGGGTTAGGGTTAGTGTTAGGATTAGGGTTAGCGTAAGAGTTAGGGATAGGGTACGGGTTAGGGTTAGGGTTAGGGTACGGGTTAGGGTTAGGTTTAGGGGTTAGGGTTAGGGTTAGGGTACGGGTTAGGGTTAGGGTTAGGGTACGGGTTAGGGTTAGGGTTACTGTTAGGGTTAGGTTTAGCGTACGTAGTAGGGTGAGCGTTAGGGTTAGGGTTAGTGTTAGGGTACGGGTTAGGGTTAGATTTAGGGTTAGGGTAAGTGTTAGGGTACGGGTTAGGGTTAGGATTAGGGTTAGGGTTAGGTTTAGGGTACGGGTTAGGGTTAAGGTTTAGGGTTAGGTTTAGGTTTAGGGTACGGGTTAGGGTACGGGTTAGTGTTAGGTTTAGGGTACGGGTTAGTGTTAGGGTTAGTGTTAGGATTAGGGTTAGGGTTAGTGTTAGGGTACGGGTTAGGTTAAGTGTTAGGGTTAGGGTTAGGGTACGGGTTAGGGTTAAGGTTAGATTTAGGATTAGGGTTAGGGTTAGGATACGGGTTAGGGTACGGGTTAGTGTTAGGGTTAGGGTTAGGGTTAGGGTACGGGTTAGGGTTAGGGTTAGGGTTAGGGTTAGGGTTAGGTTACGGGTTAGGGTTAGGGTTAGGGTTAGGGTTAGGGTAGGGGTTAGTGTTAGGGTTAGGGATAGGATTAGGGTTAGGGTTAGGTTTAGGGTACGGGTTAGGGTTAGTGTTAGGGTTAGGGTACGGGTTAGTGTTAGGGTTAGGGTTAGGGTTAGGGTTAGGGTTAGGATAAGGGTACGGGTTCGGTTAAGGGTTAGGGTTAGGGTTAGGGTACGGGTTAGGGTTAGGGTACGGTTTAGGGTTAGGTTTAGGGTTAGGTTTAGGGTACGGGTTAGGGTTAGGGTACAGGTTAGGGTTAGGTTTAGGGTTAGGTTTAGGGTACGGGTTAGGGTTCGGGTTAGGGTACTTGTTAGTGTTAGGGTTAGAGTTAGCATTAGGGTTAGGGTTAGTTTTAGGTTACGTGTTAGGGTTAGTGTTAGGGTTAGGGTTAGGGTTAGGGTACGGGTTAGTGTTACGGTTAGGGTTAGGATTAGGGTTAGGGTTAGGGTTAGGGTACGGGTTAGGTTATGGGTTAGGGTTAGGGTTAGGTTTAGGGTTAGGGTTAGGGTACGGGTTAGGGTTCGGGTTAGGATTAGGGTTAGGTTTAGGGTGAGGGTACGGGTTAGGGTTCGGGTTAGTGTTAGGGTTAGGGTACGGGTTAGAGTTAGGGTACGGGTTAGGGTTAGGGTTAGGGTACTGGTTAGGGTTAGGGTAAGGGTACGGGTTAGGGTTAGGGTTAGGGTTTGGGAACGGGTTAGGGTTAGGGTTAGGTTTAGGGTACGGTTTAGGGTTAGGGTTAGGTGTTAGCGTTAGGGTATAGGTTAGGGTTAGTGTTAGGGTATGGGTTAGGGTACGGGGTAGCGTACGGGTTAGGGTTAGGGTTAGGGTTAGGGTACGGGTTAGGTTTAGGGTACGGGTTAGGTTTAGGGTTATTGTACGTGTTAGGGTTAGGGTTAGGGGTTAGGGTTAGGGTTAGGGTTATGGTTAGGTTACGGGTTAGGGTTAGGGTATGGTTAGGGTTAGGGTACGTGTTAGGGTTAGGGTACCGGTTAGGGTTAGGGTACGGGTTAGGGTTAGGGTTAGGGTACTTGTTAGAGTTAGGGTTAGGGGTTAGGATTAGGGTTAGGGTTAGGGTACGGGTTAGGGTTAGTTTAGGTTTAGGGTTAGCGTACGAGTTAGGGTTAGGGTACGGGTTAGGGTTAGGGTTAGGGTTAGGTTTAGGGGTTAGGGTTAGGGTTAGGGTTAGGGTTAGGGTTAGGGTTAGGGTACGGGTTAAGGTTAGGGTTAGGGTTAGGGTTAGCGTATGGGTTAGGGTTAGGTTTAGGTTTAGGGTTAGGTTTAGGGTACAGGTTAGTGTTAGTGTACGGTTTAGGGTTAGGTTTAGGGTTAGGGTTAGGTTTAGCGTTAGGAAAGGGTTAGGGTTAGGGTTAGGGTTAGGTTTAGGGTACGGGTTAGGGTTAGGGTTAGGGTTAGGGTACGGGTTAGTGTTAGGGTTAGGGTTAGGATTAGGGTTAGGGTTAGGGTTAGGGTACGGGTTAGGTTAAGTGTTAGGGTTTGGGTTAGGGTACGTGTTAGGGTTAGGGTTAGGTTTAGGATTAGGGTTAGGGTTAGGATACGGGTTAGGGTGCGGGTTAGTGTTAGGGTTAGGGTTAGGGTTAGGGTACGGGTTAGGGTTAGGGTTAGGGTTAGGTTACGGGTTAGGGTTAGGGTTACGGTTAGGGTACGGGTTAGTGTTAGGGTTAGGGTTAGGATTAGGTTTAGGGTTAGGTTTAGGGTACGGGTTAGGGTTAGTGTTAGGGTTAGGGTACGGGTTAGTGTTAGGGTTAAGGTTAGGATTAGGGTAGGGTTAGGATAAGGGTACGGGTTCGGTTAAGGGTTAGGGTTAGGGTTAGGGTTAGGGTACGGGTTAGGGTTAGGGTACGGGTTAGGGTTAGGGTTAGGGTTAGGTTTAGGGTACGGGTTAGGGTTAGGGTACGGATTAGGGTTAGGTTTAGGGTACGGGTTAGTGTTAGTGTTAGAGTTAGGATTAGGGTTAGGGTTAGGTTTAGAGTACGGGTTAGGATTAGGGTTAGGGTTAGGGTTAGGGTTAGGGTTAGGGTACTGGGTAGTGTTAGGGTTAGGGTTAGGATTAGGGTTAGGGTACGGGTTAGGGTACGGGTTAGGGTACGGGTTAGTGTTAGGGTTAGGGTACGGGTTAGTGTTAGGGTTAGTGTTAGGATTAGGGTTAGGTTTAGGGTTAGGGTACGGGTTAGGTTAAGTGTTAAGGTTAGGGTTAGGGTACGGGTTAGGGTTAGGGTTAGGGTTAGGTTTAGGGGTTAGGGTTAGGGTTAGGGTTACGGTTAGGGTACGGGTTAGGGTACGGGTTAGGGTTAGGGTTAGGGTTAGGGTTAGCGTATGGGTTAGGGTTAGGTTTAGGTTTAGGGTTAGGTTTAGGGTACAGGTTAGTGTTAGGGTACGGGTTAGGGTTAGGTTTAGGGTTAGGGTTAGGGTTAGCGTTAGGAAAGGGTTAGGGTTAGGGTTAGGGTTAGGTTTAGGGTACGGGTTAGGGTTAGGTTTAGGGTTAGGGTACGGGTTAGTGTTAGGGTTAGGGTTAGGATTAGGGTTAGGGTTAGGGTTAGGGTACGGGTTAGGTTAAGGGTTAGGGTTTGGGTTAGGGTACGGGTTAGGGTTAGTGTTAGGTTTAGGATTAGGGTTAGGGTTAGGATAAGGGTTAGGGTACGGGTTAGTGTTAGGGTTAGGGTTAGGGTTAGGGTACGGGTTAGGGTTAGGGTTAGGGTTAGGTTACGGGTTAGAGTTAGGGTTAGGGTTAGGGTTAGGATACGGGTTAGTGTTAGGGTTAGGGTTAGGATTAGGGTTAGGGTTAGGTTTAGGGTACGGGTTAGGGTTAGTGTTAGGGTTAGGGTACGGGTTAGTGTTAGGGTTAGGGTTAGGATTAGGGTAGGGTTAGGATAAGGGTACGGGTTCGGTTAAGGGTTAGGGTTAGGGTTAGGGTTAGGGTACGGGTTAGGGTTAGGGTACGGGTTAGGGTTAGGTTTAGGTTTAGGTTTAGGGTACGGGTTAGGGTTAGGGTACGGATTAGGGTTAGGTTTAGGGTACGGGTTAGTGTTAGTGTTAGAGTTAGGATTAGGGTTAGGGTAAGGTTTAGAGTACGGGTTAGGGTTAGGGTTAGGGTTAGGGTTAGGGTTAGGGTACGGGTTAGTGTTAAGGTTAGGGTTAGGATTAGGGTTAGGGTTAGGGTTAGGGTACGGGTTAGGTTAATGGTTAGGTTTAGGGTTAGGGTTCGGGTTAGGGTTAGGGTACGGGTTAGGTTTCGGGTTAGGGTTAGCGTTAGGTTTAGGGTGAGGGTACGGGTTAAGGTTCGGTTTAGGGTTAGGGTTAGGGTACGGGTTAGAGTTAGGGTACGGGTTAGGTTTAGGGTTAGGGTACTGGTTAGGGTTAGGGTAAGGGTACGGGTTAGGGTTAGGTGTTAGGGTTAGGGTATGGGTTAGGGTTAGGGTTAGGGTACGGGTTAGGGTACGGGGTAGGTTACGGGTTAGGGTTAGGTTTAAGGTACGGTTTAGGGTTAGGGTTAGTTGTTAGGGTTAGGGTATGTGTTAGGGTTAGGGTTAGGGTACGGGTTAGGGTACGGGGTAGGGTACGGGTTAGGGTTAGGGTTAGAGTTAGGGTTAGGGTACGGGTTAGGGTTAGGGTACGAGTTAAGGTTAGGGTTAGGGTACGGGTTAGGGTTAGGGTTAGGGTTAGGGTTAGGGTTAGGGTTAGGGTTAGGGTACGGGTTAGGTTTGGGGTATGGGTTATGGTTAGGGTTATTGTACGGGTTAGGGTTAGGTTTAGGGTTAGGGTTAGGGTATGGGTTAGGGTTAGGGTATGGGTTAGGGTTAGGGTTAGGGTACATGTTAGGGTTAGGGTACAGGTTAGGGATAGGGTACGGGTTAGGGTTAGGGTTAGGGTACTTGTTAGAGTTAGGGTTAGGGGTTAGGATTAGGGTTAGGGTTAGGGTACGGGTTAGGGTTAGTTTAGGGTTAGGGTTAGCGTACGAGTTAGGGTTAGGGTACGGGTTAGGGTTAGGGTTAGGGTTAGGGTTAGGTTTAGGGGTTAGGGTTAGGGTTAGGGTTAGGGTTAGGGTTAGGGTACGGGTTAGGGTTAGGGTTAGGGTTAGGGTTAGCGTATGGGTTAGGGTTAGGTTTAGGTTTAGGGTTAGGTTTAGGGTACAGGTTAGTGTTAGGGTACGGGTTAGGGTTAGGTTTAGGGTTAGGGTTAGGTTTAGCGTTAGGAAAGGGTTAGGGTTAGGGTTAGGGTTAGGTTTAGGGTACGGGTTAGGGTTAGGGTTAGGGTTAGGGTTAGGGTACGGGTTAGTGTTAGGGTTAGGGTTAGGATTAGGGTTAGGGTTAGGGTTAGGGTACGGGTTAGGTTAAGTGTTAGGGTTTGGGTTAGGGTACGGGTTAGGGTTAGGGTTAGGTTTAGGATTAGGGTTAGGGTTAGGATACGGGTTAGGGTACGGGTTAGTGTTAGGGTTAGGGTTAGGGTTAGGGTACGGGTTAGGGTTAGGGTTAGGGTTAGGTTACGGGTTAGGGTTAGGGTTACGGTTAGGGTACGGGTTAGTGTTAGGGTTAGGGTTAGGATTAGGTTTAGGGTTAGGTTTAGGGTACGGGTTAGGGTTAGTGTTAGGGTTAGGGTACGGGTTAGTGTTAGGGTTAGGGTTAGGATTAGGGTAGGGTTAGGATAAGGGTACGGGTTCGGTTAAGGGTTAGGGTTAGGGTTAGGGTTAGGGTACGGGTTAGGGTTAGGGTACGGGTTAGGGTTAGGGTTAGGGTTAGGTTTAAGGTACGGGTTAGGGTTAGGGTACGGATTAGGGTTAGGTTTAGGGTACGGGTTAGTGTTAGTGTTAGAGTTAGGATTAGGGTTAGGGTTAGGTTTAGAGTACGGGTTAGGATTAGGGTTAGGGTTAGGGTTAGGGTTAGGGTTAGGGTACTGGGTAGTGTTAGGGTTAGGGTTAGGATTAGGGTTAGGGTACGGGTTAGGGTACGGGTTAGTGTTAGGGTTAGGGTACGGGTTAGTGTTAAGGTTAGATTTAGGATTAGGGTTAGGGTTAGGATACGGGTTAGGGTACGGGTTAGTGTTAGGGTTAGATTTAGGATTAGGGTTAGGGTTAGGATACGGGTTAGGGTACGGGTTAGTGTTAGGGTTAGGTTTAGGGTTAGGGTACGGGTTACTGTTAGGGTTAGGGTTAGGGTTAGGTTACGGTTTAGGGTTAGGGTTAGGGTTAGTGTTAGGGTACGGGTTAGTGTTAGGGTTAGGGTTAGGATTAGGGTTATGTTTAGGTTTAGGGTACGGGTTAGGGTTAGTGTTAGGGTTAGGGTTAGGGTTAGGGTACGGGTTAGTGTTAGGGTTAGGGTTAGGATTAGGTTTAGGGTTAGGGTTAGGGTATGGGTTAGGTTAAGTGTTAGGGTTAGGGTTAGGTTTAGGGTTAGGATACGGGTTAGGGTTCGGGTTAGGGTTAGGGTTAGGTTTAGGGTGAGGGTACGGTTTAGGGACGGGTTAGTGTTAGGGTTAGGGTACGGGTTAGAGTTAGGGTACGGGTTAGGGTTAGGGTTAGGGTACTGGTTAGGGTTAGGGTAAGGTTACGGGTTAGGGTTAGGGTTAGGGTTAGGGAACGGCTTAGTGTTAGGGTTAGGTTTAGGGTACGGTTTAGGGTTAGGGTTAGGTGTTAGGGTTAGGGTATAGGTTTGGGTTAGTGTTAGGGTACGGGTTAGGGTACGGGGTAGTGTACGGGTTAGGGTTAGGGTTAGAGTTAGGGTTAGGGTTAGGGTACGGGTTAGGTTTAGGGTACGGGTTAGGGTTAGGGTTAGGGTTAGGGTTAGGGTACGGGTTAGGGTTAGGGTATGGTTAGGGTTAGGGTTAGGGTACGTGTTAGGGTTAGGGTACGGGTTAGGGTTAGGGTACGGGTTAGGGTTAGGTTTAGGGTACTTGTTAGAGTTAGGGTTAGGGCTTAGGGTTAGGGTTAGGGTACGGGTTAGGGTTAGGGTTAGGGTTAGGTTTAGGGGTTAGGGTTAGGGTTAGGGTTACGGTTAGGGTACGGGTTAGGGTACGGGTTAGGGTTAGGGTTAGGGTTAGGGTTAGCGTATGGGTTAGGGTTAGGTTTAGGTTTAGGGTTAGGTTTAGGGTACAGGTTAGTGTTAGGGTACGGGTTAGGGTTAGGTTTAGGGTTAGGGTTAGGGTTAGCGTTAGGAAAGGGTTAGGGTTAGGGTTAGGGTTAGGTTTAGGGTACGGGTTAGGGTTAGGTTTAGGGTTAGGGTACGGGTTAGTGTTAGGGTTAGGGTTAGGATTAGGGTTAGGGTTAGGGTTAGGGTACGGGTTAGGTTAAGGGTTAGGGTTTGGGTTAGGGTACGGGTTAGGGTTAGTGTTAGGTTTAGGATTAGGGTTAGGGTTAGGATAAGGGTTAGGGTACGGGTTAGTGTTAGGGTTAGGGTTAGGGTTAGGGTACGGGTTAGGGTTAGGGTTAGGCTTAGGTTACGGGTTAGAGTTAGGGTTAGGGTTAGGGTTAGGATACGGGTTAGTGTTAGGGTTAGGGTTAGGATTAGGGTTAGGGTTAGGTTTCGGGTACGGGTTAGGGTTAGTGTTAGGGTTAGGGTACGGGTTAGTGTTAGGGTTAGGGTTAGGATTAGGGTAGGGTTAGGATAAGGGTACGGGTTCGGTTAAGGGTTAGGTTTAGGGTTAGGGTTAGGGTACGGGTTAGGGTTAGGGTACGGGTTAGGGTTAGGTTTAGGTTTAGGGTACGGGTTAGGGTTAGGGTACGGATTAGGGTTAGGTTTAGGGTACGGGTTAGTGTTAGTGTTAGAGTTAGGATTAGGGTTAGGGTAAGGTTTAGAGTACGGGTTAGGGTTAGGGTTAGGGTTAGGGTTAGGGTACGGGTTAGTGTTAAGGTTAGGGTTAGGATTAGGGTTAGGGTTAGGGTTAGGGTACGGGTTAGGTTAAGGGTTAGGTTTAGGGTTAGGGTTCGGGTTAAGGTTAGGGTACGGGTTAGGTTTCGGGTTAGGGTTAGCGTTAGGTTTAGGGTGAGGGTACGGGTTAAGGTTCGGTTTAGGGTTAGGGTTAGGGTACGGGTTAGAGTTAGGGTACGGGTTAGGTTTAGGGTTAGGGTACTGGTTAGGGTTAGGGTAAGGGTACGGGTTAGGGTTAGGTGTTAGGGTTAGGGTATGGGTTAGGGTTATGGTTAGGGTACGGGTTAGGGTACGGGGTAGGGTACGGGTTAGGGTTAGGTTTAAGGTACGGTTTAGGGTTAGGGTTAGTTGTTAGGGTTAGGGTATGTGTTAGGGTTAGGGTTAGGGTACGGGTTAGGGTACGGGGTAGGGTACGGGTTAGGGTTAGGGTTAGAGTTAGGGTTAGGGTACAGGTTAGGGTTAGGGTACGAGTTAAGGTTAGGGTTAGGGTACGGGTTAGGGTTAGGGTTAGGGTTAGGGTTAGGGTTAGGGTACGGGTTAGGTTTAGGGTATGGGTTAGGGTTAGGGTTATTGTACGGGTTAGGGTTAGGTTTAGGGTTAGGGTTAGGGTACGGGTTAGGGTTAGGGTATGAGTTAGGGTTAGGGTTAGGGTACATGTTAGGGTTAGGGTACAGGTTAGGGATAGGGTACGGGTTAGGGTTAGGGTTAGGGTACTTGTTAGAGTTAGGGTTAGGGGTTAGGGTTAGGGTTAGGGTTAGGGTATGGGTTAGGGTTAGTGTTAGGGTTAGGGTTAGCGTACGAGTTAGGGTTAGGGTACGGGTTAGGGTTAGGGTTAGGGTTACGTTTAGGGTTAGGTTTAGGGGTGAGGGTTAGGGTTAGGGTTAGGTTTAGGGTTAGGGTACGGGTTAGGGTTAGGGTTAGGGTTAGGGTTAGCGTACGGGTTAGTGTTAGGTTTAGGTTTAGGGTTAGGTTTAGGGTACAGGTTAGTGTTAGAGTACGGGTTAGGGTTAGGTTTAGGGTTAGGGTTAGGGTTAGGGTTAGGGTTAGGGTTAGGTTTAGGGTACGGTTTAGGGTTAGGGTTAGGGTACGGGTTTAGGTACGGGTTAGGGTTAGTGTTAGGTTTAGGGTACGGGTTAGGGTTTGGGTTAGGTGTTAGGGGTTAGGGTTAGGGTTAGGGTTAGGGTTAGGGTACGGGTTAGTGTACGGGTTAGGGTTAGGGTACGTGTTAGTGTTAGGGTTATGGTTAGGGGTTGGGTACGGGTTAGGGTTAAGGTTAGGGTTAGGGTTAGGTTACGGGTTAAGGTTAGGGTTAGGGTACGGGTTAGGGTTAGGGTTAGGGTTAGGGTTAGGGGTTAGGGTTAGGGTTAGGGTTAGGTTACGGGTTAGGGTACGGGTTAGGGTTAGGGTAGGGTACGGGTTAGGGTTAGGGTTAGGGTTAGGGTACGGGTTAGGGTTAGGGTACGGGTTAGGGTTAGGTTTCGGGTTAGGGTTAGGGTACGGGTTAGAGTTAGGGTTAGGATTAGGGTTAGGGTACGGGTTAGGTTTAGGGTTAGGGTTAGGGTTAGGGTACGGGTTAGGGTTAGGGCTAGGGTATGAGTTAGGTTTAGGGTTAGGGTTAGGGTTAGGGTTAGGGTTAGGGTTAGGGTACGGGTTACGGTACGGGTTAGGGTTAGGGTTAGGTTAATGGTTAGGTTTAGGGTACGGGTTAGGGTTAGGGTTCGGGTTAGGGTACGGGTTAGGGTTAGGGTACGGGTTAGGGTACGGGTTAGGGTTAGGGTTAGGGTTAGGGTACGGATTAGGTTTATGGTACGGGTTAGGGTTTGGGTTAGGGTATGGTTTAGGGTTAGGGTTAAGGTACGGGTTAGGGTTAGGGTTAGGTTTAGAGTATGGGTTAGGGTTAGGGTTAGGTTTAGGTACGGGTTAGGGTTAGGGTTAGGGGTTAGGGTTAGTGTACGGGTTAGGGTTAGGGTTAGGGTTAGTGTTAGGGGTATTGTACGGGTTAGGGTTAGGGTTAGGGTTAGGGTTAGGTTTAGGGGTTAGGGGTTAGTGTTAGATTAAGGGTTAGGGTTAGGTTTAGGGTACGGGTTAGGGTACGTGTTAGGGTTAGGGTTAGTGTTAGGGTACGGGTTAGGGTTAGGGTTAGGGTTAGGGTAAGGTTTAGGGTACGGGTTAGGGTTAGGGCTACGGTTAGGTTTAGGGTACGGGTTAGGGTTAGGGTTAGGGTAAGGGTTAAGGTTAGGGTAAGGGTTAGGGTACGGATTAGGGTTAGGGTACGGGTTAGGGTACTGGTTAGGGTTAGGGTTAGGGTTAGGGTTAGGGTTAGGGTACGGGTTAGGGTTAGTGTACTGGTTAGGGTTAGGGTACGGGTTAGGGTTAGGTTTAGGTTTAGGGTACGGGTTAGGGTTAGGGTAAGGGTTAGTGTTAGGGTTAGGGTTAGGTTTAGGGTACGGATTAGGGTTAGGGTACGGGTTAGGGTTCGGGTTAGGGTACGGATTAGGGTTAGGGTTAGGGGTTAGGGTTAGGGTTAGGGTTAGGGTTAGGGTACGGGTTAGGGTTAGGGTACGGGTTAGTGTTAGGGTACGGGTTAGGGTTAGGGTTCGGGTTAGGGTTAGGTTTAGGTTTAGGAAAGGGTTAGGGTTAGGGTTAGGGTATGGGTTAGGGTTAGGGTTAGGGGTAGGGTTAGGGTTAGAGTACGGGTTAGGGTTAGGGTACGGGTTAGGTTTAGGGTACGGGTTAGGGTATGGGTTAGTGATAGGGTTAGGGTATTGGTTTGTTTAGGGTACGGGTTAGGGTTAGGTTTAGGGTTGGGGTTAGGTTTAGGGTACGGGTTAGGGTTAGGGTTAGGGTTATGGTACGGGTTAGAGTATGGGTTAGGGTTAGGGTACGGGTTACGGTACGGGTTAGGTACGTGTTAGGTTTAGGGTACGGGTTAGGGTTAGGGTACGGGTTAGGGTTAGGGTACGTGTTAGGGTTAGGGTACGGGTAGGGTTAGGGTTAGGGTTAGGGTACGGTTTAGGGTTAGGGTACGGGTTTGGGTTAGGTTTAGGGTACGGTTTAGGGTTAGGGTTAGGGGTTAGTGTTAGGGTTAGGGTTAGGGTTAGGAAACGGGTTAGGGTTAGGGTACGGGTTAGGGTTAGGGTTAGGGTTAGGTTTAGAGTTAGGGTTAGTGTACGGGTTAGGGTTAGGATTAGGGTTAGTGTTAGGGTACGGGTTAGGGTTAGGGTTAGGTTTAGGGTACGGGTTAGGGTTAGGGTTAGGGGTTAGGGTTAGTGTACGGGTTAGGGTTAGGGTTAGGGTTAGGGTACGGATTTGGGTTAGGGTTCGGTTTAGTGTTAGGGTTAAAGTACGGGTTAGGGTTAGGATTAGAGTTAGGGTTAGGGTTAGGGGTTAGGGGTTAGTGTTAGGGTAAGTTTTAGGGTTAGGGTTAGGGTACGGTTAGGGTACGAGTTAGGGTTAGGGTTAGGGTTGGGTACGGTTTAGGGTTAGGGTTAGGGTTCGGGTTGGGGTTAGGGTTAGGGTACGGGTTAGGGTTAGAGTTAGGGTTAGGGTAAGGGTTAGGGTACGGGTTAGGGTACGGGTTAGGGTTAGGGTTAGGTTTAGGATACGGGTTAGGGTTAGGTTTAGGGTAAGGGTTAGGATTAGGGTACGGGTTAGGGTACGGGTTAGGGTTAGGGTACGGGTTAGGGTACGGTTTAGGGTACGGGTTAGGGTTAGGGTTAGGGTTAGGTCATGGGTTAGGGGTAGGGTACCGGTTAGGGTTAGGGTACCGGTTAGGGTTAGGCTTAGCGTACGGGTTAGGGTTAGGGTTAGGGGTTAGGGTTAGGGTTAGGGTTAGGTTACGGGTTAGTGTTAGGGTACGTTTTAGGGTTAGGGTTAGGTTTAGGGTACGGGTTAGGGTTAGGGTACGGGTTAGGATTAGGGTTAGGGTACGGGTTAGGTTTAGGGTTGGGGGTTAGGTTTTGGGTTAGGGTTAGGGTTAGGGTTAGGGTACGGGTTAGGGTTAGGGTACGGGTTAGGGTTAGGGTTAGGGTTACGGTTAGCGTACGGGTTAGGGTTAGGGTTAAGGTTACGGTACGGGTTAGGGTTAGGGTACTGGTTAGGGTTAGAGTTAGGAAAGGTTTAGGGTTAGGGTTAGGGTACGGGTTAGGTTTAGGGTACGGGTTAGGGTTAGGGTTAGGGTTAGCGTACGGGTTAGGGTTAAGGTAGGGTTAGGGTTAGGGTTAGGGTACGGGTTAGGGTTAGGGTACGGGTTAGGGTTAGGGTTAGGGTTAGGGTACGTGTTAGGGTTAGGAAAGGGTTAAGGTTAGGGTTAGGGTTAGGGTTAGTGTTCGGATTAGGGTTATTGTTAGGGTTAGGGTTAGGGGTTAGGGGTTACGGTTAGGGTTATGGTTAGGGTTAGGGTTAGGGTACGGGTTAGGGTACGGGTTAGGGTTAGGGTTAGGTTTAGTGTTAGGGTACGGGTTAGTGTTAGGGTTAGATTTAGGGTTAGGGTTAGGGTACGGGTTAGGTTTAGGGTTCGGTTTAGGATTAGGGTACGGTTTAGGGTTAGGGTACGGGTTATGGTTAGGGTTAGGGTTAGGGTTAGTGTTAGGGTACGGGTTAGGGTAGGGTTAGGGTTAGGTTTAGGGTTAGGGTACGGGTTAGGTTTAGGGTTAGGGTTAGGGTACGGTTTAGGGTTAAGGTACGGGTTAGGGTTAGGGTTAGGGTACGGGTTAGTGTTAGGGTTAGGGTTAAGGTTAGGGTTAGGTTACGGGTTAGGGTACGGGTTAGGGTTTGTGGTAGGGTTAGCGTACGGGTTAGGGTTAGTGTTAGGGTTAGTTTTAGGGTACGGGTTAGGGTTAGGGTTAGGGTTAGGGTTAGGGTACGGGTTAGGGTTCGGGTTAGGGTTAGGGTACGGTTTAGGGTTAGGGTACGGGTTAGGGTTAGGGTTAGGGTACGGGTTAGGGTTAGGTTTAGGGTACGGGTTAGGCTTAGGGTTAGGGTTAGGTTTAGGGTTAGGGTACGGGTTAGGGTTAGGGTTAGGGTTAGGGGTTAGGGGTTAGGGTTAGGGTTAGGGTTAGGGTACGGGTTAGGGTATGGGTTAGGGTTAGAGTACGGGTTAGTGTTAGGGTTAGGGTTAGGGTTAGTGTACGGATTAGGGTTAGGGTTAGGGTTAGGGTACGGGTTAGGGTTGGGGTTAGGTTTAGGGTACGGGTTAGGGTTAGGGTTAGGGTTAGGGTTAGGTTTAGGAAAGGGTTAGGGTTAGGGTTAGGGTACGGGTCAGGGTTAGGGTTAGGTTTAGGGTACGGGTTACGGTTAAGTTACGGGTTAGGGTTAGGATACTTGCTAAGGTACGGGTTAGGGTTAGGGTTAGGGTTCGGATAAGGGTTAGGTTTGGGTTAGGGTTAGGGTTAGAGTTAGGGTACGGGTTAGGGTTAGGGTAGGGGAGTAGGGTACGGGTTGGGGTTAGGGTTAGGGTTAGGGTTAGGGTTAGGGTACGGGTTAGGGTTAGGGTACAGGTTAGGGTTAGGGTTAGGGTTAGGTTTAGGGTTAGCGTACGGGTTAGGTTTAGGGTAGGGTTAGGGTACGGGTTAGGGTTAGGGTACTGGTTAGGGTTAGGGTACGGGTTAGGGTACGGTTTAGGGTTAGGGTTAGGTTACGGGTTAGGTTTAGGGTACGGGTTAGGGTTAGGGTTAGGGTTAGGGTACGGGTTAGGGTTAGGGTACGGGTTAGGGTACGGGTTAGGGTTTAGGGTTAGGTTTAGGGTACGGATTAGGGTTAGGTTACGGGTTAGGGTTAGGGTTAGGGTACGGGTTAGGGTTAGGGTTAGGGGTTAGTGTTAGTGTTAGGGTTACGGTTAGTCTATGGGTTAGTGTTAGGGTACGGGTTAGGGTTAGGGTTAGGTTTAGGGTACGGGTTAGGGTTAGGGTACGTGTTAGCATTAGGGTTAGGGTACGGGTTAGGTTTAGGGTTGGGGGTTAGGGTTAGGGTTAGGGTTAGGGTTAGGGTTAGGGTTAGGGTACGGGTTAGGGTAAGGGTTAGGGTACGGGTTAGGGTTAGGGTACGGGTTAGGGTTAGGGTTAGGGTTAGGGTTAGGGTACTGGTTAGGGTTAGGAAAGGGTTAATGTTAGGGTTAGGGTTAGGGTTAGGGTATGGGTTAAGGTGAGGTTTAGGGTATGGGTTAGGTTTAGGGTTTGGGTTAGGGTTCGGATTAGGGTTAGGGTTAGGGTTAGGGGTTAGGGGTTACGGTTAGGGTTATGGTTAGTGTTAGGGTTAGGGTACGGGTCAGGGTACGGGTTAGGGTTAGGGTTAGGTTTAGTGTTAAGGTTCGGGTTAGTGTTAGGGTTAGGGTTAGGGTTAGGGTACGGGTTAGGTTTAGGGTTAGGGTTAGGGTTAAGGTACGGGTTAGTGTTAGGGTTAGTGTTAGGGTTAGAGTTTGGGTACGGGTTAGGGTTAGGTTTAGGTTTAGGGTTAGGGTTAGGGTACGGGTTAGGTTTAGGGTTCGGGTTAGGGTTAGGGTACGTTTTAGGGTTAGGGTACGGGTTAGGGTTAGGGTTAGGGTTAGGGTTAGGTTTAGGGTATGGGTTAGGGTTAGGGTTAGGGTTTGGGTTAGGGTTAGGGTTAGGGTACGGGTTAGGGTTCGGGTTAGGGTTAGGGTACGGTTTAGGGTTAGGGTACGGGTTAGGGTTAGGGTTAGGGTACGGGTTAGGGTTAGGGTTAGGGTTAAGTTTAGGGTTAGGGAACGGGTTAGGGTTAGGGTTAGGGTTAGTGGTAGGGTTAGCGTACGGGTTAGGGTTAGGGTTCGGGTTAGGGTTAGGGTACGGTTTAGGGTTAGGGTACGGGTTAGGGTTACGGTTAGGGTTAGGTTT
>JAVLSZ010000028.1:62764281-62779281 GCA_032313775.1 Urocyon cinereoargenteus | reverse complement strand
TACGGGTTAGGTTTATGGTACGTGTTAGGGTTAGGATTAGGGTTAGGTTTAGGGTACGGGTTAGGGTTAGTGTACGGGTTAGGGTTAGGGTTAGGGTACGGGTTAGGGTTAGGGTTAGCCGTTAGGGTTAGGGTTAGGGTTAGGGTAGTGTTAGGGTTAGGGTACGGTTTAGGGTTAGGGTGAGAGTTAGGGTTAGGGTTAGCATACGGGTTAGGGTTAGGGTTAGGGTTAGGGTTAGTGTTAGGGTACGGGTTAGGGTTAGGTTTAGGGTTAGGTTTAGGGTTAGGGTTAGGAAAGGGTTAGGGTTAGGATTAGGTTTAGGGTTAGTGTACGGGTTAAGGTTAGGTTTAGTGTACAGGTTACGGTTAGGGTTAGGGTTAGAGTTAGGGTTAGGGGTTAGGGTTAGGTTTAGGGTTAGGGTTAGGTTTAGGGTACGGGTTAGGGTTAGGGTACGGGTTAGGTTTAGGGTTAGGGTTAGGGTACTGGTTAGGGTACTGGTTAAGGTTAGGGTACGGGTTAGGGTTAGTGTTAGGGTTAGGGTTAGGGTTAGGGCTGGGTTAGGGTACGGGTTAGTGTTAGGGTTAGGGTTGGGATTAGGGTTAGGGTTAGGTTTAGGGTATGGGTTAGGGTTAGTGTTAGGGTTAGGGTACGGGTTAGTGTTAGGGTTAGGGTTAGGATTAGGGTTAGGGTTAGGATAAGGGTACGGGTTCGGTTAAGGGTTAGGGTTAGGGTTAGGGTTAGGGTACGGGTTAGGGTTAGGGTACGGGTTAGGGTTAGGTTTAGGGTTAAGTTTAGGGTACGGGTTAGGGTTAATGTACGGATTAGTGTTAGGGTTAGGGTACGGGTTAGTGTTAGGGTTAGAGTTAGGATTAGGGTTAGGGTTAGGTTTAGGGTACGTGTTAGGGTTAGGGTTAGGGTTAGGGTTAGGGTACGGGTTAGTGTTAGTGTTAGTGTTAGGGTTAGGATTAGTGTTAGGGTTAGGGTTAGGGTACGGGTTAGGTTAAGGGTTAGGGTTAGGGTTAGGGTTAGGGTTAGGGTACGGGTTAGGGTTAGGGTTAGGGTTAGGGTACGGGTTAGGGTTAGGGTACGGGTTAGGGTACGGGTTAGGGTTAGGGTTAGGGTAAGGGTTAGGGTACGGGTTAGGGTTAGGGTTAGTGTTAGGGTTAGGTTTAGGTTACGGGTTAGGGTTAGGGTTAGGGTTAGGGTACTGGTTAGGGTACTGGTTAAGGTTAGGGTACGGGTTAGTGTAAGGTTAGGGTACGGGTTAGGGTTAGGGTTAGAGTTAGGGTTAGGGTACGTGTTAGGGTTAGGGTACGGGTTAGGGTTAGGGTACGGGTTAGGGTTAGGGTTAGGGTTAGGTTTATGGTACGGGTTAGGTTTATGGTACGTGTTATCGTTAGGGTTATTGTACGGGTTAGGGTTAGGGTTAGGGGTTAGGGTTAGGGTAAGGGTTAGGGTTAAGGTTAGGGTACGGGTTAGGGTTAGGGTACGGGTTAGTGTTAGGGTTAGGATACGGGTTAGGGTTAGGGTACGGGTTAGGGTTAGGGTACGTGTTAGGGTTAGGGTTAGGGTACCTGTTAGAGTTAGGGTTAGGGGTTAGGGTTAGGGTTAGGCTTAGGGTACGGGTTAGGGTTAGTGTTAGGATTAGGGTTAGCGTACGAGTTAGGGTTAGGGTACGGGTTAGGGTTAGGGTTAGGGTACGGGTTAGGGTTAGGTTTAGGGGTTAGGGTTAGGGTTAGGGTACGGGTTAGGGTTAGGGTTAGGGTAAGGGTTAAGTTTAGGGTACGGGTTAGGGTACGGGTTAGGGTTAGGGTACGGGATAGGGTTAGGGTTAGGGTTAGGGTTAGGGTACATGTTAGGTTTAGGGTTAGGGGTTAGTGTTAGGGTTAGGGTTAGGGTTAGGTTTAGGGTACGGGTTAGGGTTAGGGTTAGGGTTAGCGTTAGGGTTAGGGTTAGGGTACGGGTTAGGGTTAGGTTTAGGGTTAGGGTTAGGGTACGGTATAGGGTTAGGGTTAGGGTTAGGGTTAGGGTACATGTTAGGATTAGTGTTAGGGGTTAGTGTTAGGGTTAGGGTTAGGGTTAGGGTTAGCATACGGGTTAGGGTTAGGGTTAGGGTTAGGGTACGGTTTAGGGTTAGGGTACGGGTTAGTGTTAGGGTACGGGTTAGGCTTAGGGTTAGGTTTAGGGTTAGGGTTAGGGTACGGGTTCGGGTTAGGGTACGGGTTAGGGCTAGGGTTAGGGTTAGGGTACCGGTTAGGGTTAGAGTACGGGTTAGGCTTAGGGTTAGGAAAGGGTTAGGGTTAGGTTTAGGGTACGGGTTAGGGTTAGGGTACGGGTTAGGGTTAGGGTTAGGGTTAGGGTTAGCGTACGGGTTAGGGTTAGGGTACGTGTTAGGGTTAGGGATAGGGTTAGTGTTAGGTTACGGGTTAGGGTTAGGGTTAGGGTTAGGGTTAGGGTTAGGGTTAGGGGTTAGTTTTAGGTTTAGAGTTAGGGTTAGGGTACGGGTTAGGGTACGGGTTAGGGTTAGGGTACGGTTTAGTGTTAGGGTTAGAGTTAGGGTTAGGGTACGGTTTAGGGTTAGGTTTAGGGTTAGGGTTAGGATACAGGTTAGGGTACGTGTTAGGGTTAGTGTACGGGTTAGGGTTAGGGTTAGGGTTAGGGTACGGGTTAGGGTAAGAGTTAGGGTTAGGGTTAGGATTAGGGTTAGGGTACAGGTTATGGTTAGGTTTAGTGTAAGGGTTAGGGTACGGGTTAGTGTTAGGTTTAGGCTTAGGGTTAGGGTTAGGATTATGGGTTAGGTGTTAGGGTTAGGTTTAGGGTTATGGTTAGGGTACGGGTAAGTGTACGAGTTAGGGTTAGGTTTAGGGTTAGGGTACGGGTTAGGGTTATGGTTAGGGTTAGAGTTAGGGTACGGGTTAGGGTTAGGGTTAGGGTAAGGGTTTGGGTACGGGTTAGGGTTAGGGTTAGGGTTAGTGTTAGGGTTAGGTTTAGGGTACGGGTTAGGGTTAGGGTTAGGTTTAGAGTACTGGTTAGGGTACGGGTTAAGGTTAGGGTACGGGTTAGTGTAAGGGTTAGGGTACGGGTTAGGGTTAGAGTTAGAGTTAGGGTTAGGGTACAGGTTACGGTTAGGGTACGGGTTAGGGTTAGGTTACGGGTTAGGGTTAGGGTACGGGTTAGGGTTAGGGTTACGGTACGGGTTAGGGTTAGGGTACGGGTTATCGTTAGGGTTATTGTACGGGTTAGGGTTAGCGTTAGGGGTCAGGGTTAGGGTTACGGTTAGGGTTAGGGTTAGGGTACGGGTTAGGGTTAGGGTACGGGTTAGGGTTAGGGTTAGGGTACGGGTTAGGGTTAGGGTACGGGTTAGGGTACGGGTTAGGTTTAGGGTTAGGGTACTTGTTAGAGTTAGGGTTAGGGGTTAGGGTTAGGGTTAGGCTTAGGGTACGGGTTAGGGTTAGTGTTAGGTTTAGGGTTAGCGTACGAGTTAGGGTTAGGGAACGGGTTAGGGTTAGGGTTAGGGTACGGGTTAGGGTTAGGTTTAGGGGTTAGGGTTAGGGTTAGGGTTAGGGTTAGGGTACGGGTTAGGGTTAGGGTTAGGGTACGGGTTAGGGTTAGGGTTACTGTTAGTGTTAGGTTTAGCGTATGTAGGGTGAGGGTTAGGTTTAGGGTTAGGTTTAGGGTAAGGTTTAGGGTTAGGGTACGGGTTAGGGTTAGGGTTAGGGTTAGGGTTCGGGTTAGGTTCAGGAAAGGGTTAGGGTTAGGGTTAGGGTTTGGGTACGGGTTAGGGTTAGGGTACGGGTTAGGTTACGGTTTAGGGTTAGGTTTAGGGTAAGGGTTAGGTTTAGGAAAGGGTTAGGGTTAGGGTTAGGGTACGGGTTATGGTAAGGATTAGGGGTAGGGTTAGGGTTAGGGTACGGGTTAGGGTTAGGGTACGGGTTAGGGTTAGGGTACGGGTTAGGGTTAGTGTTAGGGTTAGGGTTAGGGTTAGGGTACGGGTTAGTGTTAGGTTTAGGATTAGGATTAGGTTTAGGGTTAGGTTTAGGGTACGGGTTAGGGTTAGGGTTTAGGGTTAGGGTTAGGTTTAGGGTACGGGTTAGGGTTAGGGTTAGGTTTAGGGTACGGGTTAGTGTTAGGGTTAGGGTTAGGATTAGGGTTAGGGTTAGGGTTAGGGTACGGGTTAGGTTATGTGTTAGGGTTAGGGTTAGGGTACGGGTTAGGGTACGGGTTAGGTTTAGGATTAGGGTTAGGGTTAGGATACGGGTTAGGGTACGGTTTAGTGTTAGGGTTATGGTTAGGGTTAAGGTACGGGTTAGGGTTAGGGTTAGGGTTAGGTTACGGGTTAGAGTTAGGGTTAGGGTTAGGGTTAGGGTACGGGTTAGTGTTAGGGTTAGGGTTAGGTTTAGGGTACGGTTTAGGGTTAGGGTTAGGGTTAGTGTTAGGTTTAGGGTACAGGTTTGGGTTAGGGTTAGGGTTAGGGTACGGGTTAGGGTTAGGGTACGGGTTAGGGATAGGGTTAGGGTACGGGTTAGGGTTAGGGTTAGGGTTAGGGTTAGGGTTAGGGTAAGGTTTAGGTTTAGGGTCGTGTTAGGGTTAGGGTTAGGGTTAGTGTTAGTGTTAAAGTACGGTTTAGGGTTAGGGTTAGCATTAGGGTTAGGGTTAGGGGTTAGGGGTTAGGGTTAGGGTTAGGTTTAGGGTTAGGGTACGGGTTAGGGTACGAGTTAGGGTTAGGGTTAGGGTTAGAGTTAAGGTACGGGTTAGGGTAAGGGTTAGGGTTAGGGTTAGGAATAGGGTTAGGGTTCAGGTTATGGTTAGGTTTAGTGTAAGGGTTATGGTACGGGTTAGGGTTAGGGTTAGGATTAGGTTTAGGTTTATGGTACGGGGTAGCGTACGTGTTAGGTTTAGGGTTAGGGTTAGGGTACGGGTTAGGGTACGTGTTAGGGTTAGTGTACCGGTTAGGGTTAGGGTACGGGTTAGGGTTAGGGTTAGGGTACGGGTTAGGGTTAGGGTTAGGGGTTAGGCTTAGGGTTAGGGTTAGGGTACGGGTTAGGGTTAGGGTACAGGTTAGGGTTAGGGTAAAGGTTAGGATTAGGTTTAGGGTACGGGTTAGGGTTAGTGTACGGATTAGGGTTAGGGTTATGGTACGGGTTACGGTTAGGGTTAGGGGTTAGGGTTAGGATTAGGGTTAGGGTTAGGGTACGGGTTAGGGTTAGGGTACGGGTTAGGGTTAGGGTTAGGGTTAGTGTTAGGGTTAGCGTACGGGTTAGGGTTAGGGTTAGGTTTAGGGTTAGGGTTAGGGTTAGGGTTAGGGTACGGGTTAGGGTTAGGGTACGGGTTAGGGTAAGGATTAGGGTTAGGGTTAGGGTACGGGTTAAGGGTAGGGTTAGTGTACGGGTTAGGGTTAGGGTTAGTGTTAGGGTTAGGGTTAGGGTACGGGTTAGGGTAAGGGTTAGGGTTAGTGTTAGGGTTAGGGTACGGGTTAGGGTTAGGGTTAGGGTACGGGTTAGGGTTAGGGTTAGGGTTAGGGTACGGGTTAGTGTACGGGTTAGGGTTAGGGTTAGGGTTAGGGTTAGGGTACGGGTTAGGGTTAGGGTACGGGTTAGGGTTAAGGTACGGGTTAGGGTTAGGGTTAGTGTTAGGCTTAGGTTTAGGGTTAGGTTACGGGTTAGCGTTAGGGTACGGGTTAGGGTTAGGTTTAGGGTACAGGTTAGGGTTAGGGTTAGGGTTAGGTTACGGGTTAGGGTTAGGGTTAGGTTTAGGGTTAGGGTTAGGGTACGGGTTAGCGTTAGGGTACGGGTTAGGGTTAGCGTTAGGGTACGGGTTAGGGTTAGGGTACGGGTTAGGGTTAGGGTACGGGTAAGGGTTAGGTTTAGGGTTAGGCTTAGGGTTTGGGTTAGGTACGGGTTAGCGTTAGGGTACGGGTTAGGGTTTGGTTTAGGGTACGAGTTAGGGTTAGGGTTAGGGTTAGGGTACGGGTTAGGGTAAGGGTTAGGGTTAGTGTTAGGTTTAGGGTTAGGGTACGGGTTAGGGTTAGGTTAGGGTAAGGGTTAGGGTACGGGTTAGGCTTAGGGTTAGGGTTAGGTTTAGGGTACGGGTTAGGGTTAGGGTTAGGGTTAGGGTTAGGGTTAGGATACGGGTTAGGGTTAGGGTTAGGGGTTAGGGTTAGGGTTAGTGTTAGGGTACGGGTTAGGGTTAGGGTACAGAGTAGGGTTAGGGTTAGGATTAGGTTTACGGTATGGGTTAGGGTTAGGGTACGGGTTAGGTTTAGGGTTAGGGGTTAGGGTTAGGGTTAGTGTTAGCGTACGGGTTAGGGTTAAGGTTAGGTTTAGGGTTAGGTTTAGGGTTAGGGTACGGGTTAGGGTTAGGGTTAGGTTTAGTGTTAGGATTAGGGTTAGGAAAGGGTTAGGGTTAGGGTTAGGGTTAGGGTTAGGGTACGGGTTAAGGTTAGGGTTAGGGTACGGGTTAGAGTTATGGTTAGTGTTAGGGTTAGGGTTAGGGTACGGGTTAGGGTTAGGGTTAGGGTACGGGTTAGGGTTAGGGTTAGGGGTTAGGGTTAGGATTAGGGTTAGGATTAGGGGTAGGGTACGGGTAGGGTTAGGGTTAGGGTTAGGGTTAGGGTTAGGGTATGGGTTAAGGTTAGGGTTAGGGTTAGGTTTAGGGTACGGTTTAGGGTTAGGGTTAGGGTTAGTGTTAGGTTTAGGGTACAGGTTTGGGTTAGGGTTAGGGTTAGGGTACGGGTTAGGGTTAGGGTACGGGTTAGGGTTAGGGTTAGGGTACGGGTTAGGGTTAGGTTTAGGGTTAGGGTACGGGTTAGTGTTAGGGTTAGGGTTAGGATTAGGGTTAGGGTTAGGGTTAGGGTACGGGTTAGGTTAAGGGTTAGGGTTTGGGTTAGGGTACGGGTTAGGGTTAGTGTTAGGTTTAAGATTAGGGTTAGGGTTAGGATAAGGGTTAGGGTACGGGTTAGTGTTAGGGTTAGGGTTAGGTTTAGGGTACGGGTTAGGGTTAGGGTTAGGGTTAGGTTACGGGTTAGAGTTAGGGTTAGGGTTAGGGTTAGGATACGGGTTAGTGTTAGGGTTAGGGTTAGGATTAGGGTTAGGGTTAGGTTTAGGGTACGGGTTAGGGTTAGTGTTAGGGTTAGGGTACGGGTTAGTGTTAGGGTTAGGGTTAGGATTAGGGTAGGGTTAGGATAAGGGTACGGGTTCGGTTAAGGGTTAGGGTTAGGGTTAGGGTTAGGGTACGGGTTAGGGTTAGGGTACGGGTTAGGGTTAGGTTTAGGTTTAGGTTTAGGGTACGGGTTAGGGTTAGGGTACGGATTAGGGTTAGGTTTAGGGTACGGGTTAGTGTTAGTGTTAGAGTTAGGATTAGGGTTAGGGTAAGGTTTAGAGTACGGGTTAGGGTTAGGGTTAGGGTTAGGGTTAGGGTTAGTGTACGGGTTAGTGTTAAGGTTAGGGTTAGGATTAGGGTTAGGGTTAGGGTTAGGGTACGGGTTAGGTTAATGGTTAGGTTTAGGGTTAGGGTTCGGGTTAGGGTTAGGGTACGGGTTAGGTTTCGGGTTAGGGTTAGCGTTAGGTTTAGGGTGAGGGTACGGGTTAAGGTTCGGTTTAGGGTTAGGGTTAGGGTACGGGTTAGAGTTAGGGTACGGGTTAGGTTTAGGGTTAGGGTACTGGTTAGGGTTAGGGTAAGGGTACGGGTTAGGGTTAGGTGTTAGGGTTAGGGTATGGGTTAGGGTTAGGGTTAGGGTACGGGTTAGGGTACGGGGTAGGGTACGGGTTAGGGTTAGGGTTAAGGTACGGTTTAGGGTTAGGGTTAGTTGTTAGGGTTAGGGTATGTGTTAGGGTTAGGGTTAGGGTACGGGTTAGGGTACGGGGTAGGGTACGGGTTAGGGTTAGGGTTAGAGTTAGGGTTAGGGTACGGGTTAGGGTTAGGGTACGAGTTAAGGTTAGGGTTAGGGTACGGGTTAGGTTTAGGGTTAGGGTTAGGGTTAGGGTTAGGGTACGGGTTAGGTTTAGGGTATGGGTTATGGTTAGGGCTATTGTACGGGTTAGGGTTAGGTTTAGGGTTAGGGTTAGGGTACGGGTTAGGGTTAGGGTATGGGTTAGGGTTAGGGTTAGGGTACATGTTAGGGTTAGGGTACAGGTTAGGGATAGGGTACGGGTTAGGGTTAGGGTTAGGGTACTTGTTAGAGTTAGGGTTAGGGGTTAGGATTAGGGTTAGGGTTAGGGTACGGGTTAGGGTTAGTTTAGGGTTAGGGTTAGCGTACGAGTTAGGGTTAGGGTACGGGTTAGGGTTAGGGTTAGGGTTAGGGTTAGGTTTAGGGGTTAGGGTTAGGGTTAGGGTTAGGGTTAGGGTTAGGGTACGGGTTAGGGTTAGGGTTAGGGTTAGGGTTAGCGTATGGGTTAGGGTTAGGTTTAGGTTTAGGGTTAGGTTTAGGGTACAGGTTAGTGTTAGGGTACGGGTTAGGGTTAGGTTTAGGGTTAGGGTTAGGTTTAGCGTTAGGAAAGGGTTAGGGTTAGGGTTAGGTTTAGGGTACGGGTTAGGGTTAGGGTTAGGGTTAGGGTTAGGGTACGGGTTAGTGTTAGGGTTAGGGTTAGGATTAGGGTTAGGGTTAGGGTTAGTGTACGGGTTAGGTTAAGGGTTAGGGTTTGGGTTAGGGTACGGGTTAGGGTTAGGGTTAGGTTTAGGATTAGGGTTAGGGTTAGGATACGGGTTAGGGTACGGGTTAGTGTTAGGGTTAGGGTTAGGGTTAGGGTACGGGTTAGGGTTAGGGTTAGGGTTAGGTTACGGGTTAGGGTTAGGGTTACGGTTAGGGTACTGGTTAGTGTTAGGGTTAGGGTTAGGATTAGGTTTAGGGTTAGGTTTAGGGTACGGGTTAGGGTTAGTGTTAGGGTTAGGGTACGGGTTAGTGTTAGGGTTAGGGTTAGGATTAGGGTAGGGTTAGGATAAGGGTACGGGTTCGGTTAAGGGTTAGGGTTAGGGTTAGGGTTAGGGTACGGGTTAGGGTTAGGGTAAGGGTTAGGGTTAGGGTTAGGGTTAGGTTTAAGGTACGGGTTAGGGTTAGGGTACGGATTAGGGTTAGGTTTAGGGTACGGGTTAGTGTTAGTGTTAGAGTTAGGATTAGGGTTAGGGTTAGGTTTAGAGTACGGGTTAGGATTAGGGTTAGGGTTAGGGTTAGGGTTCGGGTTAGGGTACTGGGTAGTGTTAGGGTTAGGGTTAGGATTAGGGTTAGGGTACGGGTTAGGGTACGGGTTAGGGTACGGGTTAGTGTTAGGGTTAGGGTACGGGTTAGTGTTAGGGTTAGTGTTAGGATTAGGGTTAGGTTTAGGGTTAGGGTACGGGTTAGGTTAAGTGTTAAGGTTAGGGTTAGGGTACGGGTTAGGGTTAAGGTTAGATTTAGGATTAGGGTTAGGGTTAGGATACGGGTTAGGGTACGGGTTAGTGTTAGGGTTAGGGTTAGGGTTAGGGTACGGGTTACTGTTAGGGTTAGGGTTAGGGTTAGGTTACGGTTTAGGGTTAGGGTTAGGGTTAGTGTTAGGGTACGGGTTAGTGTTAGGGTTAGGGTTAGGATTAGGGTTATGTTTAGGTTTAGGGTACGGGTTAGGTTTAGTGTTAGGGTTAGGGTTAGGGTTAGGGTACGGGTTAGTGTTAGGGTTAGGGTTAGGATTAGGTTTAGGGTTAGGGTTAGGGTATGGGTTAGGTTAAGTGTTAGGGTTAGGGTTAGGTTTAGGGTTAGGGTACGGGTTAGGGTTCGGGTTAGGGTTAGGGTTAGGTTTAGGGTGAGGGTACGGGTTAGGGACGGGTTAGTGTTAGGGTTAGGGTACGGGTTAGAGTTAGGGTACGGGTTAGGGTTAGGGTTAGGGTACTGGTTAGGGTTAGGGTAAGGTTACGGGTTAGGGTTAGGGTTAGGGTTATGGAACGGCTTAGGGTTAGGGTTAGGTTTAGGGTACGGTTTAGGGTTAGGGTTAGGTGTTAGGGTTAGGGTATAGGTTTGGGTTAGTGTTAGGGTACGGGTTAGGGTACGGGGTAGTGTACGGGTTAGGGTTAGGGTTAGAGTTAGGGTTAGGGTTAGGGTACGGGTTAGGTTTAGGGTACGGGTTAGGGTTAGGGTTAGGGTTAGGGTTAGGGTACGGGTTAGGGTATCGTTAGGGTTAGGGTTAGGGTACGTGTTAGGGTTAGGGTACGGGTTAGGGTTAGGGTACGGGTTAGGGTTAGGTTTAGGGTACTTGTTAGAGTTAGGGTTAGGGGTTAGGGTTAGGGTTAGGGTACGGGTTAGGGTTAGGGTTAGGGTTAGGTTTAGGGGTTAGGGTTAGGGTTAGGGTTACGGTTAGGGTACGGGTTAGGGTACGGGTTAGGGTTAGGGTTAGGGTTAGGGTTAGCGTATGGGTTAGGGTTAGGTTTAGGTTTAGGGTTAGGTTTAGGGTACAGGTTAGTGTTAGGGTACGGGTTAGGGTTAGGTTTAGGGTTAGGGTTAGGGTTAGCGTTAGGAAAGGGTTAGGGTTAGGGTTAGGGTTAGGTTTAGGGTACGGGTTAGGGTTAGGTTTAGGGTTAGGGTACGGGTTAGTGTTAGGGTTAGGGTTAGGATTAGGGTTAGGGTTAGGGTTAGGGTACGGGTTAGGTTAAGGGTTAGGGTTTGGGTTAGGGTACGGGTTAGGGTTAGTGTTAGGTTTAGGATTAGGGTTAGGGTTAGGATAAGGGTTAGGGTACGGGTTAGTGTTAGGGTTAGGGTTAGGGTTAGGGTACGGGTTAGGGTTAGGGTTAGGCTTAGGTTACGGGTTAGAGTTAGGGTTAGGGTTAGGGTTAGGATACGGGTTAGTGTTAGGGTTAGGGTTAGGATTAGGGTTAGGGTTAGGTTTCGGGTACGGGTTAGGGTTAGTGTTAGGGTTAGGGTACGGGTTAGTGTTAGGGTTAGGGTTAGGATTAGGGTAGGGTTAGGATAAGGGTACGGGTTCGGTTAAGGGTTAGGGTTAGGGTTAGGGTTAGGGTACGGGTTAGGGTTAGGGTACGGGTTAGGGTTAGGTTTAGGTTTAGGGTACGGGTTAGGGTTAGGGTACGGATTAGGGTTAGGTTTAGGGTACGGGTTAGTGTTAGTGTTAGAGTTAGGATTAGGGTTAGGGTAAGGTTTAGAGTACGGGTTAGGGTTAGGGTTAGGGTTAGGGTTAGGGTACGGGTTAGTGTTAGGGTTAGGGTTAGGATTAGGGTTAGGGTTAGGGTTAGGGTACGGGTTAGGTTAAGGGTTAGGTTTAGGGTTAGGGTTCGGGTTAAGGTTAGGGTACGGGTTAGGTTTCGGGTTAGGGTTAGCGTTAGGTTTAGGGTGAGGGTACGGGTTAAGGTTCGGTTTAGGGTTAGGGTTAGGGTACGGGTTAGAGTTAGGGTACGGGTTAGGTTTAGGGTTAGGGTACTGGTTAGGGTTAGGGTAAGGGTACGGGTTAGGGTTAGGTGTTAGGGTTAGGGAATGGGTTAGGGTTATGGTTAGGGTACGGGTTAGGGTACGGGGTAGGGTACGTGTTAGGGTTAGGTTTAAGGTACGGTTTAGGGTTAGGGTTAGTTGTTAGGGTTAGGGTATGTGTTAGGGTTAGGGTTAGGGTACGGGTTAGGGTACGGGGTAGGGTACGGGTTAGGGTTAGGGTTAGAGTTAGGGTTAGGGTACGGGTTAGGGTTAGGGTACGAGTTAAGGTTAGGGTTAGGGTACGGGTTAGGGTTAGGGTTAGGGTTAGGGTTAGGGTTAGGGTACGGGTTAGGTTTAGGGTATGGGTTAGGGTTAGGGTTATTGTACGGGTTAGGGTTAGGTTTAGGGTTAGGGTTAGGGTACGGGTTAGGGTTAGGGTATGGGTTAGGGTTAGGGTTAGGGTACATGTTAGGGTTAGGGTACAGGTTAGGGATAGGGTACGGGTTAGGGTTAGGGTTAGGGTACTTGTTAGAGTTAGGGTTAGGGGTTAGGGTTAGGGTTAGGGTTAGGGTATGGGTTAGGGTTAGTGTTAGGGTTAGGGTTAGCGTACGAGTTAGGGTTAGGGTACGGGTTAGGGTTAGGGTTAGGGTTACGTTTAGGGTTAGGTTTAGGGGTGAGGGTTAGGGTTAGGGTTAGGTTTAGGGTTAGGGTACGGGTTAGGGTTAGGGTTAGGGTTAGGGTTAGCGTACGGGTTAGTGTTAGGTTTAGGTTTAGGGTTAGGTTTAGGGTACAGGTTAGTGTTAGAGTACGGGTTAGGGTTAGGTTTAGGGTTAGGGTTAGGGTTAGGGTTAGGGTTAGGGTTAGGTTTAGGGTACGGTTTAGGGTTAGGGTTAGGGTACGGGTTTAGGTACGGGTTAGGGTTAGTGTTAGGGTTAGGGTACGGGTTAGGGTTTGGGTTAGGTGTTAGGGGTTAGGGTTAGGGTTAGGGTTAGGGTTAGGGTACGGGTTAGGGTACGGGTTAGGGTTAGGGTACGTGTTAGTGTTAGGGTTATGGTTAGGGGTTGGGTACGGGTTAGGGTTAAGGTTAGGGTTAGGGTTAGGTTACGGGTTAAGGTTAGGGTTAGGGTACGGGTTAGGGTTAGGGTTAGAGTTAGGGTTAGGGGTTAGGGTTAGGGTTAGGGTTAGGTTACGGGTTAGGGTACGGGTTAGGGTTAGGGTAGGGTACGGGTTAGGGTTAGGGTTAGGGTTAGGGTACGGGTTAGGGTTAGGGTACGGGTTAGGGTTAGGTTTCGGGTTAGGGTTAGGGTACGGGTTAGAGTTAGGGTTAGGATTAGGGTTAGGGTACGGGTTAGGTTTAGGGTTAGGGTTAGGGTTAGGGTACGGGTTAGGGTTAGGGCTAGGGTATGAGTTAGGTTTAGGGTTAGGGTTAGGGTTAGGGTTAGGGTTAGGGTTAGGGTACGGGTTAGGGTACGGGTTAGGGTTAGGGTTAGGTTAAGGGTTAGGTTTAGGGTACGGGTTAGGGTTAGGGTTCGGGTTAGGGTACGGGTTAGGGTTAGGGTACGGGTTAGGGTACGGGTTAGGGTTAGGGTTAGGGTTAGGGTACGGATTAGGTTTATGGTACGGGTTAGGGTTTGGGTTAGGGTATGGTTTAGGGTTAGGGTTAAGGTACGGGTTAGGGTTAGGGTTAGGTTTAGAGTATGGGTTAGGGTTAGGGTTAGGTTTAGGTACGGGTTAGGGTTAGGGTTAGGGGTTAGGGTTAGTGTACGGGTTAGGGTTAGGGTTAGGGTTAGTGTTAGGGGTATTGTACGGGTTAGGGTTAGGGTTAGGGTTAGGGTTAGGTTTAGGGGTTAGGGGTTAGTGTTAGATTAAGGGTTAGGGTTAGGTTTAGGGTACGGGTTAGGGTACGTGTTAGGGTTAGGGTTAGTGTTACGGTACGGGTTAGGGTTAGGGTTAGGGTTAGGGTAAGGTTTAGGGTACGGGTTAGGGTTAGGGCTACGGTTAGGTTTAGGGTACGGGTTAGGGTTAGGGTTAGGGTAAGGGTTAAGGTTAGGGTAAGGGTTAGGGTACGGATTAGGGTTAGGGTACGGGTTAGGGTACTGGTTAGGCTTAGGGTTAGGGTTAGGGTTAGGGTTAGGGTACGGGTTAGGGTTCGTGTACGGGTTAGGGTTAGGGTACGGGTTAGGGTTAGGTTTAGGTTTAGGGTACGGGTTAGGGTTAGGGTAAGGGTTAGTGTTAGGGTTAGGGTTAGGTTTAGGGTACGGATTAGGGTTAGGGTACGGGTTAGGGTTCGGGTTAGGGTACGGATTAGGGTTAGGGTTAGGGGTTAGGGTTAGGGTTAGGGTTAGGGTTAGGGTACGGGTTAGGGTTAGGGTACGGGTTAGTGTTAGGGTACGGGTTAGGGTTAGGGTTCGGGTTAGGGTTAGGTTTAGGTTTAGGAAAGGGTTAGGGTTAGGGTTAGGGTATGGGTTAGGGTTAGGGTTAGGGGTAGGGTTAGGGTTAGAGTACGGGTTAGGGTTAGGGTACGGGTTAGGTTTAGGGTACGGGTTAGGGTACGGGTTAGTGATAGGGTTAGGGTATTGGTTTGTTTAGGGTACGGGTTAGGGTTAGGTTTAGGGTTGGGGTTAGGTTTAGGGTACGGGTTAGGGTTAGGGTTAGGGTTATGGTACGGGTTAGAGTATGGGTTAGGGTTAGGGTACGGGTTACGGTACGGGTTAGGTACGTGTTAGGTTTAGGGTACGGGTTAGGGTTAGGGTACGGGTTAGGGTTAGGGTACGTGTTAGGGTTAGGGTACGGGTAGGGTTAGGGTTAGGGTTAGGGTACGGTTTAGGGTTAGGGTACGGGTTTGGGTTAGGTTTAGGGTACGGTTTAGGGTTAGGGTTAGGGGTTAGTGTTAGGGTTAGGGTTAGGGTTAGGAAACGGGTTAGGGTTAGGGTACGGGTTAGGGTTAGGGTTAGGGTTAGGTTTAGAGTTAGGGTTAGTGTACGGGTTAGGGTTAGGATTAGGGTTAGTGTTAGGGTACGGGTTAAGGTTAGGGTTAGGTTTAGGGTACGGGTTAGGGTTAGGGTTAGGGGTTAGGGTTAGTGTACGGGTTAGGGTTAGGGTTAGGGTTAGGGTACGGATTTGGGTTAGGGTTCGGTTTAGTGTTAGGGTTAAAGTACGGGTTAGGGTTAGGATTAGAGTTAGGGTTAGGGTTAGGGGTTAGGGGTTAGTGTTAGGGTAAGTTTTAGGGTTAGGGTTAGGGTACGGTTAGGGTACGAGTTAGGGTTAGGGTTAGGGTTGGGTACGGTTTAGGGTTAGGGTTAGGGTTCGGGTTGGGGTTAGGGTTAGGGTACGGGTTAGGGTTAGAGTTAGGGTTAGGGTAAGGGTTAGGGTACGGGTTAGGGTACGGGTTAGGGTTAGGGTTAGGTTTAGGATACGGGTTAGGGTTAGGTTTAGGGTAAGGGTTAGGATTAGGGTACGGGTTAGGGTACGGGTTAGGGTTAGGGTACGGGTTAGGGTACGGTTTAGGGTACGGGTTAGGGTTAGGGTTAGGGTTAGGTCATGGGTTAGGGGTAGGGTACCGGTTAGGGATAGGGTACCGGTTAGGGTTAGGCTTAGCGTACGGGTTAGGGTTAGGGTTAGGG
>JAVLSZ010000028.1:62684281-62759281 GCA_032313775.1 Urocyon cinereoargenteus | reverse complement strand
TAGGGTACGGGTTACGGTTAAGTTACGGGTTAGGGTTAGGATACTTGCTAAGGTACGGGTTAGGGTTAGGGTTAGGGTTCGGATAAGGGTTAGGTATGGGTTAGGGTTAGGGTTAGAGTTAGGGTACGGGTTAGGGTTAGGGTAGGGGAGTAGGGTACGGGTTAGGGGTTAGGGTTAGGTTTAGGGTTAGGGTTAGGGTACGGGTTAGGGTTAGGGTACAGGTTATGGTTAGGGTTAGGGTTAGGTTTAGGGTTAGCGTACGGGTTAGGTTTAGGGTAGGGTTAGGGTACGGGTTAGGGTTAGGGTCCTGGTTAGGGTTAGGGTACGGGTTAGGGTACGGTTTAGGGTTAGGGTTAGGTTACGGGTTAGGTTTAGGGTACGGGTTAGGGTTAGGGTTAGGGTTAGGGTACGGGTTAGGGTTAGGGTACGGGTTAGGGTACGGGTTAGGGTTTAGGGTTAGGTTTAGGGTACGGATTAGGGTTAGGTTACGGGTTAGGGTACGGGTTAGGGTACGGGTTAGGGTTAGGGTTAGGGGTTAGTGTTAGTGTTAGGGTTACGGTTAGTCTATGGGTTAGTGTTAGGGTACGGGTTAGGGTTAGGGTTAGGTTTAGGGTACGGGTTAGGGTTAGGGTACGTGTTAGCATTAGGGTTAGGGTACGGGTTAGGTTTAGGGTTGGGGGTAAGGGTTAGGGTTTGGGTTAGGGTTAGGGTTAGGGTTAGGGTACGGGTTAGGGTAAGGGTTAGGGTACGGGTTAGGGTTAGGGTACGGGTTAGGGTTAGGGTTAGGGTTAGGGTTAGGGTACTGGTTAGGGTTAGGAAAGGGTTAATGTTAGGGTTAGGGTTAGGGTTAGGGTATGGGTTAAGGTGAGGTTTAGGGTATGGGTTAGGTTTAGGGTTAGGGTTAGGGTTCGGATTCGGGTTAGGGTTAGGGTTAGGGGTTAGGGGTTACGGTTAGGGTTATGGTTAGTGTTAGGGTTAGGGTACGGGTCAGGGTACGGGTTAGGGTTAGGGTTAGGTTTAGTGTTAAGGTTCGGGTTAGTGTTAGGGTAAGGGTTAGGGTTAGGGTTAGGGTACGGGTTAGGTTTAGGGTTAGGGTTAGGGTTAAGGTACGGGTTAGTGTTAGGGTTAGGGTTAGGGTTAGAGTTTGGGTACGGGTTAGGGTTAGGGTTAGGGTTAGGGTTAGGGTTAGGGTTAGGGTACGGGTTAGGTTTAGGGTTCGGGTTAGGGTTAGGGTACGTTTTAGGGTTAGGGTACGGGTTAGGGTTAGGGTTAGGGTTAGGGTTAGGTTTAGGGTATGGGTTAGGGTTAGGGTTAGGGTTTGGGTTAGGGTTAGGGTTAGGGTACGGGTTAGGGTTCGGGTTAGGGTTAGGGTACGGTTTAGGGTTAGGGTACGGGTTAGGGTTAGGGTTAGGGTACGGGTTAGGGTTAGGGTTAGGGTTAAGTTTAGGGTTAGGGAACGGGTTAGGGTTAGGGTTAGGGTTAGTGGTAGGGTTAGCGTACGGGTTAGGGTTAGGGTTCGGGTTAGGGTTAGGGTATGGTTTAGGGTTAGGGTACGGGTTAGGGTTAGGGTTAGGGTTAGGTTTAGGGTACGGGTTAGCGTTAGGGTTAGGGTTAGGGTTAGGGTTAGGGTTAGTGTATGGGTTAGGGTTGGGGTTAGGGTTAGGGTACGGTTTAGGGTTAGGGTACGGGTTAGGGTTAGGTTTAGGGTACGGGTTAGGGTTAGGTTTAGGGTACGGGTTAGGTTTAGGGTTAGGGTTAGGTTTAGGGTTAGGGTACGGGTTAGGTTTAGGATTAGGGTTAGGGGTTAGGGGTTAGTGTTAGGGTTAGGGTTAGGGTACGGGTTAGGGTACGGGTTAGGGTTACAGTACGGGTTAGTGTTAGGGTTAGGGTTAGGGTGAGGGTACGGGTTAGTTTTAGGGTTAGGGTTAGGGTACGGGTTAAGGTTAGGGTTAGGGTTAGGGTACGGGTTAGGGTTAGGGTTAGGGTTAGGGTTAGGTTTAGGAAAGTGTTAGGGTTAGGGTTAGGGTACGGGTTAGGGTTAGGGTTAGGTTTAGGGTACGGGTTAGGGTTAAGGTACGGGTTAGGCTTAGGGTACTTGCTAGGGTACGGGTTAGGGTTAGGGTTAGGGTACGGGTTAGGGTTAGGGTTGGTTTAGGGTTAGGGTTAGGGTATGGGTTAGGGTTAGGGTACGGGTTAGGTTACGGGTTAGGGGCTAGGGTTAGGGTTATTGTTAGGGTTAGGGTTAGGGTACAGGTTAGGGTTAGGTTACGGGTTAGGGTTAGGGTTAGGGTTAGTTTTAGGATTAGCGTACGGGTTAGGGTTAGGGATAGGGTTAGGGTACGGGTTAGGGTTAGGGTACGGGTTAGGGTTTTGGTACGGGTTAGGGTACGGTTTAGGGTTAGGGTTAGGTTACGGGTTAGGTTTAGGGTACGGGTTAGGGTTAGGGTTAGGGTTAGGGTACGGGTTAGGGTTAGGGTACGGGTTAGGGTACGGGTTAGGGTTAGGGTTAGGGTTAGGGTACGGATTAGGGTTAGGGTACGGGTTCGGGTTAGGGTTAGGGTACGGGTTAGGGTTAGGGTTAGGGTACGGGTTAGGGTTAGGGTTAGGTTTAGTGTACGGGTTATGGTTAGGGTTATGTTAAGGTACGGCTTAGGGTTAGGATTAGGGGTTAGGGTTAGGTTACGGGTTAGGGTTAGGGATAGGGTTAGGGTTACGGGTAGGGTACGGGTTAGGGTTAGTGTTAGGGTTAGGGTTAGGTTTAGGGGTTAGGGGTTAGTGTTATGGTAAGGGTTAGGGTTAGTGTTAGGGTACGGGTTAGGGTACGTGTTAGGGTTAGGTTTAGGGTTAGGGTACGGTTTAGGGTTAAGGTAAGGGTTAGGGTTGGTGTTAGGGTTAGGGTACGGGTTAGGGTTAGTCTTAGGGTTAGGGTAAGGGTTAGGGTACGGGTTAGGATTAGGATTAGGGTTAGGGTTAGTTTTAGGGTACGGGTTAGGGTTAGTGTTAGGGAAAGGGTTAAGATTATGGTACGGGTTAGGGTACGGGTTAGGGTTAGATACGGGTTAGGGAACGGGTTAGGGTACGGGTTAGGGTTAGGGTTACGGTTAGGGTACGGGTTAGGGTTAGGGTACGGGTTAGGGTTAGGTTACGGGTTAGGGTTAGGGTCCGGGTTAGGGTTAGTTTTAGGAGATAGGGTTAGGTTTAGGTTTAGGGTTAGGGTACGGGTTAGGTTTATGGTACGTGTTAGGGTTAGGATTAGGGTTAGGTTTAGGGTACGGGTTAGGGTTAGTGTACGGGTTAGGGTTAGGGTTAGGGTACGGGTTAGGGTTAGGGTTAGCCGTTAGGGTTAGGGTTAGGGTTAGGGTAGTGTTAGGGTTAGGGTACGGTTTAGGGTTAGGGTGAGAGTTAGGGTTAGGGTTAGCATACGGGTTAGGGTTAGGGTTAGGGTTAGGGTTAGTGTTAGGGTACGGGTTAGGGTTAGGTTTAGGGTTAGGTTTAGGGTTAGGGTTAGGAAAGGGTTAGGGTTAGGATTAGGTTTAGGGTTAGTGTACGGGTTAAGGTTAGGTTTAGTGTACAGGTTACGGTTAGGGTTAGGGTTAGAGTTAGGGTTAGGGGTAAGGGTTAGGGTTAGGGTTAGGGTTAGGTTTAGGGTACGGGTTAGGGTTAGGGTACGGGTTAGGTTTAGGGTTAGGGTTAGGGTACTGGTTAGGGTACTGGTTAAGGTTAGGGTACGGGTTAGGGTTAGTGTTAGGGTTAGGGTTAGGGTTAGGGCTGGGTTAGGGTACGGGTTAGTGTTAGGGTTAGGGTTGGGATTAGGGTTAGGGTTAGGTTTAGGGTATGGGTTAGGGTTAGTGTTAGGGTTAGGGTACGGGTTAGTGTTAGGGTTAGGGTTAGGATTAGGGTTAGGGTTAGGATAAGGGTACGGGTTCGGTTAAGGGTTAGGGTTAGGGTTAGGGTTAGGGTACGGGTTAGGGTTAGGGTACGGGTTAGGGTTAGGTTTAGGGTTAAGTTTAGGGTACGGGTTAGGGTTAATGTACGGATTAGTGTTAGGGTTAGGGTACGGGTTAGTGTTAGGGTTAGAGTTAGGATTAGGGTTAGGGTTAGGTTTAGGGTACGTGTTAGGGTTAGGGTTAGGGTTAGGGTTAGGGTACGGGTTAGTGTTAGTGTTAGTGTTAGGGTTAGGATTAGTGTTAGGGTTAGGGTTAGGGTACGGGTTAGGTTAAGGGTTAGGGTTAGGGTTAGGGTTAGGGTTAGGGTACGGGTTAGGGTTAGGGTTAGGGTTAGGGTACGGGTTAGGGTTAGGGTACGGGTTAGGGTACGGGTTAGGGTTAGGGTTAGGGTAAGGGTTAGGGTACGGGTTAGGGTTAGGGTTAGTGTTAGGGTTAGGTTTAGGTTACGGGTTAGGGTTAGGGTTAGGGTTAGGGTACTGGTTAGGGTACTGGTTAAGGTTAGGGTACGGGTTAGTGTAAGGTTAGGGTACGGGTTAGGGTTAGGGTTAGAGTTAGGGTTAGGGTACGTGTTAGGGTTAGGGTACGGGTTAGGGTTAGGGTACGGGTTAGGGTTAGGGTTAGGGTTAGGTTTATGGTACGGGTTAGGTTTAGGGTACGTGTTATCGTTAGGGTTATTGTACGGGTTAGGGTTAGGGTTAGGGGTTAGGGTTAGGGTAAGGGTTAGGGTTAGGGTTAGGGTACGGGTTAGGGTTAGGGTACGGGTTAGTGTTAGGGTTAGGATACGGGTTAGGGTTAGGGTACGGGTTAGGGTTAGGGTACGTGTTAGGGTTAGGGTTAGGGTACCTGTTAGAGTTAGGGTTAGGGGTTAGGGTTAGGGTTAGGCTTAGGGTACGGGTTAGGGTTAGTGTTAGGATTAGGGTTAGCGTACGAGTTAGGGTTAGGGTACGGGTTAGGGTTAGGGTTAGGGTACGGGTTAGGGTTAGGTTTAGGGGTTAGGGTTAGGGTTAGGGTACGGGTTAGGGTTAGGGTTAGGGTAAGGGTTAAGTTTAGGGTACGGGTTAGGGTACGGGTTAGGGTTAGGGTTAGGGTTAAGTTTAGGGTTAGGGAACGGGTTAGGGTTAGGGTTAGGGTTAGTGGTAGGGTTAGCGTACGGGTTAGGGTTAGGGTTCGGGTTAGGGTTAGGGTATGGTTTAGGGTTAGGGTACGGGTTAGGGTTAGGGTTAGGGTTAGGTTTAGGGTACGGGTTAGCGTTAGGGTTAGGGTTAGGGTTAGGGTTAGGGTTAGTGTATGGGTTAGGGTTGGGGTTAGGGTTAGGGTACGGTTTAGGGTTAGGGTACGGGTTAGGGTTAGGTTTAGGGTACGGGTTAGGGTTAGGTTTAGGGTACGGGTTAGGTTTAGGGTTAGGGTTAGGTTTAGGGTTAGGGTACGGGTTAGGTTTAGGATTAGGGTTAGGGGTTAGGGGTTAGTGTTAGGGTTAGGGTTAGGGTACGGGTTAGGGTACGGGTTAGGGTTACAGTACGGGTTAGTGTTAGGGTTAGGGTTAGGGTGAGGGTACGGGTTAGTTTTAGGGTTAGGGTTAGGGTACGGGTTAAGGTTAGGGTTAGGGTTAGGGTACGGGTTAGGGTTAGGGTTAGGGTTAGGGTTAGGGTTAGGGTTAGGTTTAGGGTACGGGTTAGGGTTAAGGTACGGGTTAGGCTTAGGGTACTTGCTAGGGTACGGGTTAGGGTTAGGGTTAGGGTACGGGTTAGGGTTAGGGTTGGTTTAGGGTTAGGGTTAGGGTATGGGTTAGGGTTAGGGTACGGGTTAGGTTACGGGTTAGGGGCTAGGGTTAGGGTTATTGTTAGGGTTAGGGTTAGGGTACAGGTTAGGGTTAGGTTACGGGTTAGGGTTAGGGTTAGGGTTAGTTTTAGGATTAGCGTACGGGTTAGGGTTAGGGATAGGGTTAGGGTACGGGTTAGGGTTAGGGTACGGGTTAGGGTTTTGGTACGGGTTAGGGTACGGTTTAGGGTTAGGGTTAGGTTACGGGTTAGGTTTAGGGTACGGGTTAGGGTTAGGGTTAGGGTTAGGGTACGGGTTAGGGTTAGGGTACGGGTTAGGGTACGGGTTAGGGTTAGGGTTAGGGTTAGGGTACGGATTAGGGTTAGGGTACGGGTTCGGGTTAGGGTTAGGGTACGGGTTAGGGTTAGGGTTAGGGTACGGGTTAGGGTTAGGGTTAGGTTTAGTGTACGGGTTATGGTTAGGGTTATGTTAAGGTACGGCTTAGGGTTAGGATTAGGGGTTAGGGTTAGGTTACGGGTTAGGGTTAGGGATAGGGTTAGGGTTACGGGTAGGGTACGGGTTAGGGTTAGTGTTAGGGTTAGGGTTAGGTTTAGGGGTTAGGGGTTAGTGTTATGGTAAGGGTTAGGGTTAGTGTTAGGGTACGGGTTAGGGTACGTGTTAGGGTTAGGTTTAGGGTTAGGGTACGGTTTAGGGTTAAGGTAAGGGTTAGGGTTGGTGTTAGGGTTAGGGTACGGGTTAGGGTTAGTCTTAGGGTTAGGGTAAGGGTTAGGGTACGGGTTAGGATTAGGATTAGGGTTAGGGTTAGTTTTAGGGTACGGGTTAGGGTTAGTGTTAGGGAAAGGGTTAAGATTATGGTACGGGTTAGGGTACGGGTTAGGGTTAGATACGGGTTAGGGAACGGGTTAGGGTACGGGTTAGGGTTAGGGTTACGGTTAGGGTACGGGTTAGGGTTAGGGTACGGGTTAGGGTTAGGTTACGGGTTAGGGTTAGGGTCCGGGTTAGGGTTAGTTTTAGGAGATAGGGTTAGGTTTAGGTTTAGGGTTAGGGTACGGGTTAGGTTTATGGTACGTGTTAGGGTTAGGATTAGGGTTAGGTTTAGGGTACGGGTTAGGGTTAGTGTACGGGTTAGGGTTAGGGTTAGGGTACGGGTTAGGGTTAGGGTTAGCCGTTAGGGTTAGGGTTAGGGTTAGGGTAGTGTTAGGGTTAGGGTACGGTTTAGGGTTAGGGTGAGAGTTAGGGTTAGGGTTAGCATACGGGTTAGGGTTAGGGTTAGGGTTAGGGTTAGTGTTAGGGTACGGGTTAGGGTTAGGTTTAGGGTTAGGTTTAGGGTTAGGGTTAGGAAAGGGTTAGGGTTAGGATTAGGTTTAGGGTTAGTGTACGGGTTAAGGTTAGGTTTAGTGTACAGTTTACGGTTAGGGTTAGGGTTAGAGTTAGGGTTAGGGGTTAGGGTTAGGGTTAGGGTTAGGGTTAGGTTTAGGGTACGGGTTAGGGTTAGGGTACGGGTTAGGTTTAGGGTTAGGGTTAGGGTACTGGTTAGGGTACTGGTTAAGGTTAGGGTACGGGTTAGGGTTAGTGTTAGGGTTAGGGTTAGGGTTAGGGCTGGGTTAGGGTACGGGTTAGTGTTAGGGTTAGGGTTGGGATTAGGGTTAGGGTTAGGTTTAGGGTATGGGTTAGGGTTAGTGTTAGGGTTAGGGTACGGGTTAGTGTTAGGGTTAGGGTTAGGATTAGGGTTAGGGTTAGGATAAGGGTACGGGTTCGGTTAAGGGTTAGGGTTAGGGTTAGGGTTAGGGTACGGGTTAGGGTTAGGGTACGGGTTAGGGTTAGGTTTAGGGTTAAGTTTAGGGTACGGGTTAGGGTTAATGTACGGATTAGTGTTAGGGTTAGGGTACGGGTTAGTGTTAGGGTTAGAGTTAGGATTAGGGTTAGGGTTAGGTTTAGGGTACGTGTTAGGGTTAGGGTTAGGGTTAGGGTTAGGGTTAGGGTACGGGTTAGTGTTAGTGTTAGTGTTAGGGTTAGGATTAGTGTTAGGGTTAGGGTTAGGGTACGGGTTAGGTTAAGGGTTAGGGTTAGGGTTAGGGTTAGGGTTAGGGTACGGGTTAGGGTTAGGGTTAGGGTTAGGGTACGGGTTAGGGTTAGGGTACGGGTTAGGGTACGGGTTAGGGTTAGGGTTAGGGTAAGGGTTAGGGTACGGGTTAGGGTTAGGGTTAGTGTTAGGGTTAGGTTTAGGTTACGGGTTAGGGTTAGGGTTAGGGTTAGGGTACTGGTTAGGGTACTGGTTAAGGTTAGGGTACGGGTTAGTGTAAGGTTAGGGTACGGGTTAGGGTTAGGGTTAGAGTTAGGGTTAGGGTACGTGTTAGGGTTAGGGTACGGGTTAGGGTTAGGGTACGGGTTAGGGTTAGGGTTAGGGTTAGGTTTATGGTACGGGTTAGGTTTAGGGTACGTGTTATCGTTAGGGTTATTGTACGGGTTAGGGTTAGGGTTAGGGGTTAGGGTTAGGGTAAGGGTTAGGGTTAGGGTTAGGGTACGGGTTAGGGTTAGGGTACGGGTTAGTGTTAGGGTTAGGATACGGGTTAGGGTTAGGGTACGGGTTAGGGTTAGGGTACGTGTTAGGGTTAGGGTTAGGGTACCTGTTAGAGTTAGGGTTAGGGGTTAGGGTTAGGGTTAGGCTTAGGGTACGGGTTAGGGTTAGTGTTAGGATTAGGGTTAGCGTACGAGTTAGGGTTAGGGTACGGGTTAGGGTTAGGGTTAGGGTACGGGTTAGGGTTAGGTTTAGGGGTTAGGGTTAGGGTTAGGGTACGGGTTAGGGTTAGGGTTAGGGTAAGGGTTAAGTTTAGGGTACGGGTTAGGGTACGGGTTAGGGTTAGGGTACGGGATAGGGTTAGGGTTAGGGTTAGGGTTAGGGTACATGTTAGGTTTAGGGTTAGGGGTTAGTGTTAGGGTTAGGGTTAGGGTTAGGTTTAGGGTACGGGTTAGGGTTAGGGTTAGGGTTAGCGTTAGGGTTAGGGTTAGGGTACGGGTTAGGGTTAGGTTTAGGGTTAGGGTTAGGGTACGGTATAGGGTTAGGGTTAGGGTTAGGGTTAGGGTACATGTTAGGATTAGTGTTAGGGGTTAGTGTTAGGGTTAGGGTTAGGGTTAGGGTTAGCATACGGGTTAGGGTTAGGGTTAGGGTTAGGGTACGGTTTAGGGTTAGGGTACGGGTTAGTGTTAGGGTACGGGTTAGGCTTAGGGTTAGGTTTAGGGTTAGGGTTAGGGTACGGTTTCGGGTTAGGGTACGGGTTAGGGCTAGGGTTAGGGTTAGGGTACCGGTTAGGTTTAGAGTACGGGTTAGGGTTAGGGTTAGGAAAGGGTTAGGGTTAGGTTTAGGGTACGGGTTAGGGTTAGGGTACGGGTTAGGGTTAGGGTTAGGGTTAGGGTTAGCGTACGGGTTAGGGTTAGGGTACGTGTTAGGGTTAGGGATAGGGTTAGTGTTAGGTTACGGGTTAGGGTTAGGGTTAGGGTTAGGGTTAGGGGTTAGTTTTAGGTTTAGAGTTAGGGTTAGGGTACGGGTTAGGGTACGGGTTAGGGTTAGGGTACGGTTTAGTGTTAGGGTTAGAGTTAGGGTTAGGGTACGGTTTAGGGTTAGGTTTAGGGTTAGGGTTAGGATACAGGTTAGGGTACGTGTTAGGGTTAGTGTACGGGTTAGGGTTAGGGTTAGGGTTAGGGTTAGGGTCCGGGTTAGGGTTAGGGTTAGGGGTTAGGGGTTACGGTTAGGGTTATGGTTAGTGTTAGGGTTAGGGTACGGGTCAGGGTACGGGTTAGGGTTAGGGTTAGGTTTAGTGTTAAGGTTCGGGTTAGTGTTAGGGTAAGGGTTAGGGTTAGGGTTAGGGTACGGGTTAGGTTTAGGGTTAGGGTTAGGGTTAAGGTACGGGTTAGTGTTAGGGTTAGGGTTAGGGTTAGAGTTTGGGTACGGGTTAGGGTTAGGGTTAGGGTTAGGGTTAGGGTTAGGGTTAGGGTACGGGTTAGGTTTAGGGTTCGGGTTAGGGTTAGGGTACGTTTTAGGGTTAGGGTACGGGTTAGGGTTAGGGTTAGGGTTAGGGTTAGGTTTAGGGTATGGGTTAGGGTTAGGGTTAGGGTTTGGGTTAGGGTTAGGGTTAGGGTACGGGTTAGGGTTCGGGTTAGGGTTAGGGTACGGTTTAGGGTTAGGGTACGGGTTAGGGTTAGGGTTAGGGTACGGGTTAGGGTTAGGGTTAGGGTTAAGTTTAGGGTTAGGGAACGGGTTAGGGTTAGGGTTAGGGTTAGTGGTAGGGTTAGCGTACGGGTTAGGGTTAGGGTTCGGGTTAGGGTTAGGGTATGGTTTAGGGTTAGGGTACGGGTTAGGGTTAGGGTTAGGGTTAGGTTTAGGGTACGGGTTAGCGTTAGGGTTAGGGTTAGGGTTAGGGTTAGTGTTAGTGTATGGGTTAGGGTTGGGGTTAGGGTTAGGGTACGGTTTAGGGTTAGGGTACGGGTTAGGGTTAGGTTTAGGGTACGGGTTAGGGTTAGGTTTAGGGTACGGGTTAGGTTTAGGGTTAGGGTTAGGTTTAGGGTTAGGGTACGGGTTAGGTTTAGGATTAGGGTTAGGGGTTAGGGGTTAGTGTTAGGGTTAGGGTTAGGGTACGGGTTAGGGTACGGGTTAGGGTTACAGTACGGGTTAGTGTTAGGGTTAGGGTTAGGGTGAGGGTACGGGTTAGTTTTAGGGTTAGGGTTAGGGTACGGGTTAAGGTTAGGGTTAGGGTTAGGGTACGGGTTAGGATTAGGGTTAGGGTTAGGGTTAGGTTTAGGAAAGTGTTAGGGTTAGGGTTAGGGTACGGGTTAGGGTTAGGGTTAGGTTTAGGGTACGGGTTAGGGTTAAGGTACGGGTTAGGCTTAGGGTACTTGCTAGGGTACGGGTTAGGGTTAGGGTTAGGGTACGGGTTAGGGTTAGGGTTGGTTTAGGGTTAGGGTTAGGGTATGGGTTAGGGTTAGGTTACGGGTTAGGTTACGGGTTAGGGGCTAGGGTTAGGGTTATTGTTAGGGTTAGGGTTAGGGTACAGGTTAGGGTTAGGTTACGGGTTAGGGTTAGGGTTAGGGTTAGTTTTAGGATTAGCGTACGGGTTAGGGTTAGGGATAGGGTTAGGGTACGGGTTAGGGTTAGGGTACGGGTTAGGGTTTTGGTACGGGTTAGGGTACGGTTTAGGGTTAGGGTTAGGTTACGGGTTAGGTTTAGGGTACGGGTTAGGGTTAGGGTTAGGGTTAGGGTACGGGTTAGGGTTAGGGTACGGGTTAGGGTACGGGTTAGGGTTAGGGTTAGGGTTAGGGTACGGATTAGGGTTAGGGTACGGGTTCGGGTTAGGGTTAGGGTACGGGTTAGGGTTAGGGTTAGGGTACGGGTTAGGGTTAGGGTTAGGTTTAGTGTACGGGTTATGGTTAGGGTTATGTTAAGGTACGGCTTAGGGTTAGGATTAGGGGTTAGGGTTAGGTTACGGGTTAGGGTTAGGGATAGGGTTAGGGTTACGGGTAGGGTACGGGTTAGGGTTAGTGTTAGGGTTAGGGTTAGGTTTAGGGGTTAGGGGTTAGTGTTATGGTAAGGGTTAGGGTTAGTGTTAGGGTACGGGTTAGGGTACGTGTTAGGGTTAGGTTTAGGGTTAGGGTACGGTTTAGGGTTAAGGTAAGGGTTAGGGTTGGTGTTAGGGTTAGGGTACGGGTTAGGGTTAGTCTTAGGGTTAGGGTAAGGGTTAGGGTACGGGTTAGGATTAGGGTTAGGGTTAGGGTTAGTTTTAGGGTACGGGTTAGGGTTAGTGTTAGGGAAAGGGTTAAGGTTATGGTACGGGTTAGGGTACGGGTTAGGGTTAGATACGGGTTAGGGAACGGGTTAGGGTACGGGTTAGGGTTAGGGTTACGGTTAGGGTACGGGTTAGGGTTAGGGTACGGGTTAGGGTTAGGTTACGGGTTAGGGTTAGGGTCCGGGTTAGGGTTAGTTTTAGGAGATATGGTTAGGTTTAGGTTTAGGGTTAGGGTACGGGTTAGGTTTATGGTACGTGTTAGGGTTAGGATTAGGGTTAGGTTTAGGGTACGGGTTAGGGTTAGTGTACGGGTTAGGGTTAGGGTTAGGGTACGGGTTAGGGTTAGGGTTAGCCGTTAGGGTTAGGGTTAGGGTTAGGGTAGTGTTAGGGTTAGGGTACGGTTTAGGGTTAGGGTGAGAGTTAGGGTTAGGGTTAGCATACGGGTTAGGGTTAGGGTTAGGGTTAGGGTTAGTGTTAGGGTACGGGTTAGGGTTAGGTTTAGGGTTAGGTTTAGGGTTAGGGTTAGGAAAGGGTTAGGGTTAGGATTAGGTTTAGGGTTAGTGTACGGGTTAAGGTTAGGTTTAGTGTACAGGTTACGGTTAGGGTTAGGGTTAGAGTTAGGGTTAGGGGTTAGGGTTAGGGTTAGGGTTAGGGTTAGGTTTAGGGTACGGGTTAGGGTTAGGGTACGGGTTAGGTTTAGGGTTAGGGTTAGGGTACTGGTTAGGGTACTGGTTAAGGTTAGGGTACGGGTTAGGGTTAGTGTTAGGGTTAGGGTTAGGGTTAGGGCTGGGTTAGGGTACGGGTTAGTGTTAGGGTTAGGGTTGGGATTAGGGTTAGGGTTAGGTTTAGGGTATGGGTTAGGGTTAGTGTTAGGGTTAGGGTACGGGTTAGTGTTAGGGTTAGGGTTAGGATTAGGGTTAGGGTTAGGATAAGGGTACGGGTTCGGTTAAGGGTTAGGGTTAGGGTTAGGGTTAGGGTACGGGTTAGGGTTAGGGTACGGGTTAGGGTTAGGTTTAGGGTTAAGTTTAGGGTACGGGTTAGGGTTAATGTACGGATTAGTGTTAGGGTTAGGGTACGGGTTAGTGTTAGGGTTAGAGTTAGGATTAGGGTTAGGGTTAGGTTTAGAGTACGTGTTAGGGTTAGGGTTAGGGTTAGGGTTAGGGTACGGGTTAGTGTTAGTGTTAGTGTTAGGGTTAGGATTAGTGTTAGGGTTAGGGTTAGGGTACGGGTTAGGTTAAGGGTTAGGGTTAGGGTTAGGGTTAGGGTTAGGGTACGGGTTAGGGTTAGGGTTAGGGTTAGGGTACGGGTTAGGGTTAGGGTACGGGTTAGGGTACGGGTTAGGGTTAGGGTTAGGGTAAGGGTTAGGGTACGGGTTAGGGTTAGGGTTAGTGTTAGGGTTAGGTTTAGGTTACGGGTTAGGGTTAGGGTTAGGGTTAGGGTACTGGTTAGGGTACTGGTTAAGGTTAGGGTACGGGTTAGTGTAAGGTTAGGGTACGGGTTAGGGTTAGGGTTAGAGTTAGGGTTAGGGTACGTGTTAGGGTTAGGGTACGGGTTAGGGTTAGGGTACGGGTTAGGGTTAGGGTTAGGGTTAGGTTTATGGTACGGGTTAGGTTTAGGGTACGTGTTATCGTTAGGGTTATTATACGGGTTAGGGTTAGGGTTAGGGGTTAGGGTTAGGGTAAGGGTTAGGGTTAGGGTTAGGGTACGGGTTAGGGTTAGGGTACGGGTTAGTGTTAGGGTTAGGATACGGGTTAGGGTTAGGGTACGGGTTAGGGTTAGGGTACGTGTTAGGGTTAGGGTTAGGGTACCTGTTAGAGTTAGGGTTAGGGGTTAGGGTTAGGGTTAGGCTTAGGGTACGGGTTAGGGTTAGTGTTAGGATTAGGGTTAGCGTACGAGTTAGGGTTAGGGTACGGGTTAGGGTTAGGGTTAGGGTACGGGTTAGGGTTAGGTTTAGGGGTTAGGGTTAGGGTTAGGGTACGGGTTAGGGTTAGGGTTAGGGTAAGGGTTAAGTTTAGGGTACGGGTTAGGGTACGGGTTAGGGTTAGGGTACGGGATAGGGTTAGGGTTAGGGTTAGGGTTAGGGTACATGTTAGGTTTAGGGTTAGGGGTTAGTGTTAGGGTTAGGGTTAGGGTTAGGTTTAGGGTACGGGTTAGGGTTAGGGTTAGGGTTAGCGTTAGGGTTAGGGTTAGGGTACGGGTTAGGGTTAGGTTTAGGGTTAGGGTTAGGGTACGGTATAGGGTTAGGGTTAGGGTTAGGGTTAGGGTACATGTTAGGATTAGTGTTAGGGGTTAGTGTTAGGTTTAGGGTTAGGGTTAGGGTTAGCATACGGGTTAGGGTTAGGGTTAGGGTTAGGGTACGGTTTAGGGTTAGGGTACGGGTTAGTGTTAGGGTACGGGTTAGGCTTAGGGTTACGTTTAGGGTTAGGGTTAGGGTACGGGTTCGGGTTAGGGTACGGGTTAGGGCTAGGGTTAGGGTTAGGGTACCGGTTAGGTTTAGAGTACGGGTTAGGGTTAGGGTTAGGAAAGGGTTAGGGTTAGGTTTAGGGTACGGGTTAGGGTTAGGGTACGGGTTAGGGTTAGGGTTAGGGTTAGGGTTAGCGTACGGGTTAGGGTTAGGGTACGTGTTAGGGTTAGGGATAGGGTTAGTGTTAGGTTACGGGTTAGGGTTAGGGTTAGGGTTAGGGTTAGGGTTAGGGGTTAGTTTTAGGTTTAGAGTTAGGGTTAGGGTACGGGTTAGGGTACGGGTTAGGGTTAGGGTACGGTTTAGTGTTAGGGTTAGAGTTAGGGTTAGGGTACGGTTTAGGGTTAGGTTTAGGGTTAGGGTTAGGATACAGGTTAGGGTACGTGTTAGGGTTAGTGTACGGGTTAGGGTTAGGGTTAGGGTTAGGGTACGGCTTAGGGTAAGAGTTAGGGTTAGGGTTAGGATTAGGGTTAGTGTACAGGTTATGGTTAGGTTTAGTGTAAGGGTTAGGGTACGGGTTAGGGTTAGGGTTAGGCTTAGGGTTAGGGTTAGGATTATGGGTTAGGTGTTAGGGTTAGGTTTAGGGTTATGGTTAGGGTACGGGTAAGTGTACGAGTTAGGGTTAGGTTTAGGGTTAGGGTACGGGTTAGGGTTATGGTTAGGGTTAGAGTTAGGGTACGGGTTAGGGTTAGGGTTAGGGTAAAGGTTAGGGTACGGGTTAGGGTTAGGGTTAGGGTTAGTGTTAGGGTTAGGTTTAGGGTACGGGTTAGGGTTAGGGTTAGGTTTAGAGTACTGGTTAGGGTACGGGTTAAGGTTAGGGTACGGGTTAGTGTAAGGGTTAGGGTACGGGTTAGGGTTAGAGTTAGAGTTAGGGTTAGGGTACAGGTTACGGTTAGGGTACGGGTTAGGGTTAGGGTACGGGTTAGGGTTAGGGTACGGGTTAGGGTTAGGGTTACGGTACGGGTTAGGGTTAGGGTACGGGTTATCGTTAGGGTTATTGTACGGGTTAGGGTTAGCGTTAGGGGTCAGGGTTAGGGTTACGGTTAGGGTTAGGGTTAGGGTACGGGTTAGGGTTAGGGTACGGGTTAGGGTTAGGGTTAGGGTACGGGTTAGGGTTAGGGTACGGGTTAGGGTACGGGTTAGGTTTAGGGTTAGGGTACTTGTTAGAGTTAGGGTTAGGGGTTAGGGTTAGGGTTAGGCTTAGGGTACGGGTTAGGGTTAGTGTTAGGTTTAGGGTTAGCGTACGAGTTAGGGTTAGGGAACGGGTTAGGGTTAGGGTTAGGGTACGGGTTAGGGTTAGGTTTAGGGGTTAGGGTTAGGGTTAGGGTTAGGGTTAGGGTACGGGTTAGGGTTAGGGTTAGGGTACGGGTTAGGGTTAGGGTTACTGTTAGTGTTAGGTTTAGCGTATGTAGGGTGAGGGTTAGGTTTAGGGTTAGGTTTAGGGTAAGGTTTAGGGTTAGGGTACGGGTTAGGGTTAGGGTTAGGGTTAGGGTTCGGGTTAGGTTCAGGAAAGGGTTAGGGTTAGGGTTAGGGTTTGGGTACGGGTTAGGGTTAGGGTACGGGTTAGGTTACGGTTTAGGGTTAGGTTTAGGGTAAGGGTTAGGTTTAGGAAAGGGTTAGGGTTAGGGTTAGGGTACGGGTTATGGTAAGGATTAGGGGTAGGGTTAGGGTTAGGGTACGGGTTAGGGTTAGGGTACGGGTTAGGGTTAGGGTACGGGTTAGGGTTAGTGTTAGGGTTAGGGTTAGGGTTAGGGTACGGGTTAGTGTTAGGTTTAGGATTAGGATTAGGTTTAGGGTTAGGTTTAGGGTACGGGTTAGGGTTAGGGTTTAGGGTTAGGGTTAGGTTTAGGGTACGGGTTAGGGTTAGGGTTAGGTTTAGGGTACGGGTTAGTGTTAGGGTTAGGGTTAGGATTAGGGTTAGGGTTAGGGTTAGGGTACGGGTTAGGTTATGTGTTAGGGTTAGGGTTAGGGTACGGGTTAGGGTACGGGTTAGGTTTAGGATTAGGGTTAGGGTTAGGATACGGGTTAGGGTACGGTTTAGTGTTAGGGTTATGGTTAGGGTTAAGGTACGGGTTAGGGTTAGGGTTAGGGTTAGGTTACGGGTTAGGGTTAGGGTTAGGGTTAGGGTTAGGGTACGGGTTAGTGTTAGGGTTAGGGTTAGGTTTAGGGTACGGTTTAGGGTTAGGGTTAGGGTTAGTGTTAGGTTTAGGGTACAGGTTTGGGTTAGGGTTAGGGTTAGGGTACGGGTTAGGGTTAGGGTACGGGTTAGGGATAGGGTTAGGGTACGGGTTAGGGTTAGGGTTAGGGTTAGGGTTAGGGTTAGGGTAAGGTTTAGGTTTAGGGTCGTGTTAGGGTTAGGTTTAGGGTTAGTGTTAGTGTTAAAGTACGGTTTAGGGTTAGGGTTAGCATTAGGGTTAGGGTTAGGGGTTAGGGGTTAGGGTTAGGGTTAGGATTAGGGTTAGGGTACGGGTTAGGGTACGAGTTAGGGTTAGGGTTAGGGTTAGAGTTAAGGTACGGGTTAGGGTAAGGGTTAGGGTTAGGGTTAGGATTAGGGTAAGGGTACAGGTTATGGTTAGGTTTAGTGTAAGGGTTATGGTACGGGTTAGTGTTAGGGTTAGGATTAGGTTTAGGTTTATGGTACGGGGTAGGGTACGTGTTAGGTTTAGGGTTAGGGTTAGGGTACGGGTTAGGGTACGTGTTAGGGTTAGTGTACCGGTTAGGGTTAGGATACGGGTTAGGGTTAGGTTTAGGGTACGGGTTAGGGTTAGGGTTAGGGGTTAGGCTTAGGGTTAGGGTTAGGGTACGGGTTAGGGTTAGGGTACAGGTTAGGGTTAGGGTAAAGGTTAGGATTAGGTTTAGGGTACGGGTTAGGGTTAGTGTACGGATTAGGGTTAGGGTTAGGGTACGGGTTACGGTTAGGGTTAGGGGTTAGGGTTAGGATTAGGGTTAGGGTTAGGGTACGGGTTAGGGTTAGGGTACGGGTTAGGGTTAGGGTTAGGGTTAGTGTTAGGGTTAGCGTACGGGTTAGGGTTAGGGTTAGGTTTAGGGTTAGGGTTAGGGTTAGGGTTAGGGTACGGGTTAGGGTTAGGGTACGGGTTAGGGTAAGGGTTAGGGTTAGGGTTAGGGTACGGGTTAAGGGTAGGGTTAGTGTACGGGTTAGGGTTAGGGTTAGTGTTAGGGTTAGGGTTAGGGTACGGGTTAGGGTAAGGGTTAGGGTTAGTGTTAGGGTTAGGGTACGGGTTAGGGTTAGGGTTAGGGTACGGGTTAGGGTTAGGGTTAGGGTTAGGGTACGGGTTAGTGTACGGGTTAGGGTTAGGGTTAGGGTTAGGGTTAGGGTACGGGTTAGGGTTAGGGTACGGGTTAGGGTTAGGGTACGGGTTAGGGTTAGGGTTAGTGTTAGGCTTAGGTTTAGGGTTAGGTTACGGGATAGCGTTAGGGTACGGGTTAGGGTTAGGTTTAGGGTACAGGTTAGGGTTAGGGTTAGGGTTAGGTTACGGGTTAGGGTTAGGGTTAGGTTTAGGGTTAGGGTTAGGGTACGGGTTAGCGTTAGGGTACGGGTTAGGGTTAGCGTTAGGGTACGGGTTAGGGTTAGGGTACGGGTTAGGGTTAGGGTAAGGGTAAGGGTTAGGTTTAGGGTTAGGCTTAGGGTTTGGGTTAGGTACGGGTTAGCGTTAGGGTACGGGTTAGGGTTTGGTTTAGGGTACGAGTTAGGGTTAGGGTTAGGGTTAGGGTACGGGTTAGGGTAAGGGTTAGGGTTAGTGTTAGGTTTAGGGTTAGGGTACGGGTTAGGGTTAGGTTAGGGTAAGGGTTAGGGTACGGGTTAGGCTTAGGGTTAGGGTTAGGTTTAGGGTACGGGTTAGGGTTAGGGTTAGGGTTAGGGTTAGGATACGGGTTAGGGTTAGGGTTAGGGGTTAGGGTTAGGGTTAGTGTTAGGGTACGGGTTAGGGTTAGGGTACAGAGTAGGGTTAGGGTTAGGATTAGGTTTACGGTATGGGTTAGGGTTAGGGTACGGGTTAGGTTTAGGGTTAGGGGTTAGGGTTAGGGTTAGTGTTAGCGTACGGGTTAGGGTTAAGGTTAGGTTTAGGGTTAGGTTTAGGGTTAGGGTACGGGTTAGGGTTGGGGTTAGGTTTAGTGTTAGGATTAGGGTTAGGAAAGGGTTAGGGTTAGGGTTAGGGTTAGGGTTAGGGTACGGGTTAAGGTTAGGGTTAGGGTACGGGTTAGAGTTATGGTTAGTGTTAGGGTTAGGGTTAGGGTACGGGTTAGGGTTAGGGTTAGGGTACGGGTTAGGGTTAGGGTTAGGGGTTAGGGTTAGGATTAGGGTTAGGATTAGGGGTAGGGTACGGGTAGGGTTAGGGTTAGGGTTAGGGTTAGGGTTAGGGTATGGGTTAAGGTTAGGGTTAGGGTTAGGTTTAGGGTACGGTTTAGGGTTAGGGTTAGGGTTAGTGTTAGGTTTAGGGTACAGGTTTGGGTTAGGGTTAGGGTTAGGGTACGGTTTAGGGTTAGGGTACGGGTTAGGGTTAGGGTTAGGGTACGGGGTAGGGTTAGGGTTAGGGTTAGGGTTAGGGTTACGTTATGGGATAGGGTTAGGGTTAGGGTTAGGGTTAGGTTACGGGTTAGGGTTAGGGTTAGGGTTAGGGTAAGGGTTAGGGTTAGGGTTAGGGTTAGGGTTAGGGTACATGTTAGGATTAGGGTTAGGGGTTAGTGTTAGGGTTAGGGTTAGGGTTAGGGTTAGCGTACGGGTTAGGGTTAGGGTTAGGGTACGGTTTAGGGTTAGGGTACGGGTTAGTGTTAGGGTACGGGTTAGGGTTATGGTTAGGTTTAGGGTTAGGGTTAGGGTACGGGTTCGGGTTAGGGTACGGGTTAGGGTTAGGGTTAGTGTTAGGCTTAGGTTTAGGGTTAGGTTACGGGTTAGCATTAGGGTACGGGTTAGGGTTAGGTTTAGGGTACAGGTTAGGGTTAGGGTTAGGGTTAGGTTACGGGTTAGGGTTAGGGTTAGGTTTAGGGTTAGGGTTAGGGTACGGGTTAGCGTTAGGGTACGGGTTAGGGTTAGCGTTAGGGTACGGGTTAGGGTTAGGGTACGGGTTAGGGTTAGGGTACGGGTAAGGGTTAGGTTTAGGGTTAGGCTTAGGGTTTGGGTTAGGTACGGGTTAGCGTTAGGGTACGGGTTAGGGTTTGGTTTAGGGTACGAGTTAGGGTTAGGGTTAGGGTTAGGGTACGGGTTAGGGTAAGGGTTAGGGTTAGTGTTAGGTTTAGGGTTAGGGTACGGGTTAGGGTTAGGTTAGGGTAAGGGTTAGGGTACGGGTTAGGCTTAGGGTTAGGGTTAGGTTTAGGGTACGGGTTAGGGTTAGGGTTAGGGTTAGGGTTAGGGTTAGGGTTAGGGTTAGGGGTTAGGGTTAGGGTTAGTGTTAGGGTACGGGTTAGGGTTAGGGTACAGAGTAGGGTTAGGTTTAGGATTAGGTTTACGGTATGGGTTAGGGTTAGGGTACGGGTTAGGGTTAGGGTTACGGGTTAGGGTTAGGGTTACTGTTAGCGTACGGGTTAGGGTTAAGGTTAGGTTTAGGGTTAGGTTTAGGGTTAGGGTACGGGTTAGGGTTAGGGTTAGGTTTAGTGTTAGGATTAGCGTTAGGAAAGGGTTAGGGTTAGGGTTAGGGTTAGGGTTAGGGTACGGGTTAAGGTTAGGGTTAGGGTACGGGTTAGAGTTATGGTTAGTGTTAGGGTTAGGGTTAGGGTACGGGTTAGGGTTAGGGTTAGGGTACGGGTTAGGGTTAGGGTTAGGGGTTAGGGTTAGGATTAGGGTTAGGATTAGGGGTAGGGTACGGGTAGGGTTAGGGTTAGGGTTAGGGTTAGGGTTAGGGTATGGGTTAGGGTTAGGGTTAGGGTTAGGTTTAGGGTACGGTTTAGGGTTAGGGTTAGGGTTAGTGTTAGGTTTAGGGTACAGGTTTGGGTTAGGGTTAGGGTTAGGGTACGGGTTAGGGTTAGGGTACGGGTTAGGGTTAGGGTTAGGGTACGGGGTAGGGTTAGGTTTAGGGTTAGGGTTAGGGTTAGGTTATGGGATAGGGTTAGGGTTAGGGTTAGGGTTAGGTTACGGGTTAGGGTTAGGGTTAGGGTTAGGGTACGGGTTAGGGTTAGGGTTAGGGTTAGGGTTAGGGTACATGTTAGGATTAGGGTTAGGGGTTAGTGTTAGGGTTAGGGTTAGGGTTAGGGTTAGCGTACGGGTTAGGGTTAGGGTTAGGGTACGGTTTAGGGTTAGGGTACGGGTTAGTGTTAGGGTACGGGTTAGGGTTATGGTTAGGTTTAGGGTTAGGGTTAGGGTACGGGTTCGGGTTAGGGTACGGGTTAGGGTTAGGGTTAGTGTTAGGGTACCGGTTAGGGTTAGAGTACGGGTTAGGGTTAGGGTTAGGAAAGGGTTAGGGTTAGGCTTAGGGTACGGGTTAGGGTTAGGGTACGGGTTAGGCTTAGGTTTAGGGTTAGGGTTAGGGTTAGGGTTAGGGTACGGGTTAGAGTAAGGGTTAGGGTTAGGGTTAGGATTAGGGTTAGGGTACAGGTTAGGGTTAGGTTTAGTGTAAGGGTTAGGGTATGGGTTAGGGTTAGGTTTAGGGTTAGGTTTAGGGTACGGGTTAGGGTACGGGTTAGGGTACGGGTTAGGGTTAGGGTTAGGGTACGGGTTAAGGTACGGGTTAGGTTTAGGGTACGTGTTAGGGTACGGGTTAGGGTTAGGGCTAGGGTACGGGTTAGGGTTAGGGTTGGGTTAGGGTTAGGGTTAGGGTTAGGGTACGGGTTAGGGTTAGGGTACTGGTTAGGGTACGGGTTAGGGTTAGGTTTAGGGGGTGTTAGGGTACGGGTTAGGGTAGGGTACGGGTTAGGGTTAGGGTACTGGTTAGGGTTAGGGTTAGGGTACGGGTTAGGGTAAGGTCAGGGTTAGGGTACGGGTTAGGGTTAGGGTTAGGTTTAGCGTACTGGTTATGGTTAGGGTTAGGGGTTAGGGTTAGTGTAAGGGTTAGGGTTAGGGTTAGGGTAAGGTTTAGGTTTAGGGTACGGGTTAGGGTTAGGGTTAGGGTTAGTGTTAGTGTTAAAGTACGGGTTAGGGTTAGGGTTAGGGTTAGGGTTCGGGTTAGGGGTTAGGGGTTAGGGTAAGGGTTACGATTAGGGTTAGGGTACGGTTTAGGGTACGAGTTAGGGTTAGGTTTAGGGTTAGCGTTAGGGTTAGGGTACGGGTTAGGGTAAGGGTTAGGGTTAGGGTTAGGATTAGGGTTATGGTACAGGTTAGGGTTAGGTTTAGTGTAAGGGTTAGGGTACGGGTTAGGGTTAGGGTTAAGTTTAGCGTTAGGGTTAGGATTATGTGTTAGGTGTTAGGGTTAGGTTTAGGGTTATGGTTGGGGTACGGGTAAGTGTACGAGTTAGGGTTAGGTTTAGGGTTAGGGTACGGGTTAGGGTTATGGTTAGGGTTAGAGTTAGGGTACGGGTTAGGGTTAGGGTTAGGGTAAGGGTTAGGGTACGGGTTAGGGTTAGGGTTAGGGTTAGTGTTAGGGTTAGGTTTAGGGTACGGGTTAGGGTTAGGGTTAGGTTTAGAGTACTGGTTAGGGTACGGGTTAAGGTTAGGGTACGGGTTAGTGTAAGGGTTAGGGTATGGGTTAGGGTTAGAGTTAGAGTAAGGGTTAGGGTACAGGTTACGGTTAGGGTACGGGTTAGGGTTAGGGTACGGGTTAGGGTTAGGGTTAGGGTTAGGGTTAGGGTACGGGTTAGGGTTAGGGTACGGGTTATCGTTAGGGTTATTGTACGGGTTAGGTTTAGGGTTAGGGGTTAGGGTTAGGGTTACGGTTAGGGTTAGGGTTAGGGTACGGGTTAGGGTTAGGGTACGGGTTAGGGTTAGGGTTAGGGTACGGGTTAGGGTTAGGGTACGGGTTAGGGTACGGGTTAGGGTTAGGGTTAGGGTACTTGTTAGAGTTAGGGTTAGGGGTTAGGGTTAGGGTTAGGCTTAGGGTACGGGTTAGGGTTAGTGTTAGGTTTAGGGTTAGCGTACGAGTTAGGGTTAGGGAACGGGTTAGGGTTAGGGTTAGGGTACGGGTTAGGGTTAGGTTTAGGGGTTAGGGTTAGGGTTAGGGCAGGGTTAGCGTACGGGTTAGGGTTAGGGTTAGGGTACGGGTTAGGGTTAGGGTTACTGTTAGGGTTAGGTTTAGCGTATGTGTTAGGGTGAGGGTTAGGTTTAGGGTTAGGTTTAGGGTAAGTTTTAGGGTTAGGGTACGGGTTAGGGTTAGGGTTAGGGTTAGGGTTCGGGTTAGGTTCAGGAAAGGGTTAGGGTTAGGGTTAGGGTTTGGGTACGGGTTAGGGTTAGGGTACGGGTTAGGTTACGGTTTAGGGTTAGGTTTAGGGTTAGGGTTAGGTTTAGGAAAGTGTTAGGGTTAGGGTTAGGGTACGGGTTAGGGTAAGGATTAGGGGTAGGGTTAGGGTTAGGGTACGGGTTAGGGTTAGGGTACGGGTTAGGGTTAGGGTACGGGTTAGGGTTAGTGTTAGGGTTAGGGTTAGGGTTAGGGTACGGGTTAGTGTTAGGGTTAGGATTAGGATTAGGGTTAGGGTTAGGTTTAGGGTACGGGTTAGGGTTAGGGTTTAGGGTTAGGGTTAGGTTTAGGGTACGGGTTAGGGTTAGGGTTAGGTTTAGGGTACGGGTTAGTGTTAGGGTTAGGGTTAGGATTAGGGTTAGGGTTAGGGTTAGGGTACGGGTTAGGTTATGTGTTAGGGTTAGGGTTAGGGTACGGGTTAGGGTTAGGGTACGGGTTAGGGTTAGGGTTAGGGTTAGTGTTAGGGTTAGCGTACGGGTTAGGGTTAGGGCTAGGTTTAGGGTTAGGGTTAGGGTTAGGGTTACGGTACGGGTTAGGGTTAGGGTACGTGTTAGGGTAAGGGTTAGGGTTAGGGTTAGGGTACGGGTTAAGGGTAGGGTTAGTGTACGGGTTAGGGTTAGGGTTAGTGTTAGGGTTAGGGTTAGGGTACGGGTTAGGGTAAGGGTTAGGGTTAGGGTTAGGGTACGGGTTAGGGTTAGGGCTAGGGTACGGGTTAGGGTTAGGGTTAGGGTTAGGGTACGGGTTAGTGTACGGGTTAGGGTTAGGGTTAGGGTTAGGGTTAGGGTTAGGGTTAGGGTACGGGTTAGGGTTAGGGTACGGGTTAGGGTTAGGGTACGGGTTAGGGTTAGGGTTAGTGTTAGGCTTAGGTTTAGGGTTAGGTTACGGGTTAGCGTTAGGGTACGGGTTAGGGTTAGGGTTAGGGTACAGGTTAGGGTTAGGGTTAGGGTTAGGTTACGGGTTAGGGTTAGGGTTAGGTTTAGGGTTAGGGTTAGGGTACGGGTTAGCGTTAGGGTACGGGTTAGGGTTAGGGTACAGGTTAGGGTTAGGGTACCGGTAAGGGTTAGGTTTAGGGTTAGGCTTAGGGTTTGGGTTAGGTACGGGTTAGCGTTAGGGTACGGGTTAGGGTTTGGGTTAGGGTACGAGTTAGGGTTAGGGTTAGGGTTAGGGTACGGGTTAGGGTAAGGGTTAGGGTTAGTGTTAGGTTTAGGGTTAGGGTACGTGTTAGGGTTAGGTTTAGTGTAAGGGTTAGGGTACGGGTTAGGCTTAGGGTTAGGGTTAGGTTTAGGGTACGGGTTAGGGTTAGGGTTAGGGTTAGGGTTAGGATACGGGTTAGGGTTAGGGTTAGGGGTTAGGGTTAGGGTTAGTGTTAGGGTACGGTTTAGGGTTAGGGTACAGAGTAGGGTTAGGGTTAGGATTAGGTTTACGGTATGGGTTAGGGTTAGGGTACGGGTTAGGGTTAGGGTTAGGGGTTAGGGTTAGGGTTAGTGTTAGCGTACGGGTTAGGGTTAGGGTTAGGTTTAGGGTTAGGTTTAGGGTTAGGGTACGGGTTAGGGTTAGGGTTAGGTTTAGGGTTAGGATTAGGGTTAGGAAAGGGTTAGGGTTAGGGTTAGGGTTAGGGTTAGGGTACGGGTTAAGGTTAGGGTTAGGGTACGGGTTAGAGTTATGGTTAGTGTTAGGGTTAGGGTACGGGTTAGGGTTAGGGTTAGGGTACGGGTTAGGGTTAGGGTTAGGGGTTAGGGTTAGGATTAGGGTTAGGGTTAGGGGTAGGGTACGGGTAGGGTTAGGGTTAGGGTTAGGGTTAGGGTTAGGGTACGGGTTAGGGTTAGGGTTAGGGTTAGGTTTAGGGTACGGTTTAGGGTTAGGGTTAGGGTTAGTGTTAGGTTTAGGGTACAGGTTTGGGTTAGGGTTAGGGTTATGGTACGGGTTAGGGTTAGGGTACGGGTTAGGGTTAGGGTTAGGGTACGGGTTAGGGTTAGGGTTAGGGTTAGGGTTAGGGTTAGGGTATGGGATAGGGTTAGGTTTAGGGTTAGGGTTAGGTTACGGGTTAGGGTTAGGGTTAGGGTTAGGGTACGGGTTAGTGTTAGGGTTAGGGTTAGGATTAGGGTTAGGGTTAGGTTTAGGGTACGGGTTAGGGTTAGGGTTAGGATTAGGGTTAGGGTACGGGTCAGGGTTAGGGTTGGGGTTTAGGGTTAGGGTTAGGGTTAGTGTTAGTGTTAGGGTTAGGGTTAGTGTACGGGTTAGGGTCCGGGTTAGGGTTAGGGTTAGGTGTAGGGTTAGAGTACGGGTTAGGGTTAAGGTTAGGGTTAGGGTTAGGGTTAGTAAAGGGTTAGGGTATGGGTTAGGGTTAGGGTTAGGATTATGGTTAGGTTAGGGTACGGGTTAGGGTTAGGGTACGGGTTAGTGTTAGGGTTAGGGTTAGGGTTAGGGTTAGGTTTAGGGTACGGGTTAGGGTTAGGGTTAGGGATAGGGTACGGTTTAGGGTTAGGGTACGGGTTAGGGTTAGGGTTAGGGTACGTGTTAGGGTTAGGGTTAGGGTTAGTGTTAGGGTACGGGTTAGTGTTAGGGTTAGGTTTAGGGTTAGGGTTAGGGGTTAGGGGTTACGGTTAGGGTTATAGTTAGGGTTAGGGTTAGGGTACGGGTTAGGGTACGTGTTAGGGTTAGTGTACGGTTTAGGGTTAGGGTTAGGGTTAGGGTTAGGGTTAGGGTTAGCAAAGGGTTAGGGTTAGGGTTAGGGTACGGGTTAGGGTTAGATTTAGGGTACGGGTTAAGATTAGGGTTAGGGTTAGGGTACGGGTTAGGGTTAGGGTTAGGGTTAGGGGTTAAGGGTTAGTTTTAGGGTTAGCGTTAGGGTTAGGGTTAGGGTACGGGTTAGAGTACGGTTTAGGATTAGGGTACGGGTTAGTGTTAGGGATAGAGTTAGGGTTAGGGTACGGTTTAGGGTTAGTGTTATGGTTAGGATTAGGGTACGGGTTAGGGTATGGGTTAGGGTTAGTGTACGGATTAGGTTTAGGGTTACGGTTAGGTTTAGGAAAGGGTTAGGTTTAGGGTTAGGGTACGGGTTAGGGTTAGGGTTAGGGTTAGGGTTAGGGTTAGGGTACGGGTTAGGGTTAGGGCTAGGGTATGGGTTAGGGTTAGGGTTGGGTTAGTGTTAGGGTTAGGGTTAGGTACGGGTTAGGGTTAGGGTACTGGTTAGGGTACGGGTTAGGGTTAGGTTTAGGGGGTGTTAGGGTACGGGTTAGTGTAGGGTACGGGTTAGGGTTAGGGTTAGGGTACTGGTTAGGGTTAGGGTTAGGGTACGTGTTAGGGTAAGGTTAGGGTTAGGGTTAGGGTAAGGGTTAGGTTACGGGTTAGGGTTAGGGTTGGTGTTAGGGTTAGGTTTAGGGTACGGGTTAGGGTTAGGGTTAGGGTAAGGGTTAAGTTTAGGGTACGGGTTAGGGTACTGGTTTGGGTTAGGGTTAGGGTACGGGATAGGGTTAGGGTTAGGGTTAGGGTTAGGGTTAGGGTACATGTTAGGTTTAGGGTTAGGGTTTAGTGTTAGGGTTAGTGTTAGGGTTAGGGTTAGGGTACGGGTTAGGGTTAGGGTTAGGGTTAGGTTTAGGGTTAGGGTCCGGGTTAGGGTTAGGGTTAGGGTTAGGGTTAGGGTACGGGATAGGGTTAGGGTTAGGGTTAGGGTTAGGGTACATGTTAGGATTAGGGTTAGGGGTTAGTGTTAGCGTTAGGGTTAGGGTTAGGGTTAGCGTACGGGTTAGGGTTAGGGTTAGGGTACGGTTAGGGTTAGGGTACGGGTTAGTGTTAGGGTACGTGTTAGGGTTATGGTTAGGTTTAGGGTTAGGGTTAGGGTACGGGTTCGGGTTAGGGTACGGGTTAGGGTTAGGGTTAGGGTTAGGGTACCGGTTAGGGTTAGATTACGGGTTAGGGTTAGGGTTAGGAAAGGGTTAGGTTTAGGCTTAGGGTACGGGTTAGGGTTAGGGTACGGGTTAGGCTTAGGTTTAGGGTTAGGGTTAGGGTTCGGGTTAGGGTACGGGTTAGAGTAAGGGTTAGGGTTAGGGTTAGGATTAGGGTTAGGGTACAGGTTAGGGTTAGGTTTAGTGTAAGTGTTAGGGTATGGGTTAGGGTTAGGTTTAGGGTTAGGTTTAGGGTACGGGTTAGGGTACGGGTTAGGGTACGGGTTAGGGTTAGGGTTAGGGTACGGGTTAAGGTACGGGTTAGGTTTAGGGTACGTGTTAGGGTACGGGTTAGGGTTAGGGCTAGGGTACGGGTTAGGGTTTGGGTTGGGTTAGGGTTAGGGTTAGGGTTAGGGTACGCGTTAGGGTTAGGGTACTGGTTAGGGTACGGGTTAGGGTTAGGTTTGGGGGTGTTAGGGTACGGGTTAGGGTAGGGTACGGGTTAGGGTTAGGGTACTGGTTAGGGTTAGGGTTAGGGTACGGGTTAGGGTAAGGTCATGGTTAGGGTACGGGTTAGGGTTAGGGTTAGGTTTAGGGTACTGGTTAGGGTTAGGGTTAGGGGTTAGGGTTAGGGTAAGGGTTAGGTTTAGGGTTAGGGTAAGGTTTAGGTTTAGGGTACGGGTTAGGGTTAGGGTTAGGGTTAGTGTTAGTGTTAAAGTACGGGTTAGGGTTAGGGTTAGGGTTAGGGTTCGGGTTAGGGGTTAGGGGTTAGGGTAAGGGTTACAATTAGGGTTAGGGTACGGTTTAGGGTACCAGTTTGGGTTAGGTTTAGGGTTAGCGTTAGGGTTAGGGAACGGGTTAGGGTTACGGTTAGGGTACGGGTTAGGGTTAGGTTTAGGGGTTAGGGTTAGGGTTAGGGTTAGGGTTAGGGTACGGGTTAGGGTTAGGGTTAGGGTACGGGTTAGGGTTAGGGTTACTGTTAGGGTTAGGTTTAGCGTATGTGTTAGGGTGAGGGTTAGGTTTAGGGTTAGGTTTAGGGTAAGGTTTAGGGTTAGGGTACGGGTTAGGGTTAGGGTTAGGGTTAGGGTTCGGGTTAGGTTCAGGAAAGGGTTAGGGTTAGGGTTAGGGTTTGGGTACGGGTTAGGGTTAGGGTACGGGTTAGGTTACGGTTTAGGGTTAGGTTTAGGGTTAGGGTTAGGTTTAGGAAAGGGTTAGGGTTAGGGTTAGGGTACGGGTTAGGGTAAGGATTAGGGGTAGGGTTAGGGTTAGGGTACGGGTTAGGGTTAGGGTACGGGTACGGGTTAGGGTTAGGGTACGGGTTAGGGTTAGTGTTAGGGTTAGGGTTAGGGTTAGGGTACGGGTTAGTGTTAGGGATAGGATTAGGATTAGGGTTAGGGTTAGGTTTAGGGTACGGGTTAGGGTTAGGGTTTAGGGTTAGGGTTAGGTTTAGGGTACGGGTTAGGGTTAGGGTTAGGTTTAGTGTACGGGTTAGTGTTAGGGTTAGGGTTAGGATTAGGGTTAGGGTTAGGGTTAGGGTACGGGTTAGGTTATGTGTTAGGGTTAGGGTTAGGGTACGGGTTAGGGTTAGGGTTAGGTTTAGGATTAGGGTTAGGGTTAGGATATGGGTTAGGGTACGGGTTAGTGTTAGGGTTATGGTTAGGGTTAAGGTTCGGGTTAGGGTTAGGTTTAGGGTTAGGTTACGGGTTAGGGTTATGGTTACGGTTAGGGTTAGGGTACGGGTTAGTGTTAGGGTTAGGGTGAGGATTAGGGTTAGGGTTAGGTTTAGGGTACGGGTTAGGGTTAGTGTTAAGGTTAGGGTACGGGTTAGTGTTAGGGTTAGGGTTAGGATTAGGGTTAGGGTTAGGATAAGGGTACGGGTTCGGTTAAGGGTTAGGGTTAGGGTTATGGTTAGGGTACGGGTTAGGGTTAGGTTTAGGGTTAGGTTTAGGGTACGCGTTAGGGTTAGGGTACGGATTAGGTTTAGGGTTAGGGTACGGGTTAGTGTTAGGATTAGAGTTAGAATTAGGGTTAGGGTTAGGGTTAGGGTACGGGTTAGGTTAAGGGTTAGGTTTAGGGTTAGGGTTAGGGTACGAGTTAGGGTTCGGGTTAGGGTTAGGGTTAGGTTTAGGGTGAGGGTACGGGTTAGGGTTCGGGTTAGGGTTAGGGTTAGGGTACGGGTTAGAGTTAAGGTACGGGTTAGGGTAGGGTTAGGGTACTGGTTAGGTTTAGGGTAAGGGTACGGGTTAGGGTTAGGGTTAGGGTTAGGGTACGGGTTATGGTTAGGATTAGTTTTAGGGTACGGTTTAGCATTAGGGTTAGGTGTTAGGGTTAGGGTATGGGTTAGGGTTAGGGTTAGGGTTAGGGTTAGGGTATGAGTTAGGGTTCGGGTTAGGGTTAGGGTTAGGTTTAGGGTGAGGGTACGGGTTAGGGTTCGGGTTAGGGTTAGGGTTAGGGTACGGGTTAGAGTTAGCGTACGGGTTACGGTTAGGTTTAGGGTACTGGTTAGGGTTAGGGTAAGTGTACGGGTTAGGGTTAGGGTTAGGGTTAGGGTACGGGTTATGGTTAGGATTAGATTTAGGGTACGGTTTAGGGTTAGGTTTAGGTGTTAGGGTTAGGGTATGGGTTAGGGTTAGGGTTAGGGTACGGTTTAGGGTACGGGGTAGGGTACTGGTTAGGGTTAGGGTTAGAGTTAGTGTTAGGGTACAGGTTAGGGTTAGGGTACGAGTTAGGGTTAGGGTTAGGGTTAGGGTTAGGGTTAGGGTTAGGGTTAGGTACGGGTTAGGTTTAGGGTACGGGTTAGGGTTACGGTTATTGTACGGGTTAGTGTTAGGGTTAGGGGTTAGGGTTAGGGTTAGGGTTAGGGTACGGGTTAGGGTTAGGGTTAGGGTTAGGTTTAGGGTACGGTTTAGGGTTAGGGTTAGGGTTAGTGTTAGGTTTAGGGTACAGGTTTGGGTTAGGGTTAGGGTTATGGTACGGGTTAGGGTTAGGGTACGGGTTAGGGTTAGGGTTAGGGTACGGGTTAGGGTTAGGGTTAGGGTTAGGGTAAGGGTTAGGGTATGGGATAGGGTTAGGGTTAGGGTTAGGGTTAGGTTACGGGTTAGGGTTAGGGCTAGGGTTAGGGTACGGGTTAGTGTTAGGGTTAGGGTTAGGATTAGGGTTAGGGTTAGGTTTAGGGTACGGGTTAGGGTTAGGGTTAGGATTAGGGTTAGGGTACGGGTCAGGGTTAGGGTTGGGGTTTAGGGTTAGGGTTAGGGTTAGTGTTAGTGTTAGGGTTAGGGTTAGTGTACGGGTTAGGGTCCGGGTTAGGGTTAGGGTTAGGTGTAGGGTTAGAGTACGGGTTAGGGTTAAGGTTAGGGTTAGGGTTAGGGTTAGGAAAGGGTTAGGGTATGGGTTAGGGTTAGGGTTAGGATTATGGTTAGGTTAGGGTACGGGTTAGGGTTAGGGTACGGGTTAGTGTTAGGGTTAGGGTTAGGGTTAGGTTTAGGGTACGGGTTAGGGTTAGGGTTAGGGATAGAGTACGGTTTAGGGTTAGGGTACGGGTTAGGGTTAGGGTTAGGGTACGTGTTAGGGTTAGGGTTAGGGTTAGTGTTAGGGTACGGGTTAGGGTTAGGGTTAGGTTTAGGGTTAGGGTTAGGGGTTAGGGGTTACGGTTAGGGTTATAGTTAGGGTTAGGTTTAGGGTACGTGTTAGGGTACGGGTTAGGGTTAGTGTACGGTTTAGGGTTAGGGTTAGGGTTAGGGTTAGGGTTAGGGTTAGCAAAGGGTTAGGGTTAGGGTTAGGGTACGGGTTAGGGTTAGATTTAGGGTACGGGTTAAGATTAGGGTTAGGGTTAGGGTACGGGTTAGGGTTAGGGTTAGGGTTAGGGGTTAAGGGTTAGTTTTAGGGTTAGCGTTAGGGTTAGGGTTAGGGTACGGGTTAGAGTACGGTTTAGGGTTAGGGTACGGGTTAGTGTTAGGGATAGAGTTAGGGTTAGGGTACGGTTTAGGGTTAGTGTTATGGTTAGGATTAGGGTACGGGTTAGGGTATGGGTTAGGGTTAGTGTACGGATTAGGTTTAGGGTTACGGTTAGGTTTAGGAAAGGGTTAGGTTTAGGGTTAGGGTACGGGTTAGGGTTAGGGTTAGGGTTAGGGTTAGGGTTAGGGTACGGGTTAGGGTTAGGGCTAGGGTATGGGTTAGGGTTAGGGTTGGGTTAGTGTTAGGGTTAGGGTTAGGTACGGGTTAGGGTTAGGGTACTGGTTAGGGTACGGGTTAGGGTTAGGTTTAGGGGGTGTTAGGGTACGGGTTAGTGTAGGGTACGGGTTAGGGTTAGGGTTAGGGTACTGGTTAGGGTTAGGGTTAGGGTACGTGTTAGGGTAAGGTTAGGGTTAGGGTTAGGGTAAGGGTTAGGTTACGGGTTAGGGTTAGGGTTAGTGTTAGGTTTAGGCTTAGGGTACGGGTTAGGGTTAGGGTTAGGGTAAGGGTTAAGTTTAGGGTACGGGTTAGGGTACTGGTTTGGGTTAGGGTTAGGGTACGGGATAGGGTTAGGGTTAGGGTTAGGGTTAGGGTTAGGGTACATGTTAGGTTTAGGGTTAGGGTTTAGTGTTAGGGTTAGTGTTAGGGTTAGGGTTAGGGTACGGGTTAGGGTTAGGGTTAGGGTTAGGGTTAGGTTTAGGGTTAGGGGCCGGTTTAGGGTTAGGGTTAGGGTTAGGGTTAGGGTACGGGATAGGGTTAGGGTTAGGGTTAGGGTTAGGGTACATGTTAGGATTAGGGTTAGGGGTTAGTGTTAGTGTTAGGGTTAGGGTTAGGGTTAGCGTACGGGTTAGGGTTAGGGTTAGGGTACGGTTTAGGGTTAGGGTACGGGTTAGTGTTAGGGTACGGGTTAGGGTTATGGTTAGGTTTAGGGTTAGGGTTAGGGTACGGGTTCGGGTTAGGGTACGGGTTAGGGTTAGGGTTAGGGTTAGGGTACCGGTTAGGGTTAGAGTACGGGTTAGGGTTAGGGTTAGGAAAGGGTTAGGGTTAGGCTTAGGGTACGGGTTAGGGTTAGGGTACGGGTTAGGCTTAGGTTTAGGGTTAGGGTTAGGGTTCGGGTTAGGGTACGGGTTAGAGTAAGGGTTAGGGTTAGGGTTAGGATTAGGGTTAGGGTACAGGTTAGGGTTAGGTTTAGTGTAAGTGTTAGGGTATGGGTTAGGGTTAGGTTTAGGGTTAGGTTTAGGGTACGGGTTAGGGTACGGGTTAGGGTACGGGTTAGGGTTAGGGTTAGGGTACGGGTTAAGGTACGGGTTAGGTTTAGGGTTAGGGTTAGGGTTAGGGCTAGGGTACGGGTTAGGGTTTGGGTTGGGTTAGGGTTAGGGTTAGGGTTAGGGTACGCGTTAGGGTTAGGGTACTGGTTAGGGTACGGGTTAGGGTTAGGTTTGGGGGTGTTAGGGTACGGGTTAGGGTAGGGTACGGGTTAGGGTTAGGGTACTGGTTAGGGTTAGGGTTAGGGTACGGGTTAGGGTAAGGTCAGGGTTAGGGTACGGGTTAGGGTTAGGGTTAGGTTTAGGGTACTGGTTAGGGTTAGGGTTAGGGGTTAGGGTTAGGGTAAGGGTTAGGGTTAGGTTTAGGGTTAGGTTTAGGGTACGCGTTAGGGTTAGGGTACGGATTAGGTTTAGGGTTAGGGTACGGGTTAGTGTTAGGATTAGAGTTAGAATTAGGGTTAGGGTTAGGGTTAGGGTACGGGTTAGGTTAAGGGTTAGGTTTAGGGTTAGGGTTAGGGTACGAGTTAGGGTTCGGGTTAGGGTTAGGGTTAGGTTTAGGGTGAGGGTACGGGTTAGGGTTCGGGTTAGGGTTAGGGTTAGGGTACGGGTTAGAGTTAAGGTACGGGTTAGGGTAGGGTTAGGGTACTGGTTAGGTTTAGGGTAAGGGTACGGGTTAGGGTTAGGGTTAGGGTTAGGGTACGGGTTATGGTTAGGATTAGTTTTAGGGTACGGTTTAGCATTAGGGTTAGGTGTTAGGGTTAGGGTATGGGTTAGGGTTAGGGTTAGGGTTAGGGTTAGGGTATGAGTTAGGGTTCGGGTTAGGGTTAGGGTTAGGTTTAGGGTGAGGGTACGGGTTAGGGTTCGGGTTAGGGTTAGGGTTAGGGTACGGGTTAGAGTTAGCGTACGGGTTACGGTTAGGGTTAGGGTACTGGTTAGGGTTAGGGTAAGTGTACGGGTTAGGGTTAGGGTTAGGGTTAGGAAACGGGTTATGGTTAGGATTAGATTTAGGGTACGGTTTAGGGTTAGGTTTAGGTGTTAGGGTTAGGGTATGGGTTAGGGTTAGGGTTAGGGTACGGTTTAGGGTACGGGGTAGGGTACTGGTTAGGGTTAGGGTTAGAGTTAGTGTTAGGGTACAGGTTAGGGTTAGGGTACGAGTTAGGGTTAGGGTTAGGGTTAGGGTTAGGGTTAGGGTTAGGTACGGGTTAGGTTTAGGGTACGGGTTAGGGTTACGGTTATTGTACGGGTTAGTGTTAGGGTTAGGGGTTAGGGTTAGGGTTAGGGTTAGGGTACGGGTTAGGGTTAGGGTACGGGTTAGGGTTAGGGTTAGGGTACTTGTTAGAGTTAGGGTTAGGGGTTAGGGTTAGGTTTAGGGTTAGGATACGGGTTAGGGTTAGTGTTAGGGTAAGGGATAGCGTACGAGTTAGGGTTAGGGTACGGGTTAGAGTTATGGTTAGTGTTAGGGTTAGGGTACGGGTTAGGGTTAGGGTTAGGGTACGGGTTAGGGTTAGGGTTAGGGGTTAGGGTTAGGATTAGGGTTAGGGTTAGGGGTAGGGTACGGGTAGGGTTAGGGTTAGGGTTAGGGTTAGGGTTAGGGTACGGGTTAGGGTTAGGGTTAGGGTTAGGTTTAGGGTACGGTTTAGGGTTAGGGTTAGGGTTAGTGTTAGGTTTAGGGTACAGGTTTGGGTTAGGGTTAGGGTTATGGTACGGGTTAGGGTTAGGGTACGGGTTAGGGTTAGGGTTAGGGTACGGGTTAGGGTTAGGGTTAGGGTTAGGGTTAGGGTTAGGGTATGGGATAGGGTTAGGTTTAGGGTTAGGGTTAGGTTACGGGTTAGGGTTAGGGTTAGGGTTAGGGTACGGGTTAGTGTTAGGGTTAGGGTTAGGATTAGGGTTAGGGTTAGGTTTAGGGTACGGGTTAGGGTTAGGGTTAGGATTAGGGTTAGGGTACGGGTCAGGGTTAGGGTTGGGGTTTAGGGTTAGGGTTAGGGTTAGTGTTAGTGTTAGGGTTAGGGTTAGTGTACGGGTTAGGGTCCGGGTTAGGGTTAGGGTTAGGTGTAGGGTTAGAGTACGGGTTAGGGTTAAGGTTAGGGTTAGGGTTAGGGTTAGTAAAGGGTTAGGGTATGGGTTAGGGTTAGGGTTAGGATTATGGTTAGGTTAGGGTACGGGTTAGGGTTAGGGTACGGGTTAGTGTTAGGGTTAGGGTTAGGGTTAGGGTTAGGTTTAGGGTACGGGTTAGGGTTAGGGTTAGGGATAGGGTACGGTTTAGGGTTAGGGTACGGGTTAGGGTTAGGGTTAGGGTACGTGTTAGGGTTAGGGTTAGGGTTAGTGTTAGGGTACGGGTTAGGGTTAGGGTTAGGTTTAGGGTTAGGGTTAGGGGTTAGGGGTTACGGTTAGGGTTATAGTTAGGGTTAGGGTTAGGGTACGGGTTAGGGTACGGGTTAGGGTTAGTGTACGGTTTAGGGTTAGGGTTAGGGTTAGGGTTAGGGTTAGGGTTAGCAAAGGGTTAGGGTTAGGGTTAGGGTACGGGTTAGGGTTAGATTTAGGGTACGGGTTAAGATTAGGGTTAGGGTTAGGGTACGGGTTAGGGTTAGGGTTAGGGTTAGGGGTTAAGGGTTAGTTTTAGGGTTAGCGTTAGGGTTAGGGTTAGGGTACGGGTTAGAGTACGGTTTAGGATTAGGGTACGGGTTAGTGTTAGGGATAGAGTTAGGGTTAGGGTACGGTTTAGGGTTAGTGTTATGGTTAGGATTAGGGTACGGGTTAGGGTATGGGTTAGGGTTAGTGTACGGATTAGGTTTAGGGTTACGGTTAGGTTTAGGAAAGGGTTAGGTTTAGGGTTAGGGTACGGGTTAGGGTTAGGGTTAGGGTTAGGGTTAGGGTTAGGGTACGGGTTAGGGTTAGGGCTAGGGTATGGGTTAGGGTTAGGGTTGGGTTAGTGTTAGGGTTAGGGTTAGGTACGGGTTAGGGTTAGGGTACTGGTTAGGGTACGGGTTAGGGTTAGGTTTAGGGGGTGTTAGGGTACGGGTTAGTGTAGGGTACGGGTTAGGGTTAGGGTTAGGGTACTGGTTAGGGTTAGGGTTAGGGTACGTGTTAGGGTAAGGTTAGGGTTAGGGTTAGGGTAAGGGTTAGGTTACGGGTTAGGGTTAGGGTTGGTGTTAGGGTTAGGTTTAGGGTACGGGTTAGGGTTAGGGTTAGGGTAAGGGTTAAGTTTAGGGTACGGGTTAGGGTACTGGTTTGGGTTAGGGTTAGGGTACGGGATAGGGTTAGGGTTAGGGTTAGGGTTAGGGTTAGGGTACATGTTAGGTTTAGGGTTAGGGTTTAGTGTTAGGGTTAGTGTTAGGGTTAGGGTTAGGGTACGGGTTAGGGTTAGGGTTAGGGTTAGGTTTAGGGTTAGGGTCCGGGTTAGGGTTAGGGTTAGGGTTAGGGTTAGGGTACGGGATAGGGTTAGGGTTAGGGTTAGGGTTAGGGTACATGTTAGGATTAGGGTTAGGGGTTAGTGTTAGCGTTAGGGTTAGGGTTAGGGTTAGCGTACGGGTTAGGGTTAGGGTTAGGGTACGGTTAGGGTTAGGGTACGGGTTAGTGTTAGGGTACGTGTTAGGGTTATGGTTAGGTTTAGGGTTAGGGTTAGGGTACGGGTTCGGGTTAGGGTACGGGTTAGGGTTAGGGTTAGGGTTAGGGTACCGGTTAGGGTTAGATTACGGGTTAGGGTTAGGGTTAGGAAAGGGTTAGGTTTAGGCTTAGGGTACGGGTTAGGGTTAGGGTACGGGTTAGGCTTAGGTTTAGGGTTAGGGTTAGGGTTCGGGTTAGGGTACGGGTTAGAGTAAGGGTTAGGGTTAGGGTTAGGATTAGGGTTAGGGTACAGGTTAGGGTTAGGTTTAGTGTAAGTGTTAGGGTATGGGTTAGGGTTAGGTTTAGGGTTAGGTTTAGGGTACGGGTTAGGGTACGGGTTAGGGTACGGGTTAGGGTTAGGGTTAGGGTACGGGTTAAGGTACGGGTTAGGTTTAGGGTACGTGTTAGGGTACGGGTTAGGGTTAGGGCTAGGGTACGGGTTAGGGTTTGGGTTGGGTTAGGGTTAGGGTTAGGGTTAGGGTACGCGTTAGGGTTAGGGTACTGGTTAGGGTACGGGTTAGGGTTAGGTTTGGGGGTGTTAGGGTACGGGTTAGGGTAGGGTACGGGTTAGGGTTAGGGTACTGGTTAGGGTTAGGGTTAGGGTACGGGTTAGGGTAAGGTCATGGTTAGGGTACGGGTTAGGGTTAGGGTTAGGTTTAGGGTACTGGTTAGGGTTAGGGTTAGGGGTTAGGGTTAGGGTAAGGGTTAGGTTTAGGGTTAGGGTAAGGTTTAGGTTTAGGGTACGGGTTAGGGTTAGGGTTAGGGTTAGTGTTAGTGTTAAAGTACGGGTTAGGGTTAGGGTTAGGGTTAGGGTTCGGGTTAGGGGTTAGGGGTTAGGGTAAGGGTTACAATTAGGGTTAGGGTACGGTTTAGGGTACCAGTTTGGGTTAGGTTTAGGGTTAGCGTTAGGGTTAGGGAACGGGTTAGGGTTACGGTTAGGGTACGGGTTAGGGTTAGGTTTAGGGGTTAGGGTTAGGGTTAGGGTTAGGGTTAGGGTACGGGTTAGGGTTAGGGTTAGGGTACGGGTTAGGGTTAGGGTTACTGTTAGGGTTAGGTTTAGCGTATGTGTTAGGGTGAGGGTTAGGTTTAGGGTTAGGTTTAGGGTAAGGTTTAGGGTTAGGGTACGGGTTAGGGTTAGGGTTAGGGTTAGGGTTCGGGTTAGGTTCAGGAAAGGGTTAGGGTTAGGGTTAGGGTTTGGGTACGGGTTAGGGTTAGGGTACGGGTTAGGTTACGGTTTAGGGTTAGGTTTAGGGTTAGGGTTAGGTTTAGGAAAGGGTTAGGGTTAGGGTTAGGGTACGGGTTAGGGTAAGGATTAGGGGTAGGGTTAGGGTTAGGGTACGGGTTAGGGTTAGGGTACGGGTACGGGTTAGGGTTAGGGTACGGGTTAGGGTTAGTGTTAGGGTTAGGGTTAGGGTTAGGGTACGGGTTAGTGTTAGGGATAGGATTAGGATTAGGGTTAGGGTTAGGTTTAGGGTACGGGTTAGGGTTAGGGTTTAGGGTTAGGGTTAGGTTTAGGGTACGGGTTAGGGTTAGGGTTAGGTTTAGGGTACGGGTTAGTGTTAGGGTTAGGGTTAGGATTAGGGTTAGGGTTAGGGTTAGGGTACGGGTTAGGTTATGTGTTAGGGTTAGGGTTAGGGTACGGGTTAGGGTTAGGGTTAGGTTTAGGATTAGGGTTAGGGTTAGGATATGGGTTAGGGTACGGGTTAGTGTTAGGGTTATGGTTAGGGTTAAGGTTCGGGTTAGGGTTAGGTTTAGGGTTAGGTTACGGGTTAGGGTTAGGGTTACGGTTAGGGTTAGGGTACGGGTTAGTGTTAGGGTTAGGGTGAGGATTAGGGTTAGGGTTAGGTTTAGGGTACGGGTTAGGGTTAGTGTTAAGGTTAGGGTACGGGTTAGTGTTAGGGTTAGGGTTAGGATTAGGGTTAGGGTTAGGATAAGGGTACGGGTTCGGTTAAGGGTTAGGGTTAGGGTTATGGTTAGGGTACGGGTTAGGGTTAGGTTTAGGGTTAGGTTTAGGGTACGCGTTAGGGTTAGGGTACGGATTAGGTTTAGGGTTAGGGTACGGGTTAGTGTTAGGATTAGAGTTAGAATTAGGGTTAGGGTTAGGGTTAGGGTACGGGTTAGGTTAAGGGTTAGGTTTAGGGTTAGGGTTAGGGTACGAGTTAGGGTTCGGGTTAGGGTTAGGGTTAGGTTTAGGGTGAGGGTACGGGTTAGGGTTCGGGTTAGGGTTAGGGTTAGGGTACGGGTTAGAGTTAAGGTACGGGTTAGGGTAGGGTTAGGGTACTGGTTAGGTTTAGGGTAAGGGTACGGGTTAGGGTTAGGGTTAGGGTTAGGGTACGGGTTATGGTTAGGATTAGTTTTAGGGTACGGTTTAGCATTAGGGTTAGGTGTTAGGGTTAGGGTATGGGTTAGGGTTAGGGTTAGGGTTAGGGTTAGGGTATGAGTTAGGGTTCGGGTTAGGGTTAGGGTTAGGTTTAGGGTGAGGGTACGGGTTAGGGTTCGGGTTAGGGTTAGGGTTAGGGTACGGGTTAGAGTTAGCGTACGGGTTACGGTTAGGTTTAGGGTACTGGTTAGGGTTAGGGTAAGTGTACGGGTTAGGGTTAGGGTTAGGGTTAGGGTACGGGTTATGGTTAGGATTAGATTTAGGGTACGGTTTAGGGTTAGGTTTAGGTGTTAGGGTTAGGGTATGGGTTAGGGTTAGGGTTAGGGTACGGTTTAGGGTACGGGGTAGGGTACTGGTTAGGGTTAGGGTTAGAGTTAGTGTTAGGGTACAGGTTAGGGTTAGGGTACGAGTTAGGGTTAGGGTTAGGGTTAGGGTTAGGGTTAGGGTTAGGGTTAGGTACGGGTTAGGTTTAGGGTACGGGTTAGGGTTACGGTTATTGTACGGGTTAGTGTTAGGGTTAGGGGTTAGGGTTAGGGTTAGGGTTAGGGTACGGGTTAGGGTTAGGGTTAGGGTTAGGTTTAGGGTACGGTTTAGGGTTAGGGTTAGGGTTAGTGTTAGGTTTAGGGTACAGGTTTGGGTTAGGGTTAGGGTTATGGTACGGGTTAGGGTTAGGGTACGGGTTAGGGTTAGGGTTAGGGTACGGGTTAGGGTTAGGGTTAGGGTTAGGGTAAGGGTTAGGGTATGGGATAGGGTTAGGGTTAGGGTTAGGGTTAGGTTACGGGTTAGGGTTAGGGCTAGGGTTAGGGTACGGGTTAGTGTTAGGGTTAGGGTTAGGATTAGGGTTAGGGTTAGGTTTAGGGTACGGGTTAGGGTTAGGGTTAGGATTAGGGTTAGGGTACGGGTCAGGGTTAGGGTTGGGGTTTAGGGTTAGGGTTAGGGTTAGTGTTAGTGTTAGGGTTAGGGTTAGTGTACGGGTTAGGGTCCGGGTTAGGGTTAGGGTTAGGTGTAGGGTTAGAGTACGGGTTAGGGTTAAGGTTAGGGTTAGGGTTAGGGTTAGGAAAGGGTTAGGGTATGGGTTAGGGTTAGGGTTAGGATTATGGTTAGGTTAGGGTACGGGTTAGGGTTAGGGTACGGGTTAGTGTTAGGGTTAGGGTTAGGGTTAGGTTTAGGGTACGGGTTAGGGTTAGGGTTAGGGATAGAGTACGGTTTAGGGTTAGGGTACGGGTTAGGGTTAGGGTTAGGGTACGTGTTAGGGTTAGGGTTAGGGTTAGTGTTAGGGTACGGGTTAGGGTTAGGGTTAGGTTTAGGGTTAGGGTTAGGGGTTAGGGGTTACGGTTAGGGTTATAGTTAGGGTTAGGTTTAGGGTACGTGTTAGGGTACGGGTTAGGGTTAGTGTACGGTTTAGGGTTAGGGTTAGGGTTAGGGTTAGGGTTAGGGTTAGCAAAGGGTTAGGGTTAGGGTTAGGGTACGGGTTAGGGTTAGATTTAGGGTACGGGTTAAGATTAGGGTTAGGGTTAGGGTACGGGTTAGGGTTAGGGTTAGGGTTAGGGGTTAAGGGTTAGTTTTAGGGTTAGCGTTAGGGTTAGGGTTAGGGTACGGGTTAGAGTACGGTTTAGGGTTAGGGTACGGGTTAGTGTTAGGGATAGAGTTAGGGTTAGGGTACGGTTTAGGGTTAGTGTTATGGTTAGGATTAGGGTACGGGTTAGGGTATGGGTTAGGGTTAGTGTACGGATTAGGTTTAGGGTTACGGTTAGGTTTAGGAAAGGGTTAGGTTTAGGGTTAGGGTACGGGTTAGGGTTAGGGTTAGGGTTAGGGTTAGGGTTAGGGTACGGGTTAGGGTTAGGGCTAGGGTATGGGTTAGGGTTAGGGTTGGGTTAGTGTTAGGGTTAGGGTTAGGTACGGGTTAGGGTTAGGGTACTGGTTAGGGTACGGGTTAGGGTTAGGTTTAGGGGGTGTTAGGGTACGGGTTAGTGTAGGGTACGGGTTAGGGTTAGGGTTAGGGTACTGGTTAGGGTTAGGGTTAGGGTACGTGTTAGGGTAAGGTTAGGGTTAGGGTTAGGGTAAGGGTTAGGTTACGGGTTAGGGTTAGGGTTAGTGTTAGGGTTAGGCTTAGGGTACGGGTTAGGGTTAGGGTTAGGGTAAGGGTTAAGTTTAGGGTACGGGTTAGGGTACTGGTTTGGGTTAGGGTTAGGGTACGGGATAGGGTTAGGGTTAGGGTTAGGGTTAGGGTTAGGGTACATGTTAGGTTTAGGGTTAGGGTTTAGTGTTAGGGTTAGTGTTAGGGTTAGGGTTAGGGTACGGGTTAGGGTTAGGGTTAGGGTTAGGGTTAGGTTTAGGGTTAGGGGCCGGTTTAGGGTTAGGGTTAGGGTTAGGGTTAGGGTACGGGATAGGGTTAGGGTTAGGGTTAGGGTTAGGGTACATGTTAGGATTAGGGTTAGGGGTTAGTGTTAGTGTTAGGGTTAGGGTTAGGGTTAGCGTACGGGTTAGGGTTAGGGTTAGGGTACGGTTTAGGGTTAGGGTACGGGTTAGTGTTAGGGTACGGGTTAGGGTTATGGTTAGGTTTAGGGTTAGGGTTAGGGTACGGGTTCGGGTTAGGGTACGGGTTAGGGTTAGGGTTAGGGTTAGGGTACCGGTTAGGGTTAGAGTACGGGTTAGGGTTAGGGTTAGGAAAGGGTTAGGGTTAGGCTTAGGGTACGGGTTAGGGTTAGGGTACGGGTTAGGCTTAGGTTTAGGGTTAGGGTTAGGGTTCGGGTTAGGGTACGGGTTAGAGTAAGGGTTAGGGTTAGGGTTAGGATTAGGGTTAGGGTACAGGTTAGGGTTAGGTTTAGTGTAAGTGTTAGGGTATGGGTTAGGGTTAGGTTTAGGGTTAGGTTTAGGGTACGGGTTAGGGTACGGGTTAGGGTACGGGTTAGGGTTAGGGTTAGGGTACGGGTTAAGGTACGGGTTAGGTTTAGGGTTAGGGTTAGGGTTAGGGCTAGGGTACGGGTTAGGGTTTGGGTTGGGTTAGGGTTAGGGTTAGGGTTAGGGTACGCGTTAGGGTTAGGGTACTGGTTAGGGTACGGGTTAGGGTTAGGTTTGGGGGTGTTAGGGTACGGGTTAGGGTAGGGTACGGGTTAGGGTTAGGGTACTGGTTAGGGTTAGGGTTAGGGTACGGGTTAGGGTAAGGTCAGGGTTAGGGTACGGGTTAGGGTTAGGGTTAGGTTTAGGGTACTGGTTAGGGTTAGGGTTAGGGGTTAGGGTTAGGGTAAGGGTTAGGGTTAGGTTTAGGGTTAGGTTTAGGGTACGCGTTAGGGTTAGGGTACGGATTAGGTTTAGGGTTAGGGTACGGGTTAGTGTTAGGATTAGAGTTAGAATTAGGGTTAGGGTTAGGGTTAGGGTACGGGTTAGGTTAAGGGTTAGGTTTAGGGTTAGGGTTAGGGTACGAGTTAGGGTTCGGGTTAGGGTTAGGGTTAGGTTTAGGGTGAGGGTACGGGTTAGGGTTCGGGTTAGGGTTAGGGTTAGGGTACGGGTTAGAGTTAAGGTACGGGTTAGGGTAGGGTTAGGGTACTGGTTAGGTTTAGGGTAAGGGTACGGGTTAGGGTTAGGGTTAGGGTTAGGGTACGGGTTATGGTTAGGATTAGTTTTAGGGTACGGTTTAGCATTAGGGTTAGGTGTTAGGGTTAGGGTATGGGTTAGGGTTAGGGTTAGGGTTAGGGTTAGGGTATGAGTTAGGGTTCGGGTTAGGGTTAGGGTTAGGTTTAGGGTGAGGGTACGGGTTAGGGTTCGGGTTAGGGTTAGGGTTAGGGTACGGGTTAGAGTTAGCGTACGGGTTACGGTTAGGGTTAGGGTACTGGTTAGGGTTAGGGTAAGTGTACGGGTTAGGGTTAGGGTTAGGGTTAGGGTACGGGTTATGGTTAGGATTAGATTTAGGGTACGGTTTAGGGTTAGGTTTAGGTGTTAGGGTTAGGGTATGGGTTAGGGTTAGGGTTAGGGTACGGTTTAGGGTACGGGGTAGGGTACTGGTTAGGGTTAGGGTTAGAGTTAGTGTTAGGGTACAGGTTAGGGTTAGGGTACGAGTTAGGGTTAGGGTTAGGGTTAGGGTTAGGGTTAGGGTTAGGTACGGGTTAGGTTTAGGGTACGGGTTAGGGTTACGGTTATTGTACGGGTTAGTGTTAGGGTTAGGGGTTAGGGTTAGGGTTAGGGTTAGGGTTAGGGTTAGGGTTAGGGTACGGGTTAGGGTTAGGGTTAGGGTACTTGTTAGAGTTAGGGTTAGGGGTTAGGGTTAGGTTTAGGGTTAGGATACGGGTTAGGGTTAGTGTTAGGGTAAGGGATAGCGTACGAGTTAGGGTTAGGGTACGGTTTAGTGTTAGGGTTAGGGTTAGGGTTAGGGTTAGGGTTAGGGTTAGGTTTAGGGGTTAGGGTTAGGGTTAGGGTTAGGGTTAGGGTACGGGTTAGGGTTAGGGTTAGGGTTAGGGTTAGGGTTAGCGTACGGGTTAGGGTTAGGTTTAGGTTTAGGGTTAGGTTTAGGGTACAGGTTAGTGTTAGTGTACGGGTTAGGGTTAGGTTTAGGGTTAGGGTTAGGGTTAGGGTTAGGAAAGGGTTAGGGTTAGGGTTAGGTTTAGGATACGGGTTAGGGTTAGGGTTAGGGTTAGGGTACGGGTTAGTGTTAGGGTTAGGGTTAGGATTAGGGTTAGTGTTAGGGTTAGGGTACGTGTTAGGTTAAGTGTTAGGGTTAGGGTTAGGGTACGGGTTAGGGTTAGTGTTAGGTTTAGGATTAGGGTTAGGGTTAGTATACGGGTTAGGGTACGGGTTAGTGTTAGGTTTAGGGTTAGGTTTAGGGTACGGTTTAGGGTTAGGGTTAGGGTTAGGGTTAGGTTACGGGTTAGGGTTAGGGTTATGGTTAGGGTTAGGGTACGGGTTAGTGTTAAGGTTAGGGTTAGGATTAGGGTTAGGGTTAGGTTTAGGGTACGGGTTAGGGTTAGTCTTAGGGTTAGGGTACGGGTTAGTGTTTATTGTTAGGGTTAGGATTAGGGTTAGGGTTAGGATAAGGGTACGGGTTCGGTAAAGTGTTAGGGTAAGGGTTAGGGTTAGGGATAGCGTACGGGTTAGGGTTAGGGTACGGGTTAGGGTTAGGTTTAGGGTTAGGTTTAGGGAACGGGTTAGGGTTAGGGTACGGATTAGGGTTAGGGTTAGGGTACGGGTTATTTTTAGGGTGAGAGTTAGGATTAGGTTTAGGGTTAGGTTTAGGGTACGGGTTAGGGTTAGGGTTAGGGTTAGGGTTAGGGTTAGGGTACGGTTTAGTGTTAGGGTTAGGGTTAGGATTAGGGTTAGGTTTAGGGTTAGGGTACGGGTTAGGTTAAGGGTTAGGGTTAGGGTACGGGTTAGGGTTATGGTTAGGGTTAGGGTACGGGTTAGGGTTAGGTTTAGGGTTAGGGTTACGGTTAGGGTACGGGTTAGGGTTAGGGTTAGGGTAAGGGTTAGGGTACGGGTTAGGGTTAGGGATAGGGTTAGGGTTAGGTTTAGGGTACGGGTTAGGGTTCGGGTTAGGGTTAGGGTACTGGTTAGGGTACGGGTTAAGGTTAGGGTACGGGTTAGTGTAAGTTTTAGGGTACGGGTTAGGGTTAGGGTTAGAGTTAGGGTTAGTGTACGGGTTAGGGTTAGGGTACGGGTTAGGGTTAGGGTACGGGTTAGGGTTAGGGTACGGGTTAGGTTTAGGGTACGGGTTATCGTTAGGGTTATTGTACGGGTTAGGGTTAGGGTTAGGGGTTAGGGTTAGGGTTAGGGTTAGGGTTAGGGTACGGGTTAGGGTTAGGGTACGGGTAGGGTTAGTGTTATAGTACGGGTTAGGGTTAGGGTACGGGTTAGGGTTAGGGTACGGGTTAGGGTTAGGGTTAGAGTACTTGTTAGATTTAGGGTTAGGGGTTAGGGTTAGGGTTAGGCTTAGGGTACGGGTTAGGGTTAGTGTTAGGGTTAGGTTTAGGGTACGAGTTAGGGTTAGGGTACGGGTTAGGGTTAGGGTTAGGGTACGGGTTAGGGTTAGGTTTAGGGGTTAGGGTTAGGGTTAGGGTTAGGTTACGGGTTAGGGTTAGGGTTAGGGTACGGGTTAGGGTTAGGGTTACTGTTAGTGTTAGGGTTAGCGTACGTGTTAGGGTGAGGGTTAGGTTTAGGGTTAGGTTTAGGGTAAGGGTTAGGCTTAGGGTACGGGTTAGGGTTAGTGTTAGGGTTAGGTTCAGGAAAGGGTTAGGGTTAGGGTTAGGGTTAGGGTACGGGTTAGGGTTAGGGTACGGGTTAGGGTACGGGTTAGGGTTAGGTTTAGGGTTAGGGTTAGGTTTAGGAAAGGGTTAGGGTTAGGGTTAGGGTACGGGTTAGGGTTAGGATTAGGGGTAGGGTTAGGGTTAGGGTACGGGTTAGGGTTAGGTTACGGGTTAGGGTTAGGGTACGGTTAGGGTTAGTGTTAGGGTTAGGGTAGGGTACGGGTTAGTGTTAGGGTTAGGATTAGGATTAGGGTTAGGGTTAGGTTTAGGGTACGGGTTAGGGTTAGGGTTTAGGGTTAGGGTTAGTTTTAGGGTACGGTTTAGGGTTAGGGTTAGGGTTAGGTTTAGGGTACGGGTTAGTGTTAGGGTTAGGGTTAGGATTAGGGTTAGGGTTATGGTTAGGGTACGGGTTAGGTTATGTGTTAGGGTTAGGGTTAGGGTTAGGGTTAGGGTACGGGTTAGGGTTTGGGTTAGGTTTAGGATTAGGGTTAGGGTTAGGATACGGGTTAGGGTACGGGTTAGTGTTAGGGTTATGTTTAGGGTTAGGGTACGGGTTAGGTTTAGGGTTAGGGTTAGGTTACGGGTTAGGGTTAGGGTTAGGGTTAGGGTTAGGGTTAGGGTACGGGTTAGTGTTAGGTTTAGGGTGAGGATTAGGGTTAGGGTTAGGTTTAGGGTACGGGTTAGGGTTAGTGTTAAGGTTAGGGTACGGGTTAGGGTTAGGTTTAGGGGTTAGGGTTAGGGTTAGGTTTAGGGTTAGGGTACGGGTTAGGGTTAGGGTTAGGGTACGGGTTAGGGTTAGGGTTACTGTTAGGGTTAGGTTTAGCGTATGTGTTAGGGTGAGGGTTAGGTTTAGGGTTAGGTTTAGGGTAAGGTTTAGGGTTAGGGTACGGGTTAGGGTTAGGGTACGGGTTAGGGTTATGGTTAGGTTTAGGGTTAGGGTTAGGGTACGGGTTCGGGTTAGGGTACGGGTTAGGGTTAGGGTTAGGGTTAGGGTACCGGTTAGGGTTAGAGTACGGGTTAGGGTTAGGGTTAGGAAAGGGTTAGGGTTAGGCTTAGGGTACGGGTTAGGGTTAGGGTACGGGTTAGGCTTAGGTTTAGGGTTAGGGTTAGGGTTCGGGTTAGGGTACGGGTTAGAGTAAGGGTTAGGGTTAGGGTTAGGATTAGGGTTAGGGTACAGGTTAGGGTTAGGTTTAGTGTAAGTGTTAGGGTATGGGTTAGGGTTAGGTTTAGGGTTAGGTTTAGGGTACGGGTTAGGGTACGGGTTAGGGTACGGGTTAGGGTTAGGGTTAGGGTACGGGTTAAGGTACGGGTTAGGTTTAGGGTTAGGGTTAGGGTTAGGGCTAGGGTACGGGTTAGGGTTTGGGTTGGGTTAGGGTTAGGGTTAGGGTTAGGGTACGCGTTAGGGTTAGGGTACTGGTTAGGGTACGGGTTAGGGTTAGGTTTGGGGGTGTTAGGGTACGGGTTAGGGTAGGGTACGGGTTAGGGTTAGGGTACTGGTTAGGGTTAGGGTTAGGGTACGGGTTAGGGTAAGGTCAGGGTTAGGGTACGGGTTAGGGTTAGGGTTAGGTTTAGGGTACTGGTTAGGGTTAGGGTTAGGGGTTAGGGTTAGGGTAAGGGTTAGGGTTAGGTTTAGGGTTAGGTTTAGGGTACGCGTTAGGGTTAGGGTACGGATTAGGTTTAGGGTTAGGGTACGGGTTAGTGTTAGGATTAGAGTTAGAATTAGGGTTAGGGTTAGGGTTAGGGTACGGGTTAGGTTAAGGGTTAGGTTTAGGGTTAGGGTTAGGGTACGAGTTAGGGTTCGGGTTAGGGTTAGGGTTAGGTTTAGGGTGAGGGTACGGGTTAGGGTTCGGGTTAGGGTTAGGGTTAGGGTACGGGTTAGAGTTAAGGTACGGGTTAGGGTAGGGTTAGGGTACTGGTTAGGTTTAGGGTAAGGGTACGGGTTAGGGTTAGGGTTAGGGTTAGGGTACGGGTTATGGTTAGGATTAGTTTTAGGGTACGGTTTAGCATTAGGGTTAGGTGTTAGGGTTAGGGTATGGGTTAGGGTTAGGGTTAGGGTTAGGGTTAGGGTATGAGTTAGGGTTCGGGTTAGGGTTAGGGTTAGGTTTAGGGTGAGGGTACGGGTTAGGGTTCGGGTTAGGGTTAGGGTTAGGGTACGGGTTAGAGTTAGCGTACGGGTTACGGTTAGGGTTAGGGTACTGGTTAGGGTTAGGGTAAGTGTACGGGTTAGGGTTAGGGTTAGGGTTAGGAAACGGGTTATGGTTAGGATTAGATTTAGGGTACGGTTTAGGGTTAGGTTTAGGTGTTAGGGTTAGGGTATGGGTTAGGGTTAGGGTTAGGGTACGGTTTAGGGTACGGGGTAGGGTACTGGTTAGGGTTAGGGTTAGAGTTAGTGTTAGGGTACAGGTTAGGGTTAGGGTACGAGTTAGGGTTAGGGTTAGGGTTAGGGTTAGGGTTAGGGTTAGGTACGGGTTAGGTTTAGGGTACGGGTTAGGGTTACGGTTATTGTACGGGTTAGTGTTAGGGTTAGGGGTTAGGGTTAGGGTTAGGGTTAGGGTACGGGTTAGGGTTAGGGTACGGGTTAGGGTTAGGGTTAGGGTACTTGTTAGAGTTAGGGTTAGGGGTTAGGGTTAGTTTTAGGGTTAGGATACGGGTTAGGGTTAGTGTTAGGGTAAGGGATAGCGTACGAGTTAGGGTTAGGGTACGGGTTAGAGTTATGGTTAGTGTTAGGGTTAGGGTACGGGTTAGGGTTAGGGTTAGGGTACGGGTTAGGGTTAGGGTTAGGGGTTAGGGTTAGGATTAGGGTTAGGGTTAGGGGTAGGGTACGGGTAGGGTTAGGGTTAGGGTTAGGGTTAGGGTTAGGGTACGGGTTAGGGTTAGGGTTAGGGTTAGGTTTAGGGTACGGTTTAGGGTTAGGGTTAGGGTTAGTGTTAGGTTTAGGGTACAGGTTTGGGTTAGGGTTAGGGTTATGGTACGGGTTAGGGTTAGGGTACGGGTTAGGGTTAGGGTTAGGGTACGGGTTAGGGTTAGGGTTAGGGTTAGGGTTAGGGTTAGGGTATGGGATAGGGTTAGGTTTAGGGTTAGGGTTAGGTTACGGGTTAGGGTTAGGGTTAGGGTTAGGGTACGGGTTAGTGTTAGGGTTAGGGTTAGGATTAGGGTTAGGGTTAGGTTTAGGGTACGGGTTAGGGTTAGGGTTAGGATTAGGGTTAGGGTACGGGTCAGGGTTAGGGTTGGGGTTTAGGGTTAGGGTTAGGGTTAGTGTTAGTGTTAGGGTTAGGGTTAGTGTACGGGTTAGGGTCCGGGTTAGGGTTAGGGTTAGGTGTAGGGTTAGAGTACGGGTTAGGGTTAAGGTTAGGGTTAGGGTTAGGGTTAGTAAAGGGTTAGGGTATGGGTTAGGGTTAGGGTTAGGATTATGGTTAGGTTAGGGTACGGGTTAGGGTTAGGGTACGGGTTAGTGTTAGGGTTAGGGTTAGGGTTAGGGTTAGGTTTAGGGTACGGGTTAGGGTTAGGGTTAGGGATAGGGTACGGTTTAGGGTTAGGGTACGGGTTAGGGTTAGGGTTAGGGTACGTGTTAGGGTTAGGGTTAGGGTTAGTGTTAGGGTACGGGTTAGGGTTAGGGTTAGGTTTAGGGTTAGGGTTAGGGGTTAGGGGTTACGGTTAGGGTTATAGTTAGGGTTAGGGTTAGGGTACGGGTTAGGGTACGGGTTAGGGTTAGTGTACGGTTTAGGGTTAGGGTTAGGGTTAGGGTTAGGGTTAGGGTTAGCAAAGGGTTAGGGTTAGGGTTAGGGTACGGGTTAGGGTTAGATTTAGGGTACGGGTTAAGATTAGGGTTAGGGTTAGGGTACGGGTTAGGGTTAGGGTTAGGGTTAGGGGTTAAGGGTTAGTTTTAGGGTTAGCGTTAGGGTTAGGGTTAGGGTACGGGTTAGAGTACGGTTTAGGATTAGGGTACGGGTTAGTGTTAGGGATAGAGTTAGGGTTAGGGTACGGTTTAGGGTTAGTGTTATGGTTAGGATTAGGGTACGGGTTAGGGTATGGGTTAGGGTTAGTGTACGGATTAGGTTTAGGGTTACGGTTAGGTTTAGGAAAGGGTTAGGTTTAGGGTTAGGGTACGGGTTAGGGTTAGGGTTAGGGTTAGGGTTAGGGTTAGGGTACGGGTTAGGGTTAGGGCTAGGGTATGGGTTAGGGTTAGGGTTGGGTTAGTGTTAGGGTTAGGGTTAGGTACGGGTTAGGGTTAGGGTACTGGTTAGGGTACGGGTTAGGGTTAGGTTTAGGGGGTGTTAGGGTACGGGTTAGTGTAGGGTACGGGTTAGGGTTAGGGTTAGGGTACTGGTTAGGGTTAGGGTTAGGGTACGTGTTAGGGTAAGGTTAGGGTTAGGGTTAGGGTAAGGGTTAGGTTACGGGTTAGGGTTAGGGTTGGTGTTAGGGTTAGGTTTAGGGTACGGGTTAGGGTTAGGGTTAGGGTAAGGGTTAAGTTTAGGGTACGGGTTAGGGTACTGGTTTGGGTTAGGGTTAGGGTACGGGATAGGGTTAGGGTTAGGGTTAGGGTTAGGGTTAGGGTACATGTTAGGTTTAGGGTTAGGGTTTAGTGTTAGGGTTAGTGTTAGGGTTAGGGTTAGGGTACGGGTTAGGGTTAGGGTTAGGGTTAGGTTTAGGGTTAGGGTCCGGGTTAGGGTTAGGGTTAGGGTTAGGGTTAGGGTACGGGATAGGGTTAGGGTTAGGGTTAGGGTTAGGGTACATGTTAGGATTAGGGTTAGGGGTTAGTGTTAGCGTTAGGGTTAGGGTTAGGGTTAGCGTACGGGTTAGGGTTAGGGTTAGGGTACGGTTAGGGTTAGGGTACGGGTTAGTGTTAGGGTACGTGTTAGGGTTATGGTTAGGTTTAGGGTTAGGGTTAGGGTACGGGTTCGGGTTAGGGTACGGGTTAGGGTTAGGGTTAGGGTTAGGGTACCGGTTAGGGTTAGATTACGGGTTAGGGTTAGGGTTAGGAAAGGGTTAGGTTTAGGCTTAGGGTACGGGTTAGGGTTAGGGTACGGGTTAGGCTTAGGTTTAGGGTTAGGGTTAGGGTTCGGGTTAGGGTACGGGTTAGAGTAAGGGTTAGGGTTAGGGTTAGGATTAGGGTTAGGGTACAGGTTAGGGTTAGGTTTAGTGTAAGTGTTAGGGTATGGGTTAGGGTTAGGTTTAGGGTTAGGTTTAGGGTACGGGTTAGGGTACGGGTTAGGGTACGGGTTAGGGTTAGGGTTAGGGTACGGGTTAAGGTACGGGTTAGGTTTAGGGTACGTGTTAGGGTACGGGTTAGGGTTAGGGCTAGGGTACGGGTTAGGGTTTGGGTTGGGTTAGGGTTAGGGTTAGGGTTAGGGTACGCGTTAGGGTTAGGGTACTGGTTAGGGTACGGGTTAGGGTTAGGTTTGGGGGTGTTAGGGTACGGGTTAGGGTAGGGTACGGGTTAGGGTTAGGGTACTGGTTAGGGTTAGGGTTAGGGTACGGGTTAGGGTAAGGTCATGGTTAGGGTACGGGTTAGGGTTAGGGTTAGGTTTAGGGTACTGGTTAGGGTTAGGGTTAGGGGTTAGGGTTAGGGTAAGGGTTAGGTTTAGGGTTAGGGTAAGGTTTAGGTTTAGGGTACGGGTTAGGGTTAGGGTTAGGGTTAGTGTTAGTGTTAAAGTACGGGTTAGGGTTAGGGTTAGGGTTAGGGTTCGGGTTAGGGGTTAGGGGTTAGGGTAAGGGTTACAATTAGGGTTAGGGTACGGTTTAGGGTACCAGTTTGGGTTAGGTTTAGGGTTAGCGTTAGGGTTAGGGAACGGGTTAGGGTTACGGTTAGGGTACGGGTTAGGGTTAGGTTTAGGGGTTAGGGTTAGGGTTAGGGTTAGGGTTAGGGTACGGGTTAGGGTTAGGGTTAGGGTACGGGTTAGGGTTAGGGTTACTGTTAGGGTTAGGTTTAGCGTATGTGTTAGGGTGAGGGTTAGGTTTAGGGTTAGGTTTAGGGTAAGGTTTAGGGTTAGGGTACGGGTTAGGGTTAGGGTTAGGGTTAGGGTTCGGGTTAGGTTCAGGAAAGGGTTAGGGTTAGGGTTAGGGTTTGGGTACGGGTTAGGGTTAGGGTACGGGTTAGGTTACGGTTTAGGGTTAGGTTTAGGGTTAGGGTTAGGTTTAGGAAAGGGTTAGGGTTAGGGTTAGGGTACGGGTTAGGGTAAGGATTAGGGGTAGGGTTAGGGTTAGGGTACGGGTTAGGGTTAGGGTACGGGTACGGGTTAGGGTTAGGGTACGGGTTAGGGTTAGTGTTAGGGTTAGGGTTAGGGTTAGGGTACGGGTTAGTGTTAGGGATAGGATTAGGATTAGGGTTAGGGTTAGGTTTAGGGTACGGGTTAGGGTTAGGGTTTAGGGTTAGGGTTAGGTTTAGGGTACGGGTTAGGGTTAGGGTTAGGTTTAGGGTACGGGTTAGTGTTAGGGTTAGGGTTAGGATTAGGGTTAGGGTTAGGGTTAGGGTACGGGTTAGGTTATGTGTTAGGGTTAGGGTTAGGGTACGGGTTAGGGTTAGGGTTAGGTTTAGGATTAGGGTTAGGGTTAGGATATGGGTTAGGGTACGGGTTAGTGTTAGGGTTATGGTTAGGGTTAAGGTTCGGGTTAGGGTTAGGTTTAGGGTTAGGTTACGGGTTAGGGTTAGGGTTACGGTTAGGGTTAGGGTACGGGTTAGTGTTAGGGTTAGGGTGAGGATTAGGGTTAGGGTTAGGTTTAGGGTACGGGTTAGGGTTAGTGTTAAGGTTAGGGTACGGGTTAGTGTTAGGGTTAGGGTTAGGATTAGGGTTAGGGTTAGGATAAGGGTACGGGTTCGGTTAAGGGTTAGGGTTAGGGTTATGGTTAGGGTACGGGTTAGGGTTAGGTTTAGGGTTAGGTTTAGGGTACGCGTTAGGGTTAGGGTACGGATTAGGTTTAGGGTTAGGGTACGGGTTAGTGTTAGGATTAGAGTTAGAATTAGGGTTAGGGTTAGGGTTAGGGTACGGGTTAGGTTAAGGGTTAGGTTTAGGGTTAGGGTTAGGGTACGAGTTAGGGTTCGGGTTAGGGTTAGGGTTAGGTTTAGGGTGAGGGTACGGGTTAGGGTTCGGGTTAGGGTTAGGGTTAGGGTACGGGTTAGAGTTAAGGTACGGGTTAGGGTAGGGTTAGGGTACTGGTTAGGTTTAGGGTAAGGGTACGGGTTAGGGTTAGGGTTAGGGTTAGGGTACGGGTTATGGTTAGGATTAGTTTTAGGGTACGGTTTAGCATTAGGGTTAGGTGTTAGGGTTAGGGTATGGGTTAGGGTTAGGGTTAGGGTTAGGGTTAGGGTATGAGTTAGGGTTCGGGTTAGGGTTAGGGTTAGGTTTAGGGTGAGGGTACGGGTTAGGGTTCGGGTTAGGGTTAGGGTTAGGGTACGGGTTAGAGTTAGCGTACGGGTTACGGTTAGGTTTAGGGTACTGGTTAGGGTTAGGGTAAGTGTACGGGTTAGGGTTAGGGTTAGGGTTAGGGTACGGGTTATGGTTAGGATTAGATTTAGGGTACGGTTTAGGGTTAGGTTTAGGTGTTAGGGTTAGGGTATGGGTTAGGGTTAGGGTTAGGGTACGGTTTAGGGTACGGGGTAGGGTACTGGTTAGGGTTAGGGTTAGAGTTAGTGTTAGGGTACAGGTTAGGGTTAGGGTACGAGTTAGGGTTAGGGTTAGGGTTAGGGTTAGGGTTAGGGTTAGGGTTAGGTACGGGTTAGGTTTAGGGTACGGGTTAGGGTTACGGTTATTGTACGGGTTAGTGTTAGGGTTAGGGGTTAGGGTTAGGGTTAGGGTTAGGGTACGGGTTAGGGTTAGGGTTAGGGTTAGGTTTAGGGTACGGTTTAGGGTTAGGGTTAGGGTTAGTGTTAGGTTTAGGGTACAGGTTTGGGTTAGGGTTAGGGTTATGGTACGGGTTAGGGTTAGGGTACGGGTTAGGGTTAGGGTTAGGGTACGGGTTAGGGTTAGGGTTAGGGTTAGGGTAAGGGTTAGGGTATGGGATAGGGTTAGGGTTAGGGTTAGGGTTAGGTTACGGGTTAGGGTTAGGGCTAGGGTTAGGGTACGGGTTAGTGTTAGGGTTAGGGTTAGGATTAGGGTTAGGGTTAGGTTTAGGGTACGGGTTAGGGTTAGGGTTAGGATTAGGGTTAGGGTACGGGTCAGGGTTAGGGTTGGGGTTTAGGGTTAGGGTTAGGGTTAGTGTTAGTGTTAGGGTTAGGGTTAGTGTACGGGTTAGGGTCCGGGTTAGGGTTAGGGTTAGGTGTAGGGTTAGAGTACGGGTTAGGGTTAAGGTTAGGGTTAGGGTTAGGGTTAGGAAAGGGTTAGGGTATGGGTTAGGGTTAGGGTTAGGATTATGGTTAGGTTAGGGTACGGGTTAGGGTTAGGGTACGGGTTAGTGTTAGGGTTAGGGTTAGGGTTAGGTTTAGGGTACGGGTTAGGGTTAGGGTTAGGGATAGAGTACGGTTTAGGGTTAGGGTACGGGTTAGGGTTAGGGTTAGGGTACGTGTTAGGGTTAGGGTTAGGGTTAGTGTTAGGGTACGGGTTAGGGTTAGGGTTAGGTTTAGGGTTAGGGTTAGGGGTTAGGGGTTACGGTTAGGGTTATAGTTAGGGTTAGGTTTAGGGTACGTGTTAGGGTACGGGTTAGGGTTAGTGTACGGTTTAGGGTTAGGGTTAGGGTTAGGGTTAGGGTTAGGGTTAGCAAAGGGTTAGGGTTAGGGTTAGGGTACGGGTTAGGGTTAGATTTAGGGTACGGGTTAAGATTAGGGTTAGGGTTAGGGTACGGGTTAGGGTTAGGGTTAGGGTTAGGGGTTAAGGGTTAGTTTTAGGGTTAGCGTTAGGGTTAGGGTTAGGGTACGGGTTAGAGTACGGTTTAGGGTTAGGGTACGGGTTAGTGTTAGGGATAGAGTTAGGGTTAGGGTACGGTTTAGGGTTAGTGTTATGGTTAGGATTAGGGTACGGGTTAGGGTATGGGTTAGGGTTAGTGTACGGATTAGGTTTAGGGTTACGGTTAGGTTTAGGAAAGGGTTAGGTTTAGGGTTAGGGTACGGGTTAGGGTTAGGGTTAGGGTTAGGGTTAGGGTTAGGGTACGGGTTAGGGTTAGGGCTAGGGTATGGGTTAGGGTTAGGGTTGGGTTAGTGTTAGGGTTAGGGTTAGGTACGGGATAGGGTTAGGGTACTGGTTAGGGTACGGGTTAGGGTTAGGTTTAGGGGGTGTTAGGGTACGGGTTAGTGTAGGGTACGGGTTAGGGTTAGGGTTAGGGTACTGGTTAGGGTTAGGGTACGTGTTAGGGTAAGGTTAGGGTTAGGGTTAGGGTAAGGGTTAGGTTACGGGTTAGGGTTAGGGTTAGTGTTAGGGTTAGGCTTAGGGTACGGGTTAGGGTTAGGGTTAGGGTAAGGGTTAAGTTTAGGGTACGGGTTAGGGTACTGGTTTGGGTTAGGGTTAGGGTACGGGATAGGGTTAGGGTTAGGGTTAGGGTTAGGGTTAGGGTACATGTTAGGTTTAGGGTTAGGGTTTAGTGTTAGGGTTAGTGTTAGGGTTAGGGTTAGGGTACGGGTTAGGGTTAGGGTTAGGGTTAGGGTTAGGTTTAGGGTTAGGGGCCGGTTTAGGGTTAGGGTTAGGGTTAGGGTTAGGGTACGGGATAGGGTTAGGGTTAGGGTTAGGGTTAGGGTACATGTTAGGATTAGGGTTAGGGGTTAGTGTTAGTGTTAGGGTTAGGGTTAGGGTTAGCGTACGGGTTAGGGTTAGGGTTAGGGTACGGTTTAGGGTTAGGGTACGGGTTAGTGTTAGGGTACGGGTTAGGGTTATGGTTAGGTTTAGGGTTAGGGTTAGGGTACGGGTTCGGGTTAGGGTACGGGTTAGGGTTAGGGTTAGGGTTAGGGTACCGGTTAGGGTTAGAGTACGGGTTAGGGTTAGGGTTAGGAAAGGGTTAGGGTTAGGCTTAGGGTACGGGTTAGGGTTAGGGTACGGGTTAGGCTTAGGTTTAGGGTTAGGGTTAGGGTTCGGGTTAGGGTACGGGTTAGAGTAAGGGTTAGGGTTAGGGTTAGGATTAGGGTTAGGGTACAGGTTAGGGTTAGGTTTAGTGTAAGTGTTAGGGTATGGGTTAGGGTTAGGTTTAGGGTTAGGTTTAGGGTACGGGTTAGGGTACGGGTTAGGGTACGGGTTAGGGTTAGGGTTAGGGTACGGGTTAAGGTACGGGTTAGGTTTAGGGTTAGGGTTAGGGTTAGGGCTAGGGTACGGGTTAGGGTTTGGGTTGGGTTAGGGTTAGGGTTAGGGTTAGGGTACGCGTTAGGGTTAGGGTACTGGTTAGGGTACGGGTTAGGGTTAGGTTTGGGAGTGTTAGGGTACGGGTTAGGGTAGGGTACGGGTTAGGGTTAGGGTACTGGTTAGGGTTAGGGTTAGGGTACGGGTTAGGGTAAGGTCAGGGTTAGGGTACGGGTTAGGGTTAGGGTTAGGTTTAGGGTACTGGTTAGGGTTAGGGTTAGGGGTTAGGGTTAGGGTAAGGGTTAGGGTTAGGTTTAGGGTTAGGTTTAGGGTACGCGTTAGGGTTAGGGTACGGATTAGGTTTAGGGTTAGGGTACGGGTTAGTGTTAGGATTAGAGTTAGAATTAGGGTTAGGGTTAGGGTTAGGGTACGGGTTAGGTTAAGGGTTAGGTTTAGGGTTAGGGTTAGGGTACGAGTTAGGGTTCGGGTTAGGGTTAGGGTTAGGTTTAGGGTGAGGGTACGGGTTAGGGTTCGGGTTAGGGTTAGGGTTAGGGTACGGGTTAGAGTTAAGGTACGGGTTAGGGTAGGGTTAGGGTACTGGTTAGGTTTAGGGTAAGGGTACGGGTTAGGGTTAGGGTTAGGGTTAGGGTACGGGTTATGGTTAGGATTAGTTTTAGGGTACGGTTTAGCATTAGGGTTAGGTGTTAGGGTTAGGGTATGGGTTAGGGTTAGGGTTAGGGTTAGGGTTAGGGTATGAGTTAGGGTTCGGGTTAGGGTTAGGGTTAGGTTTAGGGTGAGGGTACGGGTTAGGGTTCGGGTTAGGGTTAGGGTTAGGGTACGGGTTAGAGTTAGCGTACGGGTTACGGTTAGGGTTAGGGTACTGGTTAGGGTTAGGGTAAGTGTACGGGTTAGGGTTAGGGTTAGGGTTAGGGTACGGGTTATGGTTAGGATTAGATTTAGGGTACGGTTTAGGGTTAGGTTTAGGTGTTAGGGTTAGGGTATGGGTTAGGGTTAGGGTTAGGGTACGGTTTAGGGTACGGGGTAGGGTACTGGTTAGGGTTAGGGTTAGAGTTAGTGTTAGGGTACAGGTTAGGGTTAGGGTACGAGTTAGGGTTAGGGTTAGGGTTAGGGTTAGGGTTAGGGTTAGGTACGGGTTAGGTTTAGGGTACGGGTTAGGGTTACGGTTATTGTACGGGTTAGTGTTAGGGTTAGGGGTTAGGGTTAGGGTTAGGGTTAGGGTACGGGTTAGGGTTAGGGTACGGGTTAGGGTTAGGGTTAGGGTACTTGTTAGAGTTAGGGTTAGGGGTTAGGGTTAGGTTTAGGGTTAGGATACGGGTTAGGGTTAGTGTTAGGGTAAGGGATAGCGTACGAGTTAGGGTTAGGGTACGGTTTAGTGTTAGGGTTAGGGTTAGGGTTAGGGTTAGGGTTAGGGTTAGGTTTAGGGGTTAGGGTTAGGGTTAGGGTTAGGGTTAGGGTACGGGTTAGGGTTAGGGTTAGGGTTAGGGTTAGGGTTAGCGTACGGGTTAGGGTTAGGTTTAGGTTTAGGGTTAGGTTTAGGGTACAGGTTAGTGTTAGTGTACGGGTTAGGGTTAGGTTTAGGGTTAGGGTTAGGGTTAGGGTTAGGAAAGGGTTAGGGTTAGGGTTAGGTTTAGGATACGGGTTAGGGTTAGGGTTAGGGTTAGGGTACGGGTTAGTGTTAGGGTTAGGGTTAGGATTAGGGTTAGTGTTAGGGTTAGGGTACGTGTTAGGTTAAGTGTTAGGGTTAGGGTTAGGGTACGGGTTAGGGTTAGTGTTAGGTTTAGGATTAGGGTTAGGGTTAGTATACGGGTTAGGGTACGGGTTAGTGTTAGGTTTAGGGTTAGGTTTAGGGTACGGTTTAGGGTTAGGGTTAGGGTTAGGGTTAGGTTACGGGTTAGGGTTAGGGTTATGGTTAGGGTTAGGGTACGGGTTAGTGTTAAGGTTAGGGTTAGGATTAGGGTTAGGGTTAGGTTTAGGGTACGGGTTAGGGTTAGTCTTAGGGTTAGGGTACGGGTTAGTGTTTATTGTTAGGGTTAGGATTAGGGTTAGGGTTAGGATAAGGGTACGGGTTCGGTAAAGTGTTAGGGTAAGGGTTAGGGTTAGGGATAGCGTACGGGTTAGGGTTAGGGTACGGGTTAGGGTTAGGTTTAGGGTTAGGTTTAGGGAACGGGTTAGGGTTAGGGTACGGATTAGGGTTAGGGTTAGGGTACGGGTTATTTTTAGGGTGAGAGTTAGGATTAGGTTTAGGGTTAGGTTTAGGGTACGGGTTAGGGTTAGGGTTAGGGTTAGGGTTAGGGTTAGGGTACGGTTTAGTGTTAGGGTTAGGGTTAGGATTAGGGTTAGGTTTAGGGTTAGGGTACGGGTTAGGTTAAGGGTTAGGGTTAGGGTACGGGTTAGGGTTATGGTTAGGGTTAGGGTACGGGTTAGGGTTAGGTTTAGGGTTAGGGTTACGGTTAGGGTACGGGTTAGGGTTAGGGTTAGGGTAAGGGTTAGGGTACGGGTTAGGGTTAGGGATAGGGTTAGGGTTAGGTTTAGGGTACGGGTTAGGGTTCGGGTTAGGGTTAGGGTACTGGTTAGGGTACGGGTTAAGGTTAGGGTACGGGTTAGTGTAAGTTTTAGGGTACGGGTTAGGGTTAGGGTTAGAGTTAGGGTTAGTGTACGGGTTAGGGTTAGGGTACGGGTTAGGGTTAGGGTACGGGTTAGGGTTAGGGTACGGGTTAGGTTTAGGGTACGGGTTATCGTTAGGGTTATTGTACGGGTTAGGGTTAGGGTTAGGGGTTAGGGTTAGGGTTAGGGTTAGGGTTAGGGTACGGGTTAGGGTTAGGGTACGGGTAGGGTTAGTGTTATAGTACGGGTTAGGGTTAGGGTACGGGTTAGGGTTAGGGTACGGGTTAGGGTTAGGGTTAGAGTACTTGTTAGATTTAGGGTTAGGGGTTAGGGTTAGGGTTAGGCTTAGGGTACGGGTTAGGGTTAGTGTTAGGGTTAGGTTTAGGGTACGAGTTAGGGTTAGGGTACGGGTTAGGGTTAGGGTTAGGGTACGGGTTAGGGTTAGGTTTAGGGGTTAGGGTTAGGGTTAGGGTTAGGTTACGGGTTAGGGTTAGGGTTAGGGTACGGGTTAGGGTTAGGGTTACTGTTAGTGTTAGGGTTAGCGTACGTGTTAGGGTGAGGGTTAGGTTTAGGGTTAGGTTTAGGGTACGGGTTAGGGTTAGTCTTAGGGTGAGGGTACGGGTTAGTGTTAGGGTTAGGGTTAGGATTAGGGTTAGGTTTAGGATAAGGGTACGGGTTCGGTTAAGGGTTAGGGTTAGGGTTAGGGTTAGCGTACGGGTTAGGGTTAGGGTACGGGTTAGGGTTACGTTTAGGGTTAGGTTTAGGGAACGGGTTAGGGTTAGGGTACGGATTAGTGTTAGGGTTAGGGTACGGGTTATTGTTAGGGTTAGAGTTAGGATTAGGGTTAGGGTTAGGTTTAGGGTACGGGTTAGGGTTAGGGTTAGGGTTAGGTTTAGGGTACGGGTTAGTGTTAGGTTTAGGGTTAGGATTAGGGTTAGGGTTATGGTTAGGGTACGGGTTAGGTTATGTGTTAGGGTTAGGGTTAGGGTACGGGTTAGGGTTAGGGTTAGGGTACGGGTTAGGGTTAGGTTTAGGGTTAGGGTTAGGGTTAGGGTATGGGTTAGGGTTAGGGTTAGGGTAAGGGTTAGGGTACGGGTTAGGGTTAGTGTTAGTGTTAAGGTTAGGTTTAGTATTAGGGTTAGGGTTAGGATACGGGTTAGGGTACGGTTAGTGTTAGGGTTAGGGTTAGCGTTAGGGTACGGGTTAGGGTTAGGGTTAGGGTTAGGGTTAGGTTACGGGTTAGGGTTAGGGTTAGGGTTAGGGTTAGGGTACGGGTTAGTGTTAGGGTAGGGTTAGGTTTAGGGTTAGGGTTAGGTTTAGGGTACGGGTTAGGGATAGTGTTAGGGTTGGGTACGGGTTAGTGTTAGGGTTAGGGTTAGGATTAGGGTTAGGCTTAGGATAAGGGTACGGGTTCGGTTAAGGGTTAGGGTTAGGGTAAGGGTTAGGGTACGGGTTAGGGTTAGGGTACGGGTTAGGGTTAGGTTTAGGGTTAGGTTTAGGGTACGGGTTAGGGTTAGGGTACGGATTAGTGTTAGGGTTAGGGTACGGGTTAGTGTTAGGGTTAGAGTTAGGATTAGGGTTAGGGTTAGGTTTAGGGTACGGGTTAGGTTAAGGGTTAGGGTTAGGGTTATGGTTAGGGTTAGGGTACGGGTTAGGGTTCGGGTTAGGGTTAGGGTTAGGTTTAGGGTGAGGGTACGGGTTAGGGTCGGGTTAGGGTTAGGTTTAGGGTACGGGTTAGGGTACGGGGTAGGGTACGGGTTAGGGTTAGGGTTAGAGTTAGGGTTAGGGTACGGGTTCGGGTTAGGGTACGAGTTAGGGTTAGGGTTAGGGTACGGGTTAGGGTTAGGGTTAGGTTTAGGGTTATGGTTAGGGTACGGGTTAGGTTTAGTGTACGGGTTAGTGTTAGGGTTATTGTACGGGTTAGGGTTAGGGTTAGGGGTTAGGGTTAGGGTTAGGGTTAGGGTTAGGGTTAGGGTACGGGTTAGGGTTAGGGTATGGGTTAGGGTTAGGTTTAGGGTTAGGGTACGGGTTAGGGTTAGGGTATGGGTTAGTGTTAGGGTTAGGGTACGTGTTAGGGTTCGAGTACGGGTTAGGGTTAGGGTAGAGGTTAGGGTTAGGGTTAGGGTACTTGTTAGAGTTAGTGTTAGGGGTTAGGGTTAGGGTTAGGGTTAGGGTACGGGTTAGGGTTAGTGTTAGGGTTAGGGTTAGCGTACGAGTTAGGGTTAGGTTACGGGTTAGGGTTAGGGTTAGGGTTAGGGTTAGGGTTATGGTTAGGTTTAGGGGTTAGGGTTAGGGTTAGGGTTAGGGTTAGGGTTAGGGTACGGGTTAGGGATAGGGTTAGGGTTAGGGTTAGGGTTAGCGTACGGGTTAGGGTTAGGTTTAGGTTTAGGGTTAGGTTTAGGGTACAGGTTAGTGTTAGGGTACGGGTTAGGGTTAGGTTTAGGGTTAGGGTTAGTGTTAGGTTTAGGAAACTGTTAGGGTTAGGGTTAGGGTTAGGTTTAGGGTACGGGATAGGGTTAGGGTTAGGGTACGGGTTAAGGTACGGGTTAGGGTTAGGGTTAGGGTTAGGGTACGGGTTAGGGTTTGGGTTAGGTGTTAGGGGTTAGGGTTAGGGTTAGGGTTAGGTTTAGGGTACGGGTTAGGGTACTGTTTAGGGTTAGGGTACGTGTTAGTGTTAGGGTTATGGTTAGGGTTAGGGTACGGGTTAGGGTTAGGGTTAGGGTGTAGGGTACGGGTTAGGGTTAGCGTTAGGGTTAGGGTTAGGGTTAGGGTTAGGGTTAGGGTTAGGGTTAGGTTTAGGAAAGGGTTAGGGTTAGGGTTAGGGTACGGGTTAGGGTTAGGTTTAGGGGTGGGGTTTGGGTTTGGGTACGGGTTAGGGTTAGGGTACGGGTTAGGGTTAGGGTACGGGTTAGGGTTAGGGTTAGGGTACGGGTTAGGGTTAGGGTTAGGTTACGGGTTAGGGTTAGGGTACGGTTTAGGTTACGGGTTAGGGTTATGGTTAGGGTTTGGGTATGGTTTAGGGTTAGGGTACGTGTTAGGGTTAGGGTTAGGGTACAGGTTAGGTTTAGGGTTAGGGTTAGGGTACGGGTTAGGTTTAGGGTTAGTTTTAGGGTACGGGTTAGAGTTAGGTTTAGGGGTGAGGGTTAGTGTACGTGTTAGGGTTAGGGTTAGGATTAGGGTTAGGGATAGGGTACGGGTTAGGGTTAGGGTTAGGGTTAGTGTTAGGGTTAAAGTACGTGTTAGGGTTAGGGTTAGGGTTAGGGTTAGGGTTAGGGGTTAGGGGTTAGTGTTAGGGTAAGGGTTAGGGTTAGGGTTAGGGTACGGTTTAGTGTACGAGTTAGGGTTAGGTTTAGGGTTAGGGTAAGGGTTAGGGTTAGGGTTAGGGTTCGGGTTGGGGTTAGGGTTAGGGTACGAGTTAGGGTTAGGGTTAGGGTTAGTGTAAGGGATAGGGTACGGGTTAGAGTATGGGTTAGGTTTAGGGTTAGGTTTAGGGTACGGGTTAGGGTTAGGGTTAGGGTAAGGGTTAGGTTTAGGGTACGTGTTAGGGTACGGGTTAGGGTTAGGGTACGGGTTAGGGTACGGGTTAGGGTTAGGGTTAGGGTTAGGGCAAGGGTTAGTGTTAGGGTACAGGTTAGGTTTAGGGTAAGGGTTAGGGTTAGGCTTAGGGTACGGGTTAGGTTTAGGGTTTGGGGTTAGGGTTAGGGTTAGGGTACGGGTTAGGGTTAGGGTAAGGTTTAGGGTTAGGTTTAGGGTTAGGTTTAGGTTACGGGTTAGGGTTAGGGTACGGATTAGTGTTAGGGTTAGGGTACGCATTAGTGTTAGGGTTAGGGTTAGGATTAGGGTTAGGGTTAGGTTTAGGGTACGGGTTAGTGTTAGGGTTAGGGTTAGGGTTAGGTTTAGGGTTAGGGTTTGGATTAGGGTTAGGGTTAGGTTTAGGGTACGGGTTAGTGTTAGGGTTAGGGTTAGGGTTAGGTTTAGGGTTAGGGTTTGGATTAGGGTTAGGGTTAGGTTTAGGGTACGGGTTAGTGTTAGGGTTAGGGTTAGGATTAGGGTTAGGTTATGGTTAGGGTACGGGTTAGGTTATGTGTTAGGTTTGGGTTAGGGTACGTGTTAGGGTTAGGGTTAGGTTTAGGATTAGGGTTAGGGTTAGGATACGGGTTAGGGTACGGGTTAGTGTTAGGGTTATGGTTAGGGTTAGGGTACGGGTTAGGTTTAGGGTTAGGGTTAGGTTACGGGTTAGGGTTAGGGTTAGGGTTAGGGTTAGGGTTAGGGTTAGGGTACGGGTTAGTGTTAGGGTTAGGGTGAGGATTAGGGTTAGGGTTAGGTTTAGGGTACGGGTTATGGTTAGTGTTAAGGTTAGGGTACGGGTTAGTGTTAGGGTTAGGGTTAGGATTAGGGTTAGGGTTAGGATAAGGGTACGGGTTCGGTTAAGGGTTAGGGTTTGGGTACGGGTTAGGGTTAGGGTACGGGTTAGGGTTAGGTTTAGGGTTAGGTTTAGGGTACGGGTTAGGGTTAGGGTACGGATAGGTTTAGGGTTAGGGTACGGGTTAGTGTTAGGGTTAGAGTTAGGATTAGGGTTAGGGTTAGGGTTAGGGTACGGGTTAGGTTAAGGGTTATGGTTAGGGTTAGGGTTAGGGTACGAGTTAGGGTTCGGGTTAGGGTTAGGGTTAGGTTTAGGGTGAGGGTGCGGGTTAGGGTTCGGGTTAGGTTTAGGGTTAGGGTACGGGTTAGAGTTAGGGTACGGGTTAGGTTTAGGGTTAGGGTACTTGTTAGGGTTAGGGTAAGGGTACGGGTTAGGGTTAGGGTTAGGGTTAGGGTACGGGTTATGGTTAGGATTAGTTTTAGGGTACGGTTTAGGGTTAGGGTTAGGTGTTAGGGTTAGGGTATGGGTTAGGGTTAGGGTTAGGGTTAGGGTTAGGGTTAGGGTACGAGTTAGGGTTCGGGTTAGGGTTAGGGTTAGGTTTAGGGTGAGGGTACGGGTACGGGTTAGGGTTAGGGTTAGGGTTAGCGTACGGGTTAGGGTTAGGTTTAGGTTTAGGGTTAGGTTTAGGGTACAGGTTAGTGTTAGGGTACGGGTTAGGGTTAGGTTTAGGGTTAGGGTTAGGGTTAGGGTTAGGTTTAGGGTTAGGGTTAGGGTACGGGTTAGGGTTAGGGTACGGGTTAGGGTTAGGGTACTTGTTAGAGTTAGGGTTAGGGGTTATGGTTAGGGTTAGGGTTAGGGTACGGGTTAGGGTTAGTGTTAGGGTTAGAGTTAGCGTACGATTTAGGGTTGGGTACGGGTTAGGGTTAGGGTTAGGGTTAGGGTTAGGGTTAGGTTTAGGGGTTAGGGTTAGGGTTAGGGTTAGGGTTAGGGTACGGGTTAGGGTTAGGGTTAGGGTTAGGGTTAGCGTACGGGTTAGGGTTAGGTTTAGTTTTAGGGTTAGGTTTAGGGTACAGGTTAGTGTTAGGGTACGGGTTAGGGTTAGGTTTAGGGTTAGGGTTAGGGTTAGGGTTAGGAAAGGGTTAGGGTTAGGGTTAGGGTTAGGTTTAGGATACGGGTTAGGGTTAGGTTTAGGGTTAGGGTACGGGTTAGTGTTAGGGTTAGGGTTAGGATTAGGGTTAGGGTTAGGGTTAGGGTACGGGTTAGGTTAAGTGTTAGGGTTAGGGTTAGGGTACGGGTTAGGGTTAGTGTTAGGTTTAGGAATAGGTTTAGGTTTAGCATAAGGGTTAGGGTACGGTTTAGTGTAAGGTTTAGGGTTAGGGTTAGGGTACGGGTTAGGGTTAGGGTTAGGGTTAGGGTTAGGTTACGGGTTAGGGTTAGGGTTAGGGTTAGGGTTAGGGTACGGGTTAGTGTTAGGGTTAGGGTTAGGATTAGGTTTAGGGTTAGGTTTAGGGTACGGGTTAGGGTTAGTCTTAGGGTGAGGGTACGGGTTAGTGTTAGGGTTAGGGTTAGGATTAGGGTTAGGTTTAGGATAAGGGTACGGGTTCGGTTAAGGGTTAGGGTTCGGGTTAGGGTTAGCGTACGGGTTAGGGTTAGGGTACGGGTTAGGGTTACGTTTAGGGTTAGGTTTAGGGAACGGGTTAGGGTTAGGGTACGGATTAGGGTTAGGGTTATGGTACGGGTTAGGGTTAGTGTTAGGGTGAGGGTACGGGTTAGTGTTAGGGTTAGAGTTAGGATTAGGGTTAGGGATAGGTTTAGGGTACGGGTTAGGGTTAGGGTTAGGGTTAGGGTTAGGGTTAGGGTTAGCGTACGGGTTAGTGTTAGGGTTAAGGTTAGGATTAGGGTTAGGGTTAGGGTTAGGGTACGGGTTTGGTTAAGGGTTAGGGTTAGGGTTAGGTTTAGGGTACGGGTTAGGGTTAGGGTTAGGGTTAGGGTACGGGTTAGCGTTAGGTTTAGGGTTAGGGTTAGGGTTAGGGTACGGGTTAGATTTAGGGTTAGGGTAAGGGTTAGGTTACGGGTTAGGGTTAGGGTTAGGGTTAAGGTTAGCTTTAGGGTACGGGTTAGGGTTAGGGTTAGGGTTAGGGTACTGGTTAGGGTACGGGTTAAGGTTAGGGTACGGGTTAGTGTAAGGTTTAATGTACGGGTTAGGGTTAGGGTTAGAGTTAGGGTTAGTGTACGGGTTAGGGATAGGGTACGGGTCAGGGTTAGGGTACGGGTTAGGGTTAGGGTACGGGTTAGGTTTAGGGTACGAGTTAGGGTTAGGGTACGGGTTAGGGTACGGGTTAGGGTTAGGGTTAGGGTTAGGGTACGGGTTAGGGTTAGGGTTAGGGTACGGGTTAGGGTTAGGTTTACTGTTAGGGTTAGGGTTAGCGTACGTGTTAGGGTGAGGGTTAGGTTTAGGGTTAGGTTTAGGTTACGGGTTAGGGTTAGGGTTAGGGTTAGGGTTAGGTTCAGGAAAGGGTTAGGGTTAGGGTTAGGGTTAGGGTTAGGGTTAGTGTACGGGTTAGGGTTAGGGTACGGTTTAGGGTACGTGTTAGGGTTAGGGTTAGGGTTAGGGTTAGGTTTAGGAAAGGGTTAGGGTTAGGGTTAGGGCACGGGTTAGGGTTAGGGTTAGGGGTAGGGTTAGGGTTAGGGTACGGGTTAGGGTTAGGGTATGGGTTAGGTTTAGGGTACGGGTTAGGGTTAGTGTTAGGGTTAGGGTTAGGGTTAGGGTACGGGTTAGTGTTAGGGTTAGGGTTAGGATTAGGTTTAGGGTTAGGTTTAGGGTACGGGTTAGGGTTAAGGTTTAGGGTTAGGGTTAGGTTTAGGGTATGGGTTAGGGTACGGGTTAGGGTTAGGGTTAGGGTACGGGTTAGTTTTAGGGTTAGGGTTAGGATTAGGGTTAGGGTTAGGGTTAGGGTACGGGTTAGGTTAAGTGTTAGGGTTAGGGTTAGGGTACGGGTTAGGGTTAGGGTTAGGTTTAGGATTAGGGTTAGGGTTAGGATACGGGTTAGGGTACGGGTTAGGGTTAGGGTTACGGTACGGGTTAGTTTTAGGGTTAGGGTTAGGATTAGGGTTAGGGTTAGGGTTAGGGTACGGGTTAGGTTAAGTGTTAGGTTTAGGGTACGGTTTAGAGTTAGGGTACGGGTTAGGGTTAGGGTTAGGGTACTGGTTAGGGTTAGGGTAAGGGTACGGGTTAGGGTTAGGGTTAGGTTTAGGGTACGTGTTAGGGTTAGGGTTAGGTTTACGGTACGGTTTAGGGTTAGGGTTAGGTGTTAGGGTTAGGGTATGGGTTAGGGTTAGGGTTAGGGTACGGGTTAGGGTACGGGGTAGGGTATGGGTTAGGGTTAGGGTTAGAGTTAGGGTTAGGGTACGGGTTAGGGTTAGGGTACGAGTTAGGATTAGGGTACAGGTTAGGGTTAGGGCAGGGTTAGGGTTAGGTTTAGGGTACGGGTTAGGTTTAGGGTACGGGTTAGTGTTAGGGTTATTGTACGGGTTAGGGTTAGGGTTAGGGGTTAGGGTTAGGGTTAGGGTTAGGGTACGGGTTAGGGTTAGGGTATGGGTTAGGATTAGGGTTAGGGTACGAGTTAGGGTTAGGGTACGGGTTAGGGTTAGGGTACGGGTTAGGGTTAGGGTACTTGTTATAATTAGGGTTAGGGGTTAGGGTTAGGGTTAGGGTTAGGGTTAGGGTACGGGTTAGGGTTAGTGTTAGGGTTAGGGTTAGCGTACGAGTTAGGGTTAGGGTACGGGTTAGTGTTAGGGTCAGCGTACGGGTTAGGGTTAGGTTTAGGTTTAGGGTTAGGTTTAGGGTACAGGTTAGTGTTAGGGTACGGGTTAGGGTTAGGTTTAGGGTTAGGGTTAGGGTTAGGGTTAGGAAAGGGTTAGGTTTAGGGGTAGGGTTAGGTTTAGGGTACGGGTTAGGTTTAGGGTTAGGGTTAGGGTACGGGTTAGTGTTAGGGTTAGGGTTAGGATTAGGGTTAGGGTTAGGGTTAGGGTACCGGTTAGGTTAAGTGTTAGGGTTAGGGTTAGGGTAAGGGTTAGGTTTAGGGTTAGGTTTAGGATTAGGTTTAGGGTTAGGATACGGGTTAGGGTACGGTTAGTGTTAGGGTTAGGGTTAGGGTTAGGGTACGGGTTAGGGTTAGGGTTAGGGTTAGGGTTAGGGTTAGGTTACGGGTTAGGGTTAGGGTTAGGGTTAGGGTTAGGGTACGGGTTAGTGTTAGGGTAGGGTTAGGTTTAGGGTTAGGGTTAGGTTTAGGGTACGGGTTAGGGTTAGTGTTAGGTTTAGGGTACGGGTTAGTGTTAGGGTTAGGGTTAGGATTAGGGTTAGGCTTAGGATAAGGGTACGGGTTCGGTTAAGGGTTAGGGTTAGGGTTAGGGTTAGGGTTAGGGTACGGGTTAGGGTTAGGGTACGGGTTAGGGTTAGGTTTAGGTTAGGTTTAGGGTACGGTTTAGGGTTAGGGTACGGATTAGTGTTAGGTTTAGGGTACGGGTTAGTGTTAGGGTTAGAGTTAGGATTAGGGTTATGGTTAGGTTTAGGGTACGGGTTAGGTTAAGGGTTAGGGTTAGGGTTATGGTTAGGGTTAGGGTACGGGTTAGGGTTCGGGTTAGGGTTAGGGTTAGGTTTAGGGTGAGGGTACGGGTTAGGGTACGGGTTAGGGTTAGGTTTAGGGTACGGGTTAGGGTACGGGGTAGGGTACGGGTTAGGGTTAGGGTTAGGTTTAGGGTTAGGGTTAGCGTACGGGTTAGGGTTAGGGTTAGGTTTAGGGTTAGGTTTAGGGTACGGGTTAGGGTTAGTGTACGGTTAGGGTACGGTTTAGGGTTAGGGTTATGGTACGGTTTAGGGTTAGCGTACGGGTACGGGTTAGGGTTAGGGTACGGGTTAGGGTTAGGGTACGGTTTAGGGTATGGGTTAGGGTTAGGGTTAGGGTTTGGGTACGGGTTAGGGTTAGGGTTAGGGTTAGGGTAAGTGTTAGGGTACGGGTTAGGGTACGGGTTAGGGTTAGGGTTATGTTTAGGGTACAGGTTAGGTTACCGGTTAGGGTAAGGGTTAGGTTTAGGGTACGGGTTAGTGTTAGGGTACGGGTTAGGGTACGGGTTAGGGTTAGGGTTAGGCTTAGGGTACTGGTTAGGGTAGGGTTAGGGGTTAGGGTTAGGTTTAGGGTTAGGTTACGGGTTAGGGTTAGGGTACGGTTTAGGTTACGGGTTAGGGTTATGGTTAGGGTTTGGGTATGGTTTAGGGTTAGGGTACGTGTTAGGGTTAGGGTTAGGGTACAGGTTAGGGTTAGGGTTAGGGTTAGGGTACGGGTTAGGTTTAGGGTTAGTTTTAGGGTACGGGTTAGAGTTAGGGTTAGGGGTGAGGGTTAGTGTACGTGTTAGGGTTAGGGTTAGGATTAGGGTTAGGGATAGGGTACGGGTTAGGGTTAGGGTTAGGGTTAGTGTTAGGGTTAAAGTACGTGTTAGGGTTAGGGTTAGGGTTAGGGTTAGGGTTAGGGGTTAGGGGTTAGTGTTAGGGTAAGGGTTAGGGTTAGGGTTAGGGTACGGTTTAGTGTACGAGTTAGGGTTAGGTTTAGGGTTAGGGTAAGGGTTAGGGTTAGTGTTAGGGTTCGGGTTGGGGTTAGGGTTAGGGTACGAGTTAGGGTTAGGGTTAGGGTTAGTGTAAGGGATAGGGTACGGGTTAGAGTATGGGTTAGGTTTAGGGTTAGGTTTAGGGTACGGGTTAGGGTTAGGGTTAGGGTAAGGGTTAGGTTTAGGGTACGTGTTAGGGTACGGGTTATGGTTAGGGTACGGGTTAGGGTACGGGTTAGGGTTAGGGTTAGGGTTAGGGCAAGGGTTAGTGTTAGGGTACAGGTTAGGTTTAGGGTAAGGGTTAGGGTTAGGCTTAGGGTACGGGTTAGGTTTAGGGTTTGGGGTTAGGGTTAGGGTTAGGGTACGGGTTAGGGTTAGGGTAAGGTTTAGGGTTAGGTTTAGGGTTAGGTTTAGGTTACGGGTTAGGGTTAGGGTACGGATTAGTGTTAGGGTTAGGGTACGCATTAGTGTTAGGGTTAGGGTTAGGATTAGGGTTAGGGTTAGGTTTAGGGTACGGGTTAGTGTTAGGGTTAGGGTTAGGGTTAGGTTTAGGGTTAGGGTTTGGATTAGGGTTAGGGTTAGGTTTAGGGTACGGGTTAGTGTTAGGGTTAGGGTTAGGATTAGGGTTAGGTTATGGTTAGGGTACGGGTTAGGTTATGTGTTAGGTTTGGGTTAGGGTACGTGTTAGGGTTAGGGTTAGGTTTAGGATTAGGGTTAGGGTTAGGATACGGGTTAGGGTACGGGTTAGTGTTAGGGTTATGGTTAGGGTTAGGGTACGGGTTAGGTTTAGGGTTAGGGTTAGGTTACGGGTTAGGGTTAGGGTTAGGGTTAGGGTTAGGGTTAGGGTTAGGGTACGGGTTAGTGATAGGGTTAGGGTGAGGATTAGGGTTAGGGTTAGGTTTAGGGTACGGGTTAGGGTTAGTGTTAAGGTTAGGGTACGGGTTAGTGTTAGGGTTAGGGTTAGGATTAGGGTTAGGGTTAGGATAAGGGTACGGGTTCGGTTAAGGGTTAGGGTTTGGGTACGGGTTAGGGTTAGGGTACGGGTTAGGGTTAGGTTTAGGGTTAGGTTTAGGGTACGGGTTAGGGTTAGGGTACGGATAGGTTTAGGGTTAGGGTACGGGTTAGTGTTAGGGTTAGAGTTAGGATTAGGGTTAGGGTTAGGGTTAGGGTACGGGTTAGGTTAAGGGTTAGGGTTAGGGTTAGGGTTAGGGTACGAGTTAGGGTTCGGGTTAGGGTTAGGGTTAGGTTTAGGGTGAGGGTGCGGGTTAGGGTTCGGGTTAGGGTTAGGGTTAGGGTACGGGTTAGAGTTAGGGTACGGGTTAGGTTTAGGGTTAGGGTACTTGTTAGGGTTAGGGTAAGGGTACGGGTTAGGGTTAGGGTTAGGGTTAGGGTACGGGTTATGGTTAGGATTAGTTTTAGGGTACGGTTTAGGGTTAGGGTTAGGTGTTAGGGTTAGGGTATGGGTTAGGGTTAGGGTTAGGGTTAGGGTTAGGGTTAGGGTACGAGTTAGGGTTCGGGTTAGGGTTAGGGTTAGGTTTAGGGTGAGGGTACGGGTACGGGTTAGGGTTAGGGTTAGGGTTAGCGTACGGGTTAGGGTTAGGTTTAGGTTTAGGGTTAGGTTTAGGGTACAGGTTAGTGTTAGGGTATGGGTTAGGGTTAGGTTTAGGGTTAGGGTTAGGGTTAGGGTTAGGTTTAGGGTTAGGGTTAGGGTACGGGTTAGGGTTAGGGTACGGGTTAGGGTTAGGGTACTTGTTAGAGTTAGGGTTAGGGGTTAGGGTTAGGGTTAGGGTTAGGGTACGGGTTAGGGTTAGTGTTAGGGTTAGAGTTAGCGTACGATTTAGGGTTGGGTACGGGTTAGGGTTAGGGTTAGGGTTAGGGTTAGGGTTAGGTTTAGGGGTTAGGGTTAGGGTTAGGGTTAGGGTTAGGGTACGGGTTAGGGTTAGGGTTAGGGTTAGGGTTAGCGTACGGGTTAGGGTTAGGTTTAGTTTTAGGGTTAGGTTTAGGGTACAGGTTAGTGTTAGGGTACGGGTTAGGGTTAGGTTTAGGGTTAGGGTTAGGGTTAGGGTTAGGAAAGGGTTAGGGTTAGGGTTAGGGTTAGGTTTAGGATACGGGTTAGGGTTAGGTTTAGGGTTAGGGTACGGGTTAGTGTTAGGGTTAGGGTTAGGATTAGGGTTAGGGTTAGGGTTAGGGTACGGGTTAGGTTAAGTATTAGGGTTAGGGTTAGGGTACGGGTTAGGGTTAGTGTTAGGTTTAGGAATAGGTTTAGGTTTAGCATAAGGGTTAGGGTACGGTTTAGTGTAAGGTTTAGGGTTAGGGTTAGGGTACGGGTTAGGGTTAGGGTTAGGGTTAGGGTTAGGTTACGGGTTAGGGTTAGGGTTAGGGTTAGGGTTAGGGTACGGGTTAGTGTTAGGGTTAGGGTTAGGATTAGGTTTAGGGTTAGGTTTAGGGTACGGGTTAGGGTTAGTCTTAGGGTGAGGGTACGGGTTAGTGTTAGGGTTAGGGTTAGGATTAGGGTTAGGTTTAGGATAAGGGTACGGGTTCGGTTAAGGGTTAGGGTTCGGGTTAGGGTTAGCGTACGGGTTAGGGTTAGGGTACGGGTTAGGGTTACGTTTAGGGTTAGGTTTAGGGAACGGGTTAGGGTTAGGGTACGGATTAGGGTTAGGGTTAGGGTACGGGTTAGGGTTAGTGTTAGGGTGAGGGTACGGGTTAGTGTTAGGGTTAGAGTTAGGATTAGGGTTAGGGTTAGGTTTAGGGTACGGGTTAGGGTTAGGGTTAGGGTTAGGGTTAGGGTTAGGGTTAGCGTACGGGTTAGTGTTAGGGTTAAGGTTAGGATTAGGGTTAGGGTTAGGGTTAGGGTACGGGTTTGGTTAAGGGTTAGGGTTAGGGTTAGGTTTAGGGTACGGGTTAGGGTTAGGGTTAGGGTTAGGGTACGGGTTAGCGTTAGGTTTAGGGTTAGGGTTAGGGTTAGGGTACGGGTTAGATTTAGGGTTAGGGTAAGGGTTAGGTTACGGGTTAGGGTTAGGGTTAGGGTTAAGGTTAGCTTTAGGGTACGGGTTAGGGTTAGGGTTAGGGTTAGGGTACTGGTTAGGGTACGGGTTAAGGTTAGGGTACGGGTTAGTGTAAGGTTTAATGTACGGGTTAGGGTTAGGGTTAGAGTTAGGGTTAGTGTACGGGTTAGGGATAGGGTACGGGTTAGGGTTAGGGTACGGGTTAGGGTTAGGGTACGGGTTAGGTTTAGGGTACGAGTTAGGGTTAGGGTACGGGTTAGGGTACGGGTTAGGGTTAGGGTTAGGGTTAGGGTACGGGTTAGGGTTAGGGTTAGGGTACGGGTTAGGGTTAGGTTTACTGTTAGGGTTAGGGTTAGCGTACGTGTTAGGGTGAGGGTTAGGTTTAGGGTTAGGTTTAGGTTACGGGTTAGGGTTAGGGTTAGGGTTAGGGTTAGGTTCAGGAAAGGGTTAGGGTTAGGGTTAGGGTTAGGGTTAGGGTTAGTGTACGGGTTAGGGTTAGGGTACGGTTTAGGGTACGTGTTAGGGTTAGGGTTAGGGTTAGGGTTAGGTTTAGGAAAGGGTTAGGGTTAGGGTTAGGGCACGGGTTAGGGTTAGGGTTAGGGGTAGGGTTAGGGTTAGGGTACGGGTTAGGGTTAGGGTATGGGTTAGGGTTAGGGTACGGGTTAGGGTTAGTGTTAGGGTTAGGGTTAGGGTTAGGGTACGGGTTAGTGTTAGGGTTAGGGTTAGGATTAGGTTTAGGGTTAGGTTTAGGGTACGGGTTAGGGTTAAGGTTTAGGGTTAGGGTTAGGTATAGGGTATGGGTTAGGGTACGGGTTAGGGTTAGGGTTAGGGTACGGGTTAGTTTTAGGGTTAGGGTTAGGATTAGGGTTAGGGTTAGGGTTAGGGTACGGGTTAGGTTAAGTGTTAGGGTTAGGGTTAGGGTACGGGTTAGTTTTAGGGTTAGGGTTAGGATTAGGGTTAGGGTTAGGGTTAGGGTACGGGTTAGGTTAAGTGTTAGGTTTAGGGTACGGTTTAGAGTTAGGGTACGGGTTAGGGTTAGGGTTAGGGTACTGGTTAGGTTTAGGGTAAGGGTACGGGTTAGGGTTAGGGTTAGGTTTAGGGTACGTGTTAGGGTTAGGGTTAGGTTTACGGTACGGTTTAGGGTTAGGGTTAGGTGTTAGGGTTAGGGTATGGGTTAGGGTTAGGGTTAGGGTACGGGTTAGGGTACGGGGTAGGGTACGGGTTAGGGTTAGGGTTAGAGTTAGGGTTAGGGTACGGGTTAGGGTTAGGGTACGAGTTAGGATTAGGGTACAGGTTAGGGTTAGGGCAGGGTTAGGGTTAGGTTTAGGGTACGGGTTAGGTTTAGGGTACGGGTTAGTGTTAGGGTTATTGTACGGGTTAGGGTTAGGGTTAGGGGTTAGGGTTAGGGTTAGGGTTAGGGTACGGGTTAGGGTTAGGGTATGGGTTAGGATTAGGGTTAGGGTACGAGTTAGGGTTAGGGTACGGGTTAGGGTTAGGGTACGGGTTAGGGTTAGGGTACTTGTTATAATTAGGGTTAGGGGTTAGGGTTAGGGTTAGGGTTAGGGTTAGGGTACGGGTTAGGGTTAGTGTTAGGGTTAGGGTTAGCGTACGAGCTAGGGTTAGGGTACGGGTTAGTGTTAGGGTCAGCGTACGGGTTAGGGTTAGGTTTAGGTTTAGGGTTAGGTTTAGGGTACAGGTTAGTGTTAGGGTACGGGTTAGGGTTAGGTTTAGGGTTAGGGTTAGGGTTAGGGTTAGGAAAGGGTTAGGTTTAGGGGTAGGGTTAGGTTTAGGGTACGGGTTAGGTTTAGGGTTAGGGTTAGGGTACGGGTTAGTGTTAGGGTTAGGGTTAGGATTAGGGTTAGGGTTAGGGTTAGGGTACCGGTTAGGTTAAGTGTTAGGGTTAGGGTTAGGGTAAGGGTTAGGTTTAGGGTTAGGTTTAGGATTAGGTTTAGGGTTAGGATACGGGTTAGGGTACGGTTAGTGTTAGGGTTAGGGTTAGGGTTAGGGTACGGGTTAGGGTTAGGGTTAGGGTTAGGGTTAGGGTTAGGTTACGGGTTAGGGTTAGGGTTAGGGTTAGGGTTAGGGTACGGGTTAGTGTTAGGGTAGGGTTAGGTTTAGGGTTAGGGTTAGGTTTAGGGTACGGGTTAGGGTTAGTGTTAGGTTTAGGGTACGGGTTAGTGTTAGGGTTAGGGTTAGGATTAGGGTTAGGCTTAGGATAAGGGTACGGGTTCGGTTAAGGGTTAGGGTTAGGGTTAGGGTTAGGGTTAGGGTACGGGTTAGGGTTAGGGTACGGGTTAGGGTTAGGTTTAGGTTAGGTTTAGGGTACGGTTTAGGGTTAGGGTACGGATTAGTGTTAGGTTTAGGGTACGGGTTAGTGTTAGGGTTAGAGTTAGGATTAGGGTTATGGTTAGGTTTAGGGTACGGGTTAGGTTAAGGGTTAGGGTTAGGGTTATGGTTAGGGTTAGGGTACGGGTTAGGGTTCGGGTTAGGGTTAGGGTTAGGTTTAGGGTGAGTGTACGGGTTAGGGTACGGGTTAGGGTTAGGTTTAGGGTACGGGTTAGGGTACGGGGTAGGGTACGGGTTAGGGTTAGGGTTAGGTTTAGGGTTAGGGTTAGCGTACGGGTTAGGGTTAGGGTTAGGTTTAGGGTTAGGTTTAGGGTACGGGTTAGGGTTAGTGTACGGTTAGGGTACGGTTTAGGGTTAGGGTTATGGTACGGTTTAGGGTTAGCGTACGGGTACGGGTTAGGGTTAGGGTACGGGTTAGGGTTAGGGTACGGTTTAGGGTATGGGTTAGGGTTAGGGTTAGGGTTTGGGTACGGGTTAGGGTTAGGGTTAGGGTTAGGGTAAGTGTTAGGGTACGGGTTAGGGTACGGGTTAGGGTTAGGGTTATGTTTAGGGTACAGGTTAGGTTACCGGTTAGGGTAAGGGTTAGGTTTAGGGTACGGGTTAGTGTTAGGGTACGGGTTAGGGTACGGGTTAGGGTTAGGGTTAGGCTTAGGGTACTGGTTAGGGTAGGGTTAGGGGTTAGGGTTAGGTTTAGGGTTAGGGTACGGGTTAGGGTTAGGGTACGGGTTAGTGTTAGGGTTAGGGTTAGGTTTAGGCTACGGGTTAGGGTTAGGGGACGGATTAGGGTTAGGGTTAGGGTATGGATTAGGGTTAGGGATAGGGGTTAGGGTTAGGGTTATGGTTAGGGTTAGGGTTAGGGTATGGGTTAGGGTTAGGGTACGGGTTAGGTTTAGGGTTAGGGTTAGGTTTAGGGTTAGCGTACGTGTTAGGGTTAGGGTTAGGGTTAGGGTTAGGGTACGGGTTAGGGTTAGGATACGGGTTAGGGTTAGGGTACGGGTTAGGGTTAGGGTATGGGTTAGGGTTAAGGTTAGGTTTAGGGTTAGGGTACGGATTAGGGTTAGGGTACGGTTTAGGGTTAGGGTTAGGGTACTGGTTAGGGTTAGGGTTAGGGTATGGGTTAGGGTTAGGGTTAGGTTTAGGTCCGGGTTAGGGTTAGGTTTAGGGGTTAGGGTTAGGGTACGGGTTAGGGTACGGGTTAGGGTTAGGTTTAGGGTTAGGGTTAGGGGTAGGGTACGGGTTAGGGTTAGGGTTAGGGTACGGGTTAGTGTTAGGGTTAGAGTTAGGATTAGGGTTAGGGTTAGGTTTAGGGTACGGGTTAGGTTAAGGGTTAGGGTTAGTGTTATGGTTAGGGTTAGGGTACGGGTTAGGGTTCGGGTTAGGGTTAGGGTTAGGTTTAGGGTGAGGGTACGGGTTAGGGTTCGGGTTAGGGTTAGGTTTAGGGTACGGGTTAGGGTACGGGGTAGGGTACGGGTTAGGGTTAGGGTTAGAGTTAGGGTTAGGGTACGGGTTAGGGTACGGGTTAGGGTTAGGGTTAGGGTTAGGGTACGGGTTAGGTTTAGGGTACGGGTTAGGGTTAGGGTTATTGTACGGGTTAGGGTTAGGGTTAGGGGTTAGGGTTAGGGTTAGGGTTAGGGTTAGGTTTAGGGTTAGGGTACGGGTTAGGGTTAGGGTATGGGTTAGGGTTAGGTTTAGGGTTAGGGTATGGTTTAGGGTTAGGGTATGGGTTAATGTTAGGGTTAGGGTACGTGTTAGGGTTAGGGTACGGGTTAGGGTTAGGGTTAGGGTTAGGGTTAGGTTACGGGTTAGGGTTAGGGTTAGGGTTAGGGTTAGGGTACGGGTTAGTGTTAGGGTTAGGGTTAGGATTAGGTTTAGGGTTAGGTTTAGGGTACGGGTTAGGGTTAGTCTTAGGGTGAGGGTACGGGTTAGTGTTAGGGTTAGGGTTAGGATTAGGGTTAGGTTTAGGATAAGGGTACGGGTTCGGTTAAGGGTTAGGGTTCGGGTTAGGGTTAGCGTACGGGTTAGGGTTAGGGTACGGGTTAGGGTTACGTTTAGGGTTAGGTTTAGGGAACGGGTTAGGGTTAGGGTACGGATTAGGGTTAGGGTTAGGGTACGGGTTAGGGTTAGTGTTAGGGTGAGGGTACGGGTTAGTGTTAGGGTTAGAGTTAGGATTAGGGTTAGGGTTAGGTTTAGGGTACGGGTTAGGGTTAGGGTTAGGGTTAGGGTTAGGGTTAGGGTTAGCGTACGGGTTAGTGTTAGGGTTAAGGTTAGGATTAGGGTTAGGGTTAGGGTTAGGGTACGGGTTTGGTTAAGGGTTAGGGTTAGGGTTAGGTTTAGGGTACGGGTTAGGGTTAGGGTTAGGGTTAGGGTACGGGTTAGCGTTAGGTTTAGGGTTAGGGTTAGGGTTAGGGTACGGGTTAGATTTAGGGTTAGGGTAAGGGTTAGGTTACGGGTTAGGGTTAGGGTTAGGGTTAAGGTTAGCTTTAGGGTACGGGTTAGGGTTAGGGTTAGGGTTAGGGTACTGGTTAGGGTACGGGTTAAGGTTAGGGTACGGGTTAGTGTAAGGTTTAATGTACGGGTTAGGGTTAGGGTTAGAGTTAGGGTTAGTGTACGGGTTAGGGATAGGGTACGGGTTAGGGTTAGGGTACGGGTTAGGGTTAGGGTACGGGTTAGGTTTAGGGTACGAGTTAGGGTTAGGGTACGGGTTAGGGTACGGGTTAGGGTTAGGGTTAGGGTTAGGGTACGGGTTAGGGTTAGGGTTAGGGTACGGGTTAGGGTTAGGTTTACTGTTAGGGTTAGGGTTAGCGTACGTGTTAGGGTGAGGGTTAGGTTTAGGGTTAGGTTTAGGTTACGGGTTAGGGTTAGGGTTAGGGTTAGGGTTAGGTTCAGGAAAGGGTTAGGGTTAGGGTTAGGGTTAGGGTTAGGGTTAGTGTACGGGTTAGGGTTAGGGTACGGTTTAGGGTACGTGTTAGGGTTAGGGTTAGGGTTAGGGTTAGGTTTAGGAAAGGGTTAGGGTTAGGGTTAGGGCACGGGTTAGGGTTAGGGTTAGGGGTAGGGTTAGGGTTAGGGTACGGGTTAGGGTTAGGGTATGGGTTAGGGTTAGGGTACGGGTTAGGGTTAGTGTTAGGGTTAGGGTTAGGGTTAGGGTACGGGTTAGTGTTAGGGTTAGGGTTAGGATTAGGTTTAGGGTTAGGTTTAGGGTACGGGTTAGGGTTAAGGTTTAGGGTTAGGGTTAGGTATAGGGTATGGGT
>JAVLSZ010000028.1:62669281-62679281 GCA_032313775.1 Urocyon cinereoargenteus | reverse complement strand
TGTTAGGGTTAGGGTTAGGATTAGGGTTAGGGTTAGGTTTAGGGTACGGGTTAGGGTTAGGGTTAGGGTACTGTTTAGTGTTAGGGTTAGGGTTTGGATTAGGGTTAGGGTTAGGGTTAGGGTACGGATTAGGGTTAGGGTACGGGTTAGGTTTAGGGTTAGGGTACGGTTTAGGGTTAGGGTTAGGTTATGGGTTAGGGTTAGGGTTAGGGTTAGTGTACGGGTTAGGGTTAGGGTTAGGTTTAGGTGCGGGTTAGGGTTAGGTTTAGGGGTTAGGGTTAGGGTACGGGTTAGGGTTAGGGTTAGGGTTAGGGTTAGGGGTTAGAATTTAAGGTTAGGGTTAGGGTTAGGGTTAGGGTTAGGGTTAGGGTTAGGGTTAGGGTACGGGTTAGGGTATGGGTTAGGGTTAGGGTACGTGTTAGTGTTAGGGTGATGGTTAGGGTTAGGGTACGGGTTAGGTTTAGGGTACGGGTTAGGGTACGGGTTAGTGTGAAGGTTAGGGTTAGGGTACGGGTTAGGAAAGGGTTAGGGTTAGGGTTAGGTTACGGGTTAGGATTAGGTTTAGGGGTACGGTTAGGGTTAGTGTACGGGTTAGGGTTACGGTACGGGTTAGGGTTAGGGTACGGGTTAGGGTATGGTTTAGGGTTAGGGTTATTGTACGGTTTAGGGTTAGGGTACGGGTACGGGTTAGGGTTAGGGTACGGGTTAGGGTTAGGGTACGGTTTAGGGTACGGGTTAGGGTTAGGGTTAGGGTTTGGGTACGGGTTAGGGTTAGGGTTAGGGTAAGGGTTAGGGTACGGGTTAGGGTACAGGTTATGGTTAGGGTTATGTTTAGGGTACGGGTTAGGTTACCGGTTAGGGTAACGGTTAGGGTTAGTGTACATGTTAGGGTACGGGTTAGGGTTAGGGTACGGTTTAGGGTACGGGTTAGGGTTAGGGTTAGGCTTAGGGTACTGGTTAGGGTAGGGTTAGGGGTTAGGGTTAGGTTTAGGGTTAGGGTACGGGTTAGGGTTAGGGTACGGGTTAGGGTTAGGGTTAGGGTTAGGTTTAGGGTACGGTTTAGGGTTAGGGGAAGAATTAGGGTTAGGGTTAGGGTACGGGTTAGGGTTAGGGTTAGAGGTTAGGGTTAGGGTTATGTTAGGGTTAGGGTTAGGGTACGGGTTAGGGATAGTGTACGGGTTAGGGTTAGGGTTAGGGTTAGGTTTAGGGTTAGCGTACGGGTTAGGGTTAGGGTTAGGGTAAGGGTTAGGGTTAGGGTACGGGTTAGGGTTAGGGTACGGGTTAGGGTACGGGTTAGGGTTAGGGTTAGGGTATGGGTTAGGGTTAGGGTACGGGTTAGGGTTAGGGTTAGGTTTAGGGTTAGGGTTAGGGTACGGATTAGGGTTAGGGTACGGGTTATGGTTAGTTTTAGGGTACGGGTTAGGGTTAGGGTTAGGGTATGGGTTAGGTTTAGGGTTAGGGTTAGTGTACGGGTTAGGGTTAGGGTTAAGTTTAGGTCCGGGTTAGGGTTAGGTTTAGCGGTTAGGTTTAGGGTACGGGTTAGGGTTAGGGTACGGGTTAGGGTTAGGGTTAGGGTACGGGTTAGGTTTAGGGTTAAGGTTAGGGTACGGGTTAGGGTACGGGTTAGGTTTAGTGTACGGATTAGGGTACGGGTTAGGGTTAGGGTTAGGGTTAGGGTTAGGGTTAGGTTTAGGAAAGGGTTAGGGTTAGGGTTAGGGCACGGGTTAGGGTTAGGGTTAGGGGTAGGGTTAGGGTTAGGGTACGGGTTAGGGTTAGGGTATGGGTTAGGGTTAGGGTACGGGTTAGGGTTAGTGTTAGGGTTAGGGTTAGGGTTAGGGTACGGGTTAGTGTTAGGGTTAGGGTTAGGATTAGGTTTAGGGTTAGGGTTAGGGTACGGGTTAGGTTAAGTGTTAGGGTTAGGGTTAGGGTACGGGTTAGTGTTAGGGTTAGGTTTAGGATTAGGGTTAGGGTTAGGATACTGGTTAGGGTACGGGTTAGGGTTAGGGTTACGGTACGGGTTAGTTTTAGGGTTAGGGTTAGGATTAGGGTTAGGGTTAGGGTACGGGTTAGGTTAAGTGTTAGGGTTAGGGTTAGGGTACGGTTTAGAGTTAGGGTACGGGTTAGGGTTAGGGTTAGGGTACTGGTTAGGGTTAGGGTAAGGGTACGGGTTAGGGTTAGGGTTAGGGTTAGGGTACGTGTTAGGGTTAGGGTTAGGTTTACGGTACGGTTTAGGGTTAGGGTTAGGTGTTAGGGTTAGGGTATGGGTTAGGGTTAGGGTTAGGGTACGGGTTAGGGTACGGGGTAGGGTACGGGTTAGGGTTAGGGTTAGAGTTAGGGTTAGGGTACGGGTTAGGGTTAGGGTACGAGTTAGGATTAGGGTACAGGTTAGGGTTAGGGCAGGGTTAGGATTAGGTTTAGGGTACGGGTTAGGTTTAGGGTACGGGTTAGTGTTAGGGTTATTGTACGGGTTAGGGTTAGGGTTAGGGGTTAGGGTTAGGGTTAGGGTTAGGGTACGGGTTAGGGTTAGGGTATGGGTTAGGATTAGGGTTAGGGTACGTGTTAGGGTTAGGGTACGGGTTAGGGTTAGGGTACGGGTTAGGGTTGGGGTACTTGTTATAATTAGGGTTAGGGGTTAGGGTTAGGGTTAGGGTTAGGGTACGGGTTAGGGTTAGTGTTAGGGTTAGGGTTAGCGTACGAGTTAGGGTTAGGGTACGGGTTAGTGTTAGGGTCAGCGTACGGGTTAGGGTTAGGTTTAGGTTTAGGGTTAGGTTTAGAGTACAGGTTAGTGTTAGGGTACGGGTTAGGGTTAGGTTTAGGGTTAGGGTTAGGGTTAGGGTTAGGAAAGGGTTAGGTTTAGGGGTAGGGTTAGGTTTAGGGTACGGGTTAGGTTTAGGGTTAGGGTTAGGGTACGGGTTAGTGTTAGGGTTAGGGTTAGGATTAGGGTTAGGGTTAGGGTTAGGGTACCGGTTAGGTTAAGTGTTAGGGTTAGGGTTAGGGTAAGGGTTAGGGTTAGGGTTAGGTGTAGGATTAGGGTTAGGGTTAGGATACGGGTTAGGGTACGGTTAGTGTTAGGGTTAGGGTTAGGGTTAGGGTACGGGTTAGGGTTAGGGTTAGGGTTAGGGTTAGGTTACGGGTTAGGGTTAGGGTTAGGGTTAGGGTTAGGGTACGGGTTAGTGTTAGGGTAGGGTTAGGTTTAGGGTTAGGGTTAGGTTTAGGGTACGGGTTAGGGTTAGTGTTAGGTAGGGTACGGGTTAGTGTTAGGGTTAGGGTTAGGATTAGGGTTAGGCTTAGGATAAGGGTACGGGTTCGGTTAAGGGTTAGGGTTAGGGTTAGGGTTAGGGTTAGGGTACGGGTTAGGGTTAGGGTACGGGTTAGGGTTAGGTTTAGGGTTAGGTTTAGGGTACGGTTTAGGGTTAGGGTACGGATTAGTGTTAGGTTTAGGGTACGGGTTAGTGTTAGGGTTAGAGTTAGGATTAGGGTTAGGGTTAGGTTTAGGGTACGGGTTAGGGTTATGGTTAGGGTTAGGGTACGGGTTAGGGTTCGGGTTAGGGTTAGGGTTAGGTTTAGGGTGAGGATACGGGTTAGGGTTCGGGTTAGGGTTAGGTTTAGGGTACGGGTTAGGGTACGGGGTAGGGTACGGGTTAGGGTTAGGGTTAGGTTTAGGGTTAGGGTTAGCGTACGGGTTAGGGTTAGTGTACGGTTAGGGTACGGTTTAGGGTTAGGGTTATGGTACGGTTTAGGGTTAGGGTACGGGTACGGGTTAGGGTTAGGGTACGGGTTAGGGTTAGGGTACGGTTTAGGGTATGGGTTAGGGTTAGGGTTAGGGTTTGGGTACGGGTTAGGTTTAGGGTTAGGGTTAGGGTAAGTGTTAGGGTACGGGTTAGGGTACGGGTTAGGGTTAGGGTTATGTTTAGGGTACAGGTTAGGTTACCGGTTAGGGTAAGGGTTAGGTTTAGGGTACGGGTTAGGGTTAGGGTACGGGTTAGGGTACGGGTTAGGGTTAGGGTTAGGCTTAGGGTACTGGTTAGGGTAGGGTTAGGGGTTAGGGTTAGGTTTAGGGTTAGGGTACGGGTTAGGGTTAGGGTACGGGTTAGTGTTAGGGTTAGGGTTAGGTTTAGGCTACGGGTTAGGGTTAGGGGACGGATTAGGGTTAGGGTTAGGGTACGGATTAGGGTTAGGGATAGGGGTTAGGGTTAGGGTTATGGTTAGGGTTAGGGTTAGGGTACGGGTTAGGGTTAGGGTACGGGTTAGATTTAGGGTTAGGGTTAGGTTTAGGGTTAGCGTACGTGTTAGGGTTAGGGTTAGGGTTAGGGTTAGGGTACGGGTTAGGGTTAGGATACGGGTTAGGGTTAGGGTTAGGGTACGGGTTAGGGTTAGGGTATGGGTTAGGGTTAGGGTTAGGTTTAGGGTTAGGGTACGGATTAGGGTTAGGGTACGGTTTAGGGTTAGGGTTAGGGTACTGGTTAGGGTTAGGGTTAGGGTATGGGTTAGGGTTAGGGTTAGGTTTAGGTCCGGGTTAGGGTTAGGTTTAGGGGTTAGGGTTAGGGTACGGGTCAGGGTACGGGTTAGGGTTAGGTTTAGGGTTAGGGTTAGGGGTAGGGTACGGGTTAGGGTTAGGGTTAGGGTACGGGTTAGTGTTAGGGTTAGAGTTAGGATTAGGGTTAGGGTTAGGTTTAGGGTACGGGTTAGGTTAAGGGTTAGGGTTAGTGTTATGGTTAGGGTTAGGGTACGGGTTAGGGTTCGGGTTAGGGTTAGGGTTAGGTTTAGGGTGAGGGTACGGGTTAGGGTTCGGGTTAGGGTTAGGTTTAGGGTACGGGTTAGGGTACGGGGTAGGGTACGGGTTAGGGTTAGGGTTAGAGTTAGGGTTAGGGTACGGGTTAGGGTTAGGGTTAGGGTTAGGGTTAGGGTTAGGGTACGGGTTAGGTTTAGGGTACGGGTTAGGGTTAGGGTTATTGTACGGGTTAGGGTTAGGGTTAGGGGTTAGGGTTAGGGTTAGGGTTAGGGTTAGGGTTAGGGTACGGGTTAGGGTTAGGGTATGGGTTAGGGTTAGGTTTAGGGTTAGGGTATGGTTTAGGGTTAGGGTATGGGTTAATGTTAGGGTTAGGGTACGTGTTAGGGTTAGGGTACGGGTTAGGGTTAGGGTAGGGGTTAGGGTTAGGTTTAGGGTACTTGTTAGAGTTAGGGTTAGGGGTTAGGTTTAGGGTTAGGGTTAGGGTACGGGTTAGGGTTAGTGTTAGGGTTAGGGTTAGCGTACGAGTTAGGGTTAGGGTACGGGTTAGGGTTAGGGTTAGGGTTAGGGTTAGGGTTATGGTTAGGTTTAGGGGTTAGGGTTAGGGTTAGGGTTAGGGTACGGGTTAGGGTTAGGGTTAGGGTTAGCGTACGGGTTAGGGTTAGGTTTAGGTTTAGGGTTAGGTTTAGGGTACAGGTTAGTGTTAGGGTACGGATTAGGGTTAGGTTTAGGGTTAGGGTTAGGGTTAGGTTTAGGAAAGTGTTAGGGTTAGGGTTAGGTTTAGGTTTAGGGTACGGGTTAGGGTTAGGGTTAGGGTACGGGTTAAGGTACGGGTTAGGGTTAGGGTTAGGGTTAGGGTACGGGTTAGGGTTTGGGTTAGGTGTTAGGGGTTAGGGTTAGGGTTAGGGTTAATTTTAGGGTACGGGTTAGGGTACGGGTTAGGGTTAGCGTACGTGTTAGTGTTAGGGTTATGGTTAGGGTTAGGGTACGGGTAAGGGTACGGGTTAGGGTACGGGTTAGGGTTAGGGTTAGGGTTAGGGTACGGGTTAGGGTTAGGGTTAGGGTTAGGGTTAGGGTTAGGTTTAGGAAAGGGTTAGGGTTAGGGTTAGGGTATGGGTTAGGGTTAGGTTTAGGGGTGGGGTTTGGGTTTGGGTACGGGTTAGGGTTAGGGTACGGGTTAGGCTTAGGGTACGGGTTAGGGTACGGGTTAGGGTTAGGGTTAGGTTACGTTTTAGGGTTAGGGTACGGTTTAGGTTATGGGTTAGGGTTAGGGTTAGGGTTTGGGTACGGTTTAGGGTTAGGGTACGGGTTAGGGTTAGGGTTAGGGTACAGGTTAGGGTTAGGTTTAGGGTTAGGGTACGGGTTAGGGTTAGGATTAGGTTTAGGGTCCCGGTTAGGGTTAGGGTTAGGGGTTAGCGTTAGTGTATGGGTTAGGGTTAGGGTTAGGATTAGGGTTAGGGTTAGGGTACGGGTTAGGGTTAGGGTTCGGGTTAGTGTTAGGATTAAAGTACGTGTTAGGGTTAGGGTTAGGGTTAGGGTTAGGGTTAGGGGTTAGGTGTTAGTGTTAGGGTAAGGGTTAGGGTTAGGGTTAGGGTACGGTTTAGTGTACGAGTTAGGGTTAGGGTTAGGGTTAGGGTAAGGGTTAGAGTTAGGGTTAGGGTTCGGGTTGGGTTTTGGGTTAGGGTACGAGTTAGGGTTAGGGTTAGGGTTAGTGTAAGGGATAGGGTGCGGGTTAGAGTATGGGTTAGAGTTAGGGTTAGGTTTAGGGTACGGGTTAGGGTTAGGGTTAGGGTAAGGGTTAGGTTTAGGGTACGGGTTAGGGTACGGGTTAGGGTTAGGGTACGGGTTAGGGTACGGGTTAGTGTTAGGGTTAGGGCAAGGGTTAGGGTTAGGGTACAGGTTAGGTTTAGGGTACGGGTTAGGGTTAGGCTTAGGGTACGGGTTAGGGTTAGGGTTTGGGGTTAGGGTTAGGGGTAGGGTACGGGTTAGGGTTAGGGTAAGGTTTAGGGTTAGGGTTAGGGTTAGGTTTAGTTTACGGGTTAGGGTTAGGGTACGGATTAGGTTTAGGGTTAGGGTACGCATTAGTGTTAGGGTTAGGGTTAGGATTAGGGTTAGGGTTAGGTTTAGGGTACGGGTTAGGGTTAGGGTTAGGGTACTGTTTAGTGTTAGGGTTAGGGTTTGGATTAGGGTTAGGGTTAGGGTTAGGGTACGGATTAGGGTTAGGGTACGGGTTAGGGTTAGGGTTAGGGTACGGGTTAGGGTTAGGGTTAGGTTATGGGTTAGGGTTAGGGTTAGGGTTAGTGTACGGGTTAGGGTTAGGGTTAGGTTTAGGTCCGGGTTAGGGTTAGGTTTAGGGGTTAGGGTTAGGGTACGGGTTAGGGTTAGGGTTAGGGTACGGGTTAGGGTACGTGTTAGGGTTAGGGTTAGGGTTAGGGGTTAGAAGTTAAGGTTAGGGTTAGGGTTAGGGTTAGGGTTAGGGTTAGGGTACGGGTTAGGGTATGGGTTAGGGTTAGGGTACGTGTTAGTGTTAGGGTGATGGTTAGGGTTAGGGTACGGGTTAGGTTTAGGGTACGGGTTAGGGTACGGGTTAGCGTGAGGGTTAGGGTTAGGGTACGGGTTAGGAAAGGGTTAGGGTTAGGGTTAGGTTACGGGTTAGGATTAGGTTTAGGGGTACGGTTAGGGTTAGTGTACGGGTTAGGGTTACGGTACGGGTTAGGGTTAGGGTACGGGTTAGGGTATGGTTTAGGGTTAGGGTTATTGTACGGTTTAGGGTTAGGGTACGGGTACGGGTTAGGGTTAGGGTACGGGTTAGGGTTAGGGTACGGTTTAGGGTACGGGTTAGGGTTAGCGTACGGGTTAGGGTACGGGTTAGGGTTAGGGTTAGGCTTAGGGTAATGGTTAGGGTAGGGTTAGGGGTTAGGGTTAGGATTAGGGTTAGGGTACGGGTTAGGGTTAGGGTACGTGTTAGGGTTAGGGTTAGGGTTAGGTTTAGGGTACGGTTTAGGATTAGGGGAAGAATTAGAGTTAGGGTTAGGGTACGGGTTAGGGTTAGGGTTAGAGGTTAGGGTTAGGGTTATGTTAGGGTTAGGGTTAGGGTACGGGTTAGGGATAGTGTACGGGTTAGGGTTAGGGTTAGGGTTAGGTTTAGGGTTAGCGTACGGGTTAGGGTTAGGGTTAGGGTAAGGGTTAGGGTTAGGGTACGGGTTAGGGTTAGGGTACGGGTTAGGGTACGGGTTAGGGTTAGGGTTAGGGTACGGGTTAGGGTTAGGGTACGGGTTAGGGTTAGGGTTAGGTTTAGGGTTAGGGTTAGGGTACGGATTAGGGTTAGGGTACGGGTTATGGTTAGGTTTAGGGTACGGGTTAGGGTTAGGGTTATGGTATGGGTTAGGTTTAGGGTTAGGGTTAGTGTACGGGTTAGGGTTAGGGTTAAGTTTAGGTCCGGGTTAGGGTTAGGTTTAGCGGTTAGGTTTAGGGTACGGGTTAGGGTTAGGGTACGGGTTAGGGTTAGGGTTAGGGTACGGGTTAGGTTTAGGGTTAAGGTTAGGGTACGGGTTAGGGTACGGGTTAGGGTTAGTGTACGGATTAGGGTACGGGTTAGGGTTAGGGTTAGGGTTAGGGTTAGGGTACGGGTTAGTGTTAGGGTACGGGTTAGGGTTCGGGTACGGGTTAGGTTTAGGGTTAGGGTACGGGTTAGGGTTAGGGTTAGCGGATAGGGTTAGGGTTAAGGTTAGGGTTAGGGTTAGGTTTAGGGTTAGGGTTAAGGTTAGGGTTAGGGTTAGGTTTAGGGTACGGGTTAGTGTTAAGGTTAGGGTTAGGTTTAGGGTACGGGTTAGGGTTAGGGTACGGGTTAGGGTTAGGGTTAGGGTACGGGTTACGGTTAGGGTTAGGGGTTAGGGTTAGGGTTAGGGTTAGGTCTAGGGTTAGGGTACGGGTTAGGGTTAGGGTACGGTTTAGGGTTAGGGTGAGGGTTAGGGTAAGGGTTAGGGATACGGTTAGGGTTAGGGTTAGGGTACGGGTTAGGGTTAGGTTTAGGGTTAGGGTTAGGGTACGGGTTAGGTTTAGGTTAGGGTTAGGGTTAGGGTTAGGGTTAGGGTTAGGGTACGGGTTAGGGTTAGGGTTAGGGTACGGGTTAGGGTTAGGGTTAGGTTTAGGGTTAGGGTTAGGGTACAGGTTAGGGTTAGGGTTAGGGTTAGGGTTAGCAACGGGTTAGGGTTAGAGTTAGGGTTAGGGTACGGGTTAGGGTTAGGGTACAGTTTAGGGTTAGGGTTAGTGTTAGGGTTAGGGGTTAGGGGTTAGTGTTAGGGTAAGGGTTAGGGTTAGGGTTAGGGTTCGGGTTAGGGTACGAGTTAGGGTTAGTGTTAGGGATAGGGTACGTGTTAGGGTTATGGTTAGGGTTCGGGTTGGGTTTAGGGTTAGGGTACGGGTTAGGGTTAGGTTTAGGTTTAGGGTAAGGGTTAGGGTACGGGTTAGGGTACGGGTTAGGTTTAGGGTTAGGTTTAGGGCACGGGATAGGGTTAGGGTTAGGGTAAGGGTTAGGGTTAGGGTACGTGTTAGGTTACGGGTTAGGGTTAGGGTACGGGTTAGGGTTCGGGTTAGGGTTAGGGTTAGGTTTAGGGTGAGGGTACGGGTTAGGGTTCGGGTTAGGGTTAGGTTTAGGGTACGGGTTAGGGTACGGGGTAGGGTACGGGTTAGGTTTAGGGTTAAGTTAGGGTTAGGGTACGGGTTAGGGTTAGGGTTAGGGTTAGGGTACGGGTTAGGTTTAGGGTACGGGTTAGGGTTAGGGTTATTGTACGGGTTAGGGTTAGGGTTAGGGGTTAGGGTTAGGGTTAGGGTTAGGGTACGGGTTAGGGTTAGGGTATGGGTTAGGGTTAGGTTTAGGGTTAGGGTATGGGTTAGGTTTAGGGTATGGGTTAATGTTAGGGTTAGGGTACGTGTTAGGGTTAGGGTACGGGTTAGGGTTAGGGTAGGGGTTAGGGTTAGGGTTAGGGTACTTGTTAGAGTTAGGGTTAGGGGTTAGGGTTAGGGTTAGGGTTAGGGTACGGGTTAGGGTTAGTGTTAGGGTTAGGGTTAGCGTACGAGTTAGGGTTAGGGTACGGGTTAGGGTTAGGGTTAGGGTTAGGGTTAGGGTTATGGTTAGGTTTAGGGGTTAGGGTTAGGGTTAGGGTTAGGGTTAGGGTACGGGTTAGGGTTAGGGTTAGGGTTAGGGTTAGGGTTAGCGTACGGGTTAGGGTTAGGTTTAGGTTTAGGGTTAGGTTTAGGGTACAGGTTAGT
>JAVLSZ010000028.1:62386781-62666781 GCA_032313775.1 Urocyon cinereoargenteus | reverse complement strand
TTTGGGTACGGTTTAGGGTTAGGGTACGGGTTAGGGTTAGGGTACAGGTTACGGTTAGGTTTAGGGTTAGGGTACGGGTTAGGGTTAGGGTTAGGTTTAGGGTCCCGTTTAGGTTTAGGGTTAGGGGTTAGGGTTAGTGTACGGGTTAGGGTTAGGGTTAGGATTAGGGTTAGGGTTAGGGTACGGGTTAGGGTTAGGGTTAGGGTTAGGTTTAGGATTAAAGTACGTGTTAGGGTTAGGGTTAGGGTTAGGGTTAGGGTTAGGGGTTAGGTGTTAGTGTTAGGGTAAGGGTTAGGGTTAGGGTTAGGGTACGGTTTAGTGTACGAGTTAGGGTTAGGGTTAGGGTTAGGGTAAGGGTTAGAGTTAGGGTTAGGGTTCGGGTTGGGGTTAGGGTTAGGGTACGAGTTAGGGTTAGGGTTAGGGTTAGTGTAAGGGATAGGGTGCGGGTTAGAGTATGGGTTAGGGTTAGGGTTAGGTTTAGGGTACGGGTTAGGGTTAGGGTTAGGGTAAGGGTTAGGTTTAGGGTACGGGTTAGGGTACGGGTTAGGGTTAGGGTACGGTTTAGGGTACGGGTTAGGTTAAGTGTTAGGGTTAGGGTTAGGGTACGGGTTAGTGTTAGGGTTAGGTTTAGGATTAGGGTTAGGGTTAGGATACGGGTTAGGGTACGGGTTAGGGTTAGGGTTACGGTACGGGTTAGTTTTAGGGTTAGGGTTAGGATTAGGGTTAGGGTTAGGGTTAGGGTACGGGTTAGGTTAAGTGTTAGGGTTAGGGTTAGGGTAGGGTTTAGAGTTAGGGTACGGGTTAGGGTTAGGGTTAGGGTACTGGTTAGGGTTAGGGTAAGGGTACGGGTTAGGGTTAGGGTTAGGGTTAGGGTACGTGTTAGGGTTAGGGTTAGGTTTACGGTACGGTTTAGGGTTAGGGTTAGGTGTTAGGGTTAGGGTATGGGTTAGGGTTAGGGTTAGGGTACGGGTTAGGGTACGGGGTAGGGTACGGGTTAGGGTTAGGGTTAGAGTTAGGGTTAGGGTACGGGTTAGGGTTAGGGTACGAGTTAGGATTAGGGTACAGGTTAGGGTTAGGGCAGGGTTAGGGTTAGGTTTAGGGTACGGGTTAGGTTTAGGGTACGGGTTAGTGTTAGGGTTATTGTACGGGTTAGGGTTAGGGTTAGGGGTTAGGGTTAGGGTTAGGGTTAGGGTACGGGTTAGGGTTAGGGTATGGGTTAGGATTAGGGTTAGGGTACGTGTTAGGGTTAGGGTACGGGTTAGGGTTAGGGTACGGGTTAGGGTTGGGGTACTTGTTATAATTAGGGTTAGGGGTTAGGGTTAGGGTTAGGGTTAGGGTACGGGTTAGGGTTAGTGTTAGGGTTAGGGTTAGCGTACGAGTTAGGGTTAGGGTACGGGTTAGTGTTAGGGTCAGCGTACGGATTAGGGTTAGGTTTAGGTTTAGGGTTAGGTTTAGGGTACAGGTTAGTGTTAGGGTACGGGTTAGGGTTAGGTTTAGGGTTAGGGTTAGGGTTAGGGTTAGGAAAGGGTTAGGTTTAGGGGTAGGGTTAGGTTTAGGGTACGGGTTAGGTTTAGGGTTAGGGTTAGGGTACGGGTTAGTGTTAGGGTTAGGGTTAGGATTAGGGTTAGGGTTAGGGTTAGGGTACCGGTTAGGTTAAGTGTTAGGGTTAGGGTTAGGGTAAGGGTTAGGGTTAGGGTTAGGTGTAGGATTAGGGTTAGGGTTAGGATACGGGTTAGGGTACGGTTAGTGTTAGGGTTAGGGTTAGGGTTAGGGTACGGGTTAGGGTTAGGGTTAGGGTTAGGGTTAGGTTACGGGTTAGGGTTAGGGTTAGGGTTAGGGTTAGGGTACGGGTTAGTGTTAGGGTAGGGTTAGGTTTAGGGTTAGGGTTAGGTTTAGGGTACGGGTTAGGGTTAGTGTTAGGTTTAGGGTACGGGTTAGTGTTAGGGTTAGGGTTAGGATTAGGGTTAGGCTTAGGATAAGGGTACGGGTTCGGTTAAGGTTTAGGGTTAGGGTTAGGGTTAGGGTTAGGGTACGGGTTAGGGTTAGGGTACGGGTTAGGGTTAGGTTTAGGGTTAGGTTTAGGGTACGGTTTAGGGTTAGGGTACGGATTAGTGTTAGGTTTAGGGTACGGGTTAGTGTTAGGGTTAGAGTTAGGATTAGGGTTAGGGTTAGGTTTAGGGTTAGGGTTAGCGTACGGGTTAGGGTTAGGGTTAGGTTTAGGGTTAGGTTTAGGGTACGGGTTAGGGTTAGTGTACGGTTAGGGTACGGTTTAGGGTTAGGGTTATGGTACGGTTTAGGGTTAGGGTACGGGTACGGGTTAGGGTTAGGGTACGGGTTAGGGTTAGGGTACGGTTTAGGGTATGGGTTAGGGTTAGGGTTAGGGTTTGGGTACGGGTTAGGGTTAGGGTTAGTGTTAGGGTAAGTGTTAGGGTACGGGTTAGGGTACGGGTTAGGGTTAGGGTTATGTTTAGGGTACAGGTTAGGTTACCGGTTAGGGTAAGTGTTAGGTTTAGGGTACGGGTTAGGGTTAGGGTACGGGTTAGGGTACGGGTTAGGGTTAGGGTTAGGCTTAGGGTACTGGTTAGGGTAGGGTTAGGGGTTAGGGTTAGGTTTAGGGTTAGGGTACGGGTTAGGGTTAGGGTACGGGTTAGTGTTAGGGTTAGGGTTAGGTTTAGGCTACGGGTTAGGGTTAGGGGACGGATTAGGGTTAGGGTTAGGGTACGGATTAGGGTTAGGGATAGGGGTTAGGGTTAGGGTTATGGTTAGGGTTAGGGTTAGGGTACGGGTTAGGGTTAGGGTACGGGTTAGGTTTAGGGTTAGGGTTAGGTTTAGGGTTAGCGTACGTGTTAGGGTTAGGGTTAGGGTTAGGGTTAGGGTACGGGTTAGGGTTAGGATACGGGTTAGGGTTAGGGTTAGGGTACGGGTTAGCGTTAGGGTATGGGTTAGGGTTAGGGTTAGGTTTAGGGTTAGGGTACGGATTAGGGTTAGGGTACGGTTTAGGGTTAGGGTTAGGGTACTGGTTAGGGTTAGGGTTAGGGTATGGGTTAGGGTTAGGGTTAGGTTTAGGTCCGGGTTAGGGTTAGGTTTAGGGGTTAGGGTTAGGGTACGGGTTAGGGTACGGGTTAGGGTTAGGTTTAGGGTTAGGGTTAGGGGTAGGGTACGGGTTAGGGTTAGGGTTAGGGTACGGGTTAGTATTAGGGTTAGAGTTAGGATTAGGGTTAGGGTTAGGTTTAGGGTACGGGTTAGGTTAAGGGTTAGGGTTAGTGTTATGGTTAGTGTTAGGGTACGGGTTAGGGTTCGGGTTAGGGTTAGGGTTAGGTTTAGGGTGAGGGTACGGGTTAGGGTTCGGGTTAGGGTTAGGTTTAGGGTACGGGTTAGGGTACGGGGTAGGGTACGGGTTAGGGTTAGGGTTAGAGTTAGGGTTAGGGTACGGGTTAGGGTTAGGGTTAGGGTTAGGGTTAGGGTTAGGGTACGGGTTAGGTTTAGGGTACGGGTTAGGGTTAGGGTTATTGTACGGGTTAGGGTTAGGGTTAGGGGTTAGGGTTAGGGTTAGGGTTAGGGTTAGTGTTAGGGTACGGGTTAGGGTTAGGGTATGGGTTAGGGTTAGGTTTAGGGTTAGGGTATGGTTTAGGGTTAGGGTATGGGTTAATGTTAGGGTTAGGGTACGTGTTAGGGTTAGGGTACGGGTTAGGGTTAGGGTAGGGGTTAGGGTTAGGTTTAGGGTACTTGTTAGAGTTAGGGTTAGGGGTTAGGTTTAGGGTTAGGGTTAGGGTACGGGTTAGGGTTAGTGTTAGGGTTAGGGTTAGCGTACGAGTTAAGGTTAGGGTACGGGTACGGGTTAGGGTTAGGGTTAGGGTTAGGGTTATGGTTAGGTTTAGGGTTTAGGGTTAGGGTTAGGGTTAGGGTTAGGGTACGGGTTAGGGTTAGGGTTAGGGTTAGCGTACGGGTTAGGGTTAGGTTTAGGTTTAGGGTTAGGTTTAGGGTACAGGTTAGTGTTAGGGTACGGATTAGGGTTAGGTTTAGGGTTAGGGTTAGGGTTAGGTTTAGGAAAGTGTTAGGGTTAGGGTTAGGTTTAGGTTTAGGGTACGGGTTAGGGTTAGGGTTAGGGTATGGGTTAAGGTACGGGTTAGGGTTAGGGTTAGGGTTAGGGTACGGGTTAGGGTTTGGGTTAGGTGTTAGGGGTTAGGGTTAGGGTTAGGGTTAATTTTAGGGTACGGGTTAGGGTACGGGTTAGGGTTAGCGTACGTGTTAGTGTTAGGGTTATGGTTAGGGTTAGGGTACGGGTTAGGGTACGGGTTAGGGTACGGGTTAGGGTTAGGGTTAGGGTTAGGGTACGGGTTAGGGTTAGGGTTAGGGTTAGGGTTAGGTTTAGGAAAGGGTTAGGGTTAGGGTTAGGGTATGGGTTAGGGTTAGGTTTAGGGGTGGGGTTTGGGTTTGGGTACGGGTTAGGGTTAGGGTACGGGTTAGGCTTAGGGTACGGGTTAGGGTACGGGTTAGGGTTAGGGTTAGGTTACGTTTTAGGGTTAGGGTACGGTTTAGGTTATGGGTTAGGGTTAGGGTTAGGGTTTGTGTACGGTTTAGGGTTAGGGTACGGGTTAGGGTTAGGGTTAGGGTACAGGTTAGGGTTAGGTTTAGGGTTAGGGTACGGGTTAGGGTTAGGGTTAGGTTTAGGGTCCCGGTTAGGGTTAGGGTTAGGGGTTAGGGTTAGTGTACGGGTTAGGGTTAGGGTTAGGATTAGGGTTAGGGTTAGGGTACGGGTTAGGGTTAGGGTTAGTGTTAGGATTAAAGTACGTGTTAGGGTGAGGGTTAGGGTTAGGGTTAGGGTTAGGGGTTAGGTGTTAGTGTTAGGGTAAGGGTTAGGGTTAGGGTTAGGGTACGGTTTAGTGTACGAGTTAGGGTTAGGGTTAGGGTTAGGGTTAGGGTTAGAGTTAGGGTTAGGGTTCGGGTTGGGTTTAGGGTTAGGGTACGAGTTAGGGTTAGGGTTAGGGTTAGGGTTAGTGTAAGGGATAGGGTGCGGGTTAGAGTATGGGTTAGGGTTAGGGTTAGGTTTAGGGTACGGGTTAGGGTTAGGGTTAGGGTAAGGGTTAGGTTTAGGGTACGGGTTAGGGTACGGGTTAGGGTTAGGGTACGGGTTAGGGTACGGGTTAGTGTTAGGGTTAGGGCAAGGGTTAGGGTTAGGGTACAGGTTAGGTTTAGGGTACGGGTTAGGGTTAGGCTTAGGGTACGGGTTAGGGTTAGGGTTTGGGGTTAGGGTTAGGGGTAGGGTACGGGTTAGGGTTAGGGTAAGGTTTAGGGTTAGGGTTAGGGTTAGGTTTAGTTTACGGGTTGGGGTTAGGTTACGGATTAGGTTTAGGGTTAGGGTACGCATTAGTGTTAGGGTTAGGGTTAGGATTAGGGTTAGGGTTAGGTTTAGGGTACGGGTTAGGGTTAGGGTTAGGGTACTGTTTAGTGTTAGGGTTAGGGTTTGGATTAGGGTTAGGTTAGGGTTAGGGTACGGATTAGGGTTAGGGTACGGGTTAGGGTTAGGGTTAGGGTACGGGTTAGGGTTAGGGTTAGGTTATGGGTTAGGGTTAGGGTTAGGGTTAGTGTACGGGTTAGGGTTAGGGTTAGGTTTAGGTCCGGGTTAGGGTTAGGTTTAGGGGTTAGGGTTAGGGTACGGGTTAGGGTTAGGGTTAGGGTACGGGTTAGGGTACGTGTTAGGGTTAGGGTTAGGGTTAGGGGTTAGAAGTTAAGGTTAGGGTTAGGGTTAGGGTTAGGGTTAGGGTTAGGGTACGGGTTAGGGTATGGGTTAGGGTTAGGGTACGTGTTAGTGTTAGGGTGATGGTTAGGGTTAGGGTACGGGTTAGGTTTAGGGTACGGGTTAGGGTACGGGTTAGTGTGAGGGTTAGGGTTAGGGTACGGGTTAGGAAAGGGTTAGGGTTAGGGTTAGGTTACGGGTTAGGATTAGGTTTAGGGGTACGGTTAGGGTGAGTGTACGGGTTAGGGTTACGGTACGGGTTAGGGTTAGGGTACGGGTTAGGGTATGGTTTAGGGTTAGGGTTATTGTACGGTTTAGGGTTAGGGTACGGGTACGGGTTAGGGTTAGGGTACGGGTTAGGGTTAGGGTACGGTTTAGGGTACGGGTTAGGGTTAGGGTTAGGGTTTGGGTACGGGTTAGGGTTAGGGTTAGGGTTAGGGTAAGGGTTAGGGTACGGGTTAGGGTACAGGTTATGGTTAGGGTTATGTTTAGGGTACGGGTTAGGTTACCGGTTAGGGTAACGGTTAGGGTTAGTGTACGTGTTAGGGTACGGGTTAGGGTTAGGGTACGGGTTAGGGTACGGGTTAGGGTTAGGGTTAGGCTTAGGGTAATGGTTAGGGTAGGGTTAGGGGTTAGGGTTAGGATTAGGGTTAGGGTACGGGTTAGGGTTAGGGTACGTGTTAGGGTTAGGGTTAGGGTTAGGTTTAGGGTACGGTTTAGGATTAGGGGAAGAATTAGAGTTAGGGTTAGGGTACGGGTTAGGGTAAGGGTTAGAGGTTAGGGTTAGGGTTATGTTAGGGTTAGGGTTAGGGTACGGGTTAGGGATAGTGTACGGGTTAGGGTTAGGGTTAGGGTTAGGTTTAGGGTTAGCGTACGGGTTAGGGTTAGGGTTAGGATAAGGGTTAGGGTTAGGGTACGGGTTAGGGTTAGGGTACGGGTTAGGGTACGGGTTAGGGTTAGGGTTAGGGTACGGGTTAGGGTTAGGGTACGGGTTAGGGTTAGGGTTAGGTTTAGGGTTAGGGTTAGGGTACGGATTAGGGTTAGGGTACGGGTTATGGTTAGGTTTAGGGTACGGGTTAGGGTTAGGTTTAGGGTATGGGTTAGGTTTAGGGTTAGGGTTAGTGTACGGGTTAGGGTTAGGGTTAAGTTTAGGTCCGGGTTAGGGTTAGGTTTAGCGGTTAGGTTTAGGGTACGGGTTAGGGTTAGGGTACGGGTTAGGGTTAGGGTTAGGGTACGGGTTAGGTTTAGGGTTAAGGTTAGGGTACGGGTTAGGGTACGGGTTAGGGTTAGTGTACGGATTAGGGTACGGGTTAGGGTTAGGGTTAGGGTTAGGGTTAGGGTTAGGGTACGGGTTAGTGTTAGGGTACGGGTTAGGGTTCGGGTACGGGTTAGGTTTAGGGTTAGGGTACGGGTTAGGGTTAGGGTTAGCGGATAGGGTTAGGGTTAAGGTTAGGGTTAGGGTTAGGTTTAGGGTTAGGGTTAAGGTTAGGGTTAGGGTTAGGTTTAGGGTACGGGTTAGTGTTAAGGTTAGGGTTAGGTTTAGGGTACGGGTTAGGGTTAGGGTACGGGTTAGGGTTAGGGTTAGGGTACGGGTTACGGTTAGGGTTAGGGGTTAGGGTTAGGGTTAGGGTTAGGTCTAGGGTTAGGGTACGGGTTAGGGTTAGGGTACGGTTAAGTGTTAGGGTGAGGGTTAGGGTTAGGGTTAGCATACGGGTTAGGGTTAGGTTTAGGGTTAGGGTTAGTGTTAGGATTCGGGTTACGGTTAGGGTACGGGTTAGGGTTAGGGTTAGGGTTAGGGTTAGGGTTAGGAAAGTTTAGGGTTAGGATTAGGGCTAGGGTTAGGGTACGGGTTAGGGTTAGGGTTAGGGTTAGTGTTAGGGTACGGGTTAGGATTAGGGTACGGGTTAGGGTTAGGGTTAGGGTTAGGTTTAGGAAAGGGTTAGGGTTAGTATTAGGGTTAGGGTTAGGGTACGGGTTAAGGTTAGGGTTAGGGTACGGGTTAGGGTTAGGGTTAGGGTTAGGGTAAGGGTTAGGGATACGGTTAGGGTTAGGGTTAGGGTATGGGTTAGGGTTAGGTTTAGGGTTAGGGTTAGGGTACGGGTTAGGTTTAGGTTAGGGTTAGGGTTAGGGTTAGGGTTAGTGTTAGGGTTAGGGTACGGGTTAGGGTTAGGGTTAGGGTACGGGTTAGGGTTAGGGTTAGGTTTAGGGTTAGGGTTAGGGTACAGGTTAGGGTTAGGGTTAGGGTTAGGGTTAGCAACGGGTTAGGGTTAGAGTTAGGGTTAGGGTACGGGTTAGGGTTAGGGTACAGTTTAGGGTTAGGGTTAGTGTTAGGGTTAGGGGTTAGGGGTTAGTGTTAGGGTAAGGGTTAGGGTTAGGGTTAGGGTTCGGGTTAGGGTACGAGTTAGGGTTAGTGTTAGGGATAGGGTACGTGTTAGGGTTATGGTTAGGGTTCGGGTTGGGTTTAGGGTTAGGGTACGGGTTAGGGTTAGGTTTAGGTTTAGGGTAAGGGTTAGGGTACGGGTTAGGGTACGGGTTAGGTTTAGGGTTAGGTTTAGGGCACGGGATAGGGTTAGGGTTAGGGTAAGGGTTAGGGTTAGGGTACGTGTTAGGTTACGGGTTAGGGTTAGGGTACGGGTTAGGGTTCGGGTTAGGGTTAGGGTTAGGTTTAGGGTGAGGGTACGGGTTAGGGTTCGGGTTAGGGTTAGGTTTAGGGTACGGGTTAGGGTACGGGGTAGGGTACGGGTTAGGTTTAGTGTTAGAGTTAGGGTTAGGGTACGGGTTAGGGTTAGGGTTAGGGTTAGGGTTAGGGTACGGGTTAGGTTTAGGGTACGGGTTAGGGTTAGGGTTATTGTACGGGTTAGGGTTAGGGTTAGGGGTTAGGGTTAGGGTTAGGGTTAGGGTTAGGGTACGGGTTAGGGTTAGGGTATGGGTTAGGGTTAGGTTTAGGGTTAGGGTATGGGTTAGGTTTAGGGTATGGGTTAATGTTAGGGTTAGGGTACGTGTTAGGGTTAGGGTACGGGTTAGGGTTAGGGTAGGGTTTAGGGTTAGGGTTAGGGTACTTGTTAGAGTTAGGGTTAGGGGTTAGGGTTAGGGTTAGGGTTAGGGTACGGGTTAGGGTTAGTGTTAGGGTTAGGGTTAGCGTACGAGTTAGGGTTAGGGTACGGGTTAGGGTTAGGGTTAGGGTTAGGGTTAGGGTACGGGTTAGGGTTAGGGTTAGGGTTAGGGTTAGCGTACGGGTTAGGGTTAGGTTTAGGTTTAGGGTTAGGTTTAGGGTACAGGTTAGTGTTAGGGTACGGATTAGGGTTAGGTTTAGGGTTAGGGTTAGGGTTAGGTTTAGGAAAGTGTTAGGGTTAGGGTTAGGGTTAGGTTTAGGGTACGGGTTAGGGTTAGGGTTAGGGTACGGGTTAAGGTACGGGTTAGGGTTAGGGTTAGGGTTAGGGTACGGGTTAGGGATTGGGTTAGGTGTTAGGGGTTAGGGTTAGGGTTAGGGTTAGGGTTAGGGTACGGGTTAGGGTTAGGTTTAGGGTTAGGGTTAGGGTTAGGGTTAGGGTACGGGTTAGGGTTAGGGTTAGGGTACGGGTTAGGGTTAGGGTTACTGTTAGTGTTAGGGTTAGCGTACGTGTTAGGGTGAGGGTTAGGTTTAGGGTTAGGTTTAGGGTCAGGGTTAGGCTTAGGGTACGGGTTAGGGTTCGGGTTAGGGTTAGGTTCAGGAAAGGGTTAGGGTTAGGGTTAGGGTTAGGGTACGGGTTAGGGTTAGGGTACGGGTTAGGGTACGGGTTAGGGTTAGGTTTATGGTTAGGGTTAGGTTTAGGAAAGGGTTAGGGTTAGGGTTAGGGTACGGGTTAGGGTTAGGATTAGGGGTAGGGTTAGGGTTAGGGTACGGGTTAGGGTTAGGGTACGGTTAGGGTTAGTGTTAGGGTTAGGGTAGGGTACGGGTTAGTGTTAGGGTTAGGATTAGGATTAGGGTTAGGGTTAGGTTAGGGTACGGGTTAGGGTTAGGGTTTAGGGTTAGGGTTAGTTTTAGGGTACGGTTTAGGGTTAGGGTTAGGGTTAGGTTTAGGGTACGGGTTAGTGTTAGGGTTAGGGTTAGGATTAGGGTTAGGGTTATGGTTAGGGTACGGGTTAGGTTATGTGTTAGGGTTAGGGTTAGGTTTAGGGTACGGGTTAGGGTTTGGGTTAGGTTTAGGATTAGGGTTAGGGTTAGGATACGGGTTAGGGTTCGGGTTAGTGTTAGGGTTATGGTTAGGGTTAGGGTACGGGTTAGGGTTAGGGTTAGGGTTAGGGTTAGGGTTAGGGTTATTGTTAGGGTTAGGGTGAGGATTAGGGTTAGGGTTAGGTTTAGGGTACGGGTTAGGGTTAGTGTTAAGGTTAGGGTTAGGGTTAGGGTTAGGTTTAGGGGTTAGGGTTAGGGTTAGGGTTAGGGTTAGGGTACGGGTTAGGGTTAGGGTTAGGGTACGGTTAGGGTTAGAGTTACTGTTAGGGTTAGTTTTAGCGTATGTGTTAGGGTTAGGGTTAGGTTTAGGGTTAGGTTTAGGGTAAGGTTTAGGGTTAGGGTACGGGTTAGGGTTAGGGTTAGGGTTAGGGTTCGGGTTAGGTTCAGGAAAGGGTTAGGGTTAGGGTTAGGGTTAGGGTACGGGTTAGGGTTAGGGTACGGGTTAGGTTACAGTTTAGGGTTAGGTTTAGGGATAGGGTTAGGTTTAGGAAAGGGTTAGGGTTAGGGTTAGGGTACGGGTTAGGGTTAGGTTTAGGGGTAGGGTTAGGGTTAGGGTACGGGTTAGGGTTAGGGTACGGGTTAGGGTTAGGCTACGGGTTAGGGTTAGTGTTAGGGTTAGGGTTAGGTTTAGGGTACGGGTTAGTGTTAGGGTTAGGATTAGGATTAGGGTTAGGGTTAGGTTTAGGGTACGGGTTAGGGTTAGGGTTTAGGGTTAGGGTTAGGTTTAGGGTACGGGTTAGGGTTAGGGTTAGGTTTAGGGTACGGGTTAGTGTTAGGGTTAGGGTTAGGATTAGGGTTAGGGTTAGGGTTAGGGTACGGGTTAGGTTATGTGTTAGGGTTAGGGTTAGGGTACGGGTTAGGGTTAGGGTTAGGTTTAGGATTAGGGTTAGGGTTAGGATACGGGTTAGGGTACGGGTTAGTGTTAGGGTTATGGTTAGGGTTAAGGTACGGGTTAGGGTTAGGGTTAGGGTTAGGTTACGGGTTAGGGTTAGGGTTAGGGTTAGGGTTAGGGTCCGGGTTAGTGTTAGGGTTAGGGTAAGGATTAGGGTTAGGGTTAGGTTTAGGGTACGGGTTAGGGTTAGTGTTAAGGTTAGGGTACGGGTTAGTGTTAGGGTTAGGGTTAGGATTAGGGTTAGGGTTAGGATAAGGGTACGGGTTCGGTTAAGGGTTAGGGTTAGGGTTAGGGTTAGGGTACGGGTTAGGGTTAGGTTTAGGGTTAGGTTTAGGGTACGGGTTAGGGTTAGGGTACGGATTAGGTTTAGGGTTAGGGTACGGGTTAGTGTTAGGATTAGAGTTAGAATTAGGGTTAGGGTTAGGGTTAGGGTACGGGTTAGGTTAAGGGTTAGGGTTAGGGTTAGGGTTAGGGTACGAGTTAGGGTTCGGGTTAGGGTTAGGGTTAGGTTTAGGGTGAGGGTACGGGTTAGGGTTCGGGTAAGGGTTAGTGTTAGGGTACGGGTTAGAGTTAGGGTACGGGTTAGGGTTAGGGTTAGGGTACTGGTTAGGTTTAGGGTAAGGGTACGGGTTAGGGTTAGGGTTAGGGTTAGGGTACGGGTTATGGTTAGGATTACTTTTAAGGTACGGTTTAGGGTTAGGGTTAGGTGTTAGGGTTAGGGTATGGGTTAGGGTTAGGGTTAGGGTATGAGTTAGGGTTCGGGTTAGGGTTAGGGTTAGGTTTAGGGTGAGGGTACGGGTTAGGGTTCGGGTTAGGGTTAGGGTTAGGGTATGGGTTAGAGTTAGCGTACGGGTTACGGTTAGGGTTAGGGTACTGGATAGGGTTAGGGTAAGGGTACGGGTTAGGGTTAGGGTTAGTGTTAGGGTACGGGTTATGGTTAGGATTAGTTTTAGGGTACGGTTTAGGGTTAGGGTTAGGTGTTAGGGTTAGGGTATGGGTTAGGGTTAGGGTTAGGGTACGGTTTAGGGTACGGGGTAGGGTACGGGTTAGGGTTAGGGTTAGAGTTAGGGTTAGTGTACGGGTTAGGGTTAGGGTACGAGTTAGGGTTAGGGTTAGGGTTAGGGTTAGGGTTAGGGTTAGGGTTCGGGTATGGGTTAGGTTTAGGGTACGGGTTAGGGTTAGGGTTATTGTACGGGTTAGTGTTAGGGTTAGTGGTTAGGGTTAGGGTTAGGGTTAGGGTACGGGTTAGGGTTAGGGTACGGGTTAGGGTTAGGGTTAGGGTACTTGTTAGAGTTAGGGTTAGGGGTTAGGGTTAGGGTTAGTGTTAGGGTACGGGTTAGGGTTAGTGTTAGGGTTAGGGTTAGCGTACGAGTTAGGGTTAGGGTACGGGTTAGGGTTAGGGTTAGGGTTAGGGTTAGGGTTAGGGTTAGGTTTAGGGGTTAGGGTTAGGGTTAGGGTTAGGGTTAGGGTTAGGGTACGGGTTAGGGTTAGGGTTAGGGTTAGGGTTAGCGTACGGGTTAGGGTTAGGTTTAGGTTTAGGGTTAGGTTTAGGGTACAGGTTAGTGTTAGTGTACGGGTTAGGGTTAGGTTTAGGGTTAGGGTTAGGGTTAGGGTTAGGAAAGGGTTAGGGTTAGGGTTAGGGTACGGATTAGTTTTAGGGTTAGGGTACGGGTTAGTGTTAGGGTTAGAGTTAGGATTAGGGTTAGGGTTAGGGTTAGGGTACGGGTTAGGTTAAGGTTTAGGGTTAGGGTTAGGGTTAGGGTTAGGGTACGAGTTAGGGTTCGGGTTAGGTTTAGGGTTAGGTTTAGGGTGAGGGTACGGGTTAGGGTTCGGGTTAGGGTTAGGGTTAGGGTACGGGTTAGAGTTAGGGTACGGTTTAGGGTTAGGGTTAGGGTACTGGTTAGGGTTAGGGTAAGGGTACGGGTTAGGGTTAGGGTTAGGGTTAGGGTACGGGTTATGGTTAGGATTAGTTTTAGGGTACGGTTTAGGGTTAGGGTTAGGTGTTAGGGTTAGGGTATGAGTTAGGGTTAGGGTTAGGGTTAGGGTACGAGTTAGGGTTCGGGTTAGGGTTAGGGTTAGGTTTAGGGTGAGGGTACGGGTTAGGGTTAGGGTTAGGGTTAGGGTTAGCGTACGGGTTAGGGTTAGGTTTAGGTTTAGGGTTAGGTTTAGGGTACAGGTTAGTGTTAGGGTACGGGTTAGGGTTAGGTTTAGGGTTAGGGTTAGGGTTAGGGTTAGGTTTAGGGTTAGGGTTAGGGTACGGGTTAGGGTTAGGGTACGGGTTAGGGTTAGGGTACTTGTTAGATTTAGGTTTAGGGGTTAGGGTTAGGGTTAGGGTTAGGGTACGGGTTAGGGTTAGTGTTAGGGTTAGAGTTAGCGTACGATTTAGGGTTAGGGTACGGGTTAGGGTTAGGGTTAGGGTTTGGGTTAGGTTTAGGGTTAGGGTTATGGTTAGGGTTAGGGTTAGGGTACGGGTTAGGGTTAGGGTTAGGGTTAGGGTGAGCGTACGGGTTAGGGTTAGGTTTAGGTTTAGGGTTAGGTTTAGGGTACAGGTTAGTGTTAGGGTACGGGTTAGGGTTAGGTTTAGGGTTAGGGTTAGGGTTAGGGTTAGGAAAGGGTTAGGGTTAGGGTTAGGGTTAGGTTTAGGATACGGGTTAGGGTTAGGGTTAGGGTTAGGGTACGGGTTAGTGTTAGGGTTAGGGTTAGGATTAGGGTTAGGGTTAGGGTTAGGGTACGGGTTAGGTTAAGTGTTAGGGTTAGGGTTAGGGTACGGGTTAGGGTTAGTGTTAGGTTTAGGAATACGGTTAGGCTTAGGATACGGGTTAGGGTACGGTTTAGTGTAAGGTTTAGGGTTAGGGTTAGGGTACGGGTTAGGGTTAGGGTTAGGGTTAGGGTTAGGTTACGGGTTAGGGTTAGGGTTAGGGTTACGGTTAGGTTACGGGTTAGTGTTAGGGTTAGGGTTAGGATTAGGTTTAGGGTTAGGTTTAGGGTACGGGTTAGGTTTAGTCTTAGGTGAGGGTACGGGTTAGTGTTAGGGTTAGGGTTAGGATTAGGGTTAGGTTTAGGATAAGGGTACGGGTTCGGTTAAGGGTTAGGGTTAGGGTTAGGGTTAGCGTACGGGTTAGGGTTAGGGTTAGGGTTAGGGTTACGTTTAGGGTTAGGTTTAGGGAACGGGTTAGGGTTAGGGTACGGATTAGGGTTAGGGTTAGGGGACGGGTTATTGTTAGGGTTAGAGTTAGGATTAGGGTTAGGGTTAGGTTTAGGGTACGGGTTAGGGTTAGGGTTAGGGTTAGGGTACGGGTTAGTGTTAGGGTTAGGGTTAGGATTAGGGTTAGGGTTAGGGTTAGGGTACGGGTTAGGTTAAGGGTTAGGGTTAGGGTTAGGGTTAGGGTACGGGTTAGGGTTAGGGTTAGGGTTAGGGTACGGGTTAGGGTTAGGTTTAGGGTTAGGGTTAGGGTTAGGGTATGGGTTAGGTTTAGGGTTAGGGTAAGGGTTAGGGTACGGGTTAGGGTTAGTGTTAGGGTTAAGGTTAGGTTTAGGGTACGGGTTAGGGTTAGGGTTAGGGTTAGTGTTAGGTTTAGGAAAGGGTTAGGGTTAGGGTTAGGGTACGGGTTAGGGTTAGGATTAGGGGTAGGGTTAGGGTTAGGGTACGGGTTAGTGTTAGGGTACGGGTTAGGTTTAGGGTACGGTTAGGGTTAGTGTTAGGGTTAGGGTTAGTGTTAGGGTACGGGTTAGTGTTAGGGTTAGGATTAGGATTAGGGTTAGGGTTAGGTTTAGGGTACGGGTTAGGGTTAGGGTTTAGGGTTAGGGTTAGTTTTAGGGTACGGGTTAGGGTTAGGGTACGGGTTAGGTTTAGGGTATGGTTAGGGTTAGTGTTAGGGTTAGGGTTAGTGTTAGGGTACGGGTTAGTGTTAGGGTTAGGATTAGGATTAGGGTTAGGGTTAGGTTTAGGGTACGGGTTAGGGTTAGGGTTTAGGGTTAGGGTTAGTTTTAGGGTACGGGTTAGGGTTAGGGTTAGGGTTAGGTTTAGGGTACGGGTTAGTGTTAGGTTTATGGTTAGGATTAGGGTTAGGGTTATGGTTAGGGTACGGGTTAGGTTATGTGTTAGGGTTAGGGTTAGGGTACGGGTTAGGGTTAGGGTTAGGGTACGGGTTAGGGTTAGGTTTTGGGTTAGGGTTAGGGTTAGGGTATGGGTTAGGGTTAGGGTTAGGGTAAGGGTTAGGGTACGGGTTAGGGTTAGTGTTAGGGTTAAGGTTAGGTTTAGGGTACGAGTTAGGGTTAGGGTTAGGGTTAGGGTTAGGTTTAGGAAAGGGTTAGGGTTAGGGTTAGGGTACGGGTTAGGGTTAGGATTAGGGGTAGGGTTAGGGTTAGGGTATGGGTTAGTGTTAGGGTACGGGTTAGGTTTAGGGTACGGTTAGGGTTAGTGTTAGGGTTAGGGTTAGGGTTAGGGTACGGGTTAGTGTTAGGGTTAGGATTAGGATTAGGGTTAGGGTTAGGTTTAGGGTACGGGTTAGGGTTAGGGTTTAGGGTTAGGGTTAGTTTTAGGATACGGGTTAGGGTTAGGGTTAGGGTTAGGTTTAGGGTACGGGTTAGTGTTAGGGTTAGGGTTAGGATTAGGGTTAGGGATATGGTTAGGTTACGGGTTAGGTTATGTGTTAGGGTTAGGGTTAGGGTACGGGTTAGGGTTAGGGTTAGGTTTAGTATTAGGGTTAGTGTTAGGATACGGGTTAGGGTACGGGTTAGTGTTAGGGTTATGGTTAGGGTTAGGGTACGGGTTAGGTTTAGGGTTAGGGTTAGGTTACGGGTTAGGGTTAGGGTTAGGGTTAGGGTTAGGATACGGGTTAGTGTTAGGGTTAGGGTGAGGATTAGGGTTAGGGTTAGGTTTAGGGTACGGGTTAGGGTTAGTGTTAAGGTTAGGGTACGGGTTAGTGTTAGGGTTAGGGTTAGGATTAGGGTTAGGGTTAGGATAAGGGTACGGGTTCGGTTAAGGGTTAGGGTTAGGGTAAGGGTACGGGTTAGGGTTAGGGTACGGGTTAGGGTTAGGTTTAGGGTTAGGTTTAGGGTACGGGTTAGGGTTAGGGTACGGATTAGGTTTAGGGTTAGGGTACGGGTTAGTGTTAGGGTTAGAGTTAGGATTAGGGTTAGGGTTAGGGTTAGGGTACGGGTTAGGTTAAGGGTTAGGGTTAGGTTTAGGGTGAGGGTACGGTTTAGGGTTCGGGTTAGGGTTAGGGTTAGGGTACGGGTTAGAGTTAGGGAACGGGTTAGGGTTAGGGTACTGGTTAGGGTTAGGGTAAGGGTACGGGTTAGGGTTAGGGTTAGGGTTAGGGTTAGGGTACGGGTTATGGTTAGGATTAGTTTTAGGGTACGGTTTAGGGTTAGGGTTAGGTGTTAGGGTTAGGGTATGGGTTAGGGTTAGGGTTAGGGTTAGGGTACGAGTTAGGGTTCGGGTTAGGGTTAGGGTTAGGTTTAGGGTGAGGGTACGGTTTGGGTTAGGGTTAGGGTTAGGGTTAGCGTACGGGTTAGGGTTAGGTTTAGGTTTAGGGTTAGGTTTAGGGTACAGGTTAGTGTTAGGGTACGGGTTAGGGTTAGGTTTAGGGTTAGGGTTAGGGTTACGGTTAGGTTTAGGGTTAGGGTTAGGGTACGGGTTAGGGTTAGGGTACGGGTGGGGTTAGGGTACTTGTTAGAGTTAGGGTTAGGGGTTAGGGTTAGGGTTAGGGTTAGGGTACGGGTTAGGGTTAGTGTTAGGGTTAGAGTTAGCGTACGATTTAGGGTTAGGGTACGGGTTAGGGTTAGGGTTAGGGTTAGGGTTAGGTTTAGGTTTAGGGGTTAGGGTTAGGGTTAGGGTTAGGGTTAGGGTACGGGTTAGGGTTAGGGTTAGGGTTAGGGTTAGCGTACGGGTTAGGGTTAGGTTTTGGTTTAGGGTTAGGTTTAGTGTACAGGTTAGTGTTAGGGTACGGGTTAGGGTTAGGTTTAGGGTTAGGGTTAGGGTTAGGGTCAGGAAAGGGTTAGGGTTAGGGTTAGGTTTAGGATACGGGTTAGGGTTAGGGTTAGGGTTAGGGTACGGGTTAGTGTTAGGGTTAGGGTTAGGATTAGGGTTAGGGTTAGGGTTAGGGTACGGGTTAGGTTAAGTGTTAGTGTTAGGGTTAGGTTACGGGTTAGGTTTAGTGTTAGGTTTAGGAATAGGGTTAGGGTTAGGATACGGTTTAGGGTACGGTTTAGTGTAAGGTTTAGGGTTAGGGTTAGGGTACGGGTTAGGGTTAGGGTTAGGGTTAGGGTTAGGTTACGGGTTAGGGTTAGGGTTAGGGTTAGGGTTAGGTTACGGGTTAGTGTTAGGGTTAGGGTTAGGATTAGGTTTAGGGTTAGGTTTAGGGTACGGGTTAGGGTTAGTCTTAGGGTGAGGGTAAGGGTTAGTGTTAGGGTTAGGGTTAGTATTAGGGTTAGGTTTAGGATAAGGGTACGGGTTCGGTTAAGGGTTAGGGTTAGGGTTAGGGTTAGCATACGGGTTAGGGTTAGGGTACGGGTTAGGGTTACGTTTAGGGTTAGGTTTAGGGAACGGGTTAGGGTTAGGGTACGGATTAGGGTTAGGGTTAGGGTACGGGTTATTGTTAGGGTTAGAGTTAGGATTAGGGTTAGGGTTAGGTTTAGGGTACGGGTTAGGGTACGGGTTAGGGTTAGGGTTAGGGTTAGGGTTAGGGTTAGGTTTAGGAAAGGGTTAGGGTTAGGGTTAGGGTACGGGTTAGGGTTAGGGTTAGGGGTAGGGTTAGGGTTAGGGTACGGGTTAGGGTTAGGGTACGGGTTAGGGTTAGGGTACGGGTTAGGGTTAGTGTTAGGGTTAGGGTTAGGGTTAGGGTACGGGTTAGTGTTAGTGTTAGGGTTAGGATTAGGTTTAGGGTTAGGTTTAGGGTACGGGTTAGGGTTAAGGTTTAGGGTTAGGGTTAGTTTTAGGGTATGGGTTAGGGTACGGGTTAGGGTTAGGGTTAGGGTACGGGTTAGTTTTAGGGTTAGGGTTAGGATTAGGGTTAGGGTTAGGGTTAGGGTATGGGTTAGGTTAAGTGTTAGGGTTAGGGTTAGGGTACGGGTTAGGGTTAGGGTTAGGTTTAGGATTAGGGTTAGGGTTAGGATACGGGTTAGGGTACGGGTTAGGGTTAGGGTTAGGGTACGGGTTAGTTTTAGGGTTAGGGTTAGGATTAGGGTTAGGGTTAGGGTTAGGGTACGGGTTAGGTTAAGTGTTAGGGTTAGGGTTAGGGTACGTTTTAGAGTTAGGGTACGGGTTAGGGTTAGGGTTAGGGTACTGGTTAGGGTTAGGGTAAGGGTACGGGTTAGTGTTAGGGTTAGGGTTAGGGTACGTGTTAGGGTTAGGGTTAGGTTTACGGTACGGTTTAGGGTTAGGGTTAGGTGTTAGGGTTAGGGTATGGGTTAGGGTTAGGGTTAGGGTACGGGTTAGGGTACGGGGTAGGGTACGGGTTATGGTTAGGGTTAGAGTTAGGGTTAGGGTACGGGTTAGGGTTAGGGTACGAGTTAGGATTAGGGTACGGGTTAGGGTTAGGGTTAGGGTTAGGTTTAGGGTACGGGTTAGGTTTAGGGTACGGGTTAGTGTTAGGGTTATTGTACGGGTTAGGGTTAGGGTTAGGGGTTAGGGTTAGGGTTAGGGTTAGGGTACGGGTTAGGGTTAGGGTATGGGTTAGGATTAGGGTTAGGGTACGTGTTAGGGTTAGGGTACGGGTTAGGGTTAGGGTACGGGTTAGGGTTAGGGTACTTGTTATAGTTAGGGTTAGGGGTTAGGGTTAGGGTTAGGGTTAGGGTACGGGTTATGGTTAGTGTTAGGGTTAGGGTTAGCGTACGAGTTAGGGTTAGAGTACGGGTTAGTGTTAGGGTTAGCGTACGGGTTAGGGTTAGGTTTAGGTTTAGGGTTAGGTTTAGGGACAGGTTAGTGTTAGGGTACGGGTTAGGGTTAGGTTTAGGGTTAGGATTAGGGTTAGGGTTAGGAAAGGGTTAGGGTTAGGGGTAGGGTTAGGTTTAGGGTACGGGTTAGGTTTAGGGTTAGGGTTAGGGTACGGGTTAGTGTTAGGGTTAGGGTTAGGATTAGGGTTAGGGTTAGTGTTAGGGTTCCGGTTAGGTTAAGTGTTAGGGTTAGGGTTAGGGTAAGGGTTAGGGTTAGGGTTAGGTTTAGTATTAGGGTTAGGGTTAGGATACGGGTTAGGGTACGGTTAGTGTTAGGGTTAGGGTTAGCGTTAGCGTACGGGTTAGGGTTAGGGTTAGGGTTAGGGTTAGGTTACGGGTTATGGTTAGGGTTAGGGTTAGGGTTAGGGTACGGGTTAGTGTTAGGGTAGGGTTAGGTTTAGGGTTAGGGTTAGGTTTAGGGTACGGGTTAGGGATAGTGTTAGGGTTAGGGTACGGGTTAGTGTTAGGGTTAGGGTTAGGATTAGGGTTAGGCTTAGGATAAGGGTACGGGTTCGGTTAAGGGTTAGGGTTAGGGTTAGGGTTAGGGTACGGGTTAGGGTTAGGGTACGGGTTAGGGTTAGGTTTAGGGTTAGGTTTAGGGTACGGGTTAGTGTTAGGGTACGGATTAGTGTTAGGGTTAGGGTACGGGTTAGTGTTAGGGTTAGAGTTAGGATTAGGGTTAGGGTTAGGTTTAGGGTACGGGTTAGGTTAAGGGTTAGGGTTAGGGTTATGGTTAGGGTTAGGGTACGGGTTAGGGTTCGGGTTAGGGTTAGGGTTAGGTTTAGGGTGAGGGTACGGGTTAGGGTTCGGGTTAGGGTTAGGTTTAGGGTACGGGTTAGGGTACGGGGTAGGGTACGGGTTAGGGTTAGGGTTAGAGTTAGGGTTAGGGTACGGGTTCGGGTTAGGGTACGAGTTAGGGTTAGGGTTAGGGTACGGGTTAGGGTTAGGGTTAGGTTTAGGGTTATGGTTAGGGTACGGGTTAGGTTTAGTGTACGGGTTAGTGTTAGGGTTATTGTACGGGTTAGGGTTAGGGTTAGGGGTTAGGGTTAGGGTTAGGGTTAGGGTTAGGGTACGGGTTAGGGTTAGGGTATGGGTTAGGGTTAGGTTTAGGTTTAGGGTACGGGTTAGGGTTAGGGTATGGGTTAGTGTTAGGGTTAGGGTACGTGTTAGGGTTCGGGTACGGGTTAGGGTTAGGGTAGGGGTTAGGGTTAGGGTTAGGGTACTTGTTAGAGTTAGTGTTAGGGGTTAGGGTTAGGGTTAGGGTTAGGGTACGGGTTAGGGTTAGTGTTAGGGTTAGGGTTAGCGTACGAGTTAGGGTTAGGTTATGGGTTAGAGTTAGGGTTAGGGTTAGGGTTATGGTTAGTTTTAGGGGTTAGGGTTAGGGTTAGGTTTAGGGTTAGGGTACGGGTTAGGGATAGGGTTAGGGTTAGGGTTAGGGTTAGCGTACGGGTTAGGGTTAGGTTTAGGTTTAGGGTTAGGTTTAGGGTACAGGTTAGTGTTAGGGTACGGGTTAGGGTTAGGTTTAGGGTTAGGGTTAGTGTTAGGTTTAGGAAAGTGTTAGGGTTAGGGTTAGGGTTAGGTTTAGGGTACGGGATAGGGTTAGGGTTAGGGTACGGGTTAAGGTACGGGTAAGGGTTAGGGTTAGGGTTAGGGTACGGGTTAGGGTTTGGGTTAGGTGTTAGGGGTTAGGGTTAGGGTTAGGGTTAGGTTTAGGGTACGGGTTAGGGTACTGGTTAGGGTTAGGGTACGTGTTAGTGTTAGGGTTATGGTTAGGGTTAGGGTACGGGTTAGGGTTAGGGTTAGGGTGTAGGGTACGGGTTAGGGTACGGGTTAGGGTTAGGGTACGGGTTAGGGTTAGGGTTAGGGTTAGGTTTAGGAAAGGGTTAGGGTTAGGGTTAGGGTACGGGTTAGGGTTAGGTTTAGGGGTGGGGTTTGTGTTTGGGTACGGGTTAGGGTTAGGGTACGGGTTAGGGTACGGGTTAGGGTTAGGGTTAGGGTACGGGTTAGGGTTAGGGTTAGGTTACGGGTTAGGGTTAGGGTACGGTTTAGGTTACGGGTTAGGGTTATGGTTAGGGTTTGGGTATGGTTTAGGGTTAGTGTACGTGTTAGGGTTAGGGTTAGTTACAGGTTAGGGTTAGGGTTAGGGTTAGGGTACGGGTTAGGGTTAGGTTTAGGGTTAGGGTTAGGGTTAGGGTATGGGTTAGGGTTAGGGTTAGGGTAAGGGTTAGGGTACGGGTTAGGGTTAGTGTTAGGGTTAAGGTTAGGTTTAGGGTACGGGTTAGGGTTAGGGTTAGGGTTAGGGTTAGGGTTAGGTTTAGGAAAGGGTTAGGGTTAGGGTTAGGGTACGGGTTAGGGTTAGGGTTAGGGGTAGGGTTAGGGTTAGGGTACGGGTTAGGGTTAGGGTACGGGTTAGGGTTAGGGTACGGGTTAGGGTTAGTGTTAGGGTTAGGGTTAGGGTTAGGGTACGGGTTATTGTTAGTGTTAGGGTTAGGATTAGGTTTAGGGTTAGGTTTAGGGTACGGGTTAGGGTTAAGGTTTAGGGTTAGGGTTAGTTTTAGGGTATGGGTTAGGGTACGGGTTAGGGTTAGGGTTAGGGTACGGGTTAGTTTTAGGGTTAGGGTTAGGATTAGGGTTAGGGTTAGGGTTAGGGTATGGGTTAGGTTAAGTGTTAGGGTTAGGGTTAGGGTACGGGTTAGGGTTAGGGTTAGGTTTAGGATTAGGGTTAGGGTTAGGATACGGGTTAGGGTACGGGTTAGGGTTAGGGTTAGGGTACGGGTTAGTTTTAGGGTTAGGGTTAGGATTAGGGTTAGGGTTAGGGTTAGGGTACGGGTTAGGTTAAGTGTTAGGGTTAGGGTTAGGGTACGTTTTAGAGTTAGGGTACGGGTTAGGGTTAGGGTTAGGGTACTGGTTAGGGTTAGGGTAAGGGTACGGGTTAGTGTTAGGGTTAGGGTTAGGGTTAGGGTACGTGTTAGGGTTAGGGTTAGGATTACGGTACGGTTTAGGGTTAGGGTTAGGTGTTAGGGTTAGGGTATGGGTTAGGGTTAGGGTTAGGGTACGGGTTAGGGTACGGGGTAGGGTACGGGTTAGGGTTAGGGTTAGAGTTAGGGTTAGGGTACGGGTTAGGGTTAGGGTACGAGTTAGGATTAGGGTACGGGTTAGGGTTAGGGTTAGGGTTAGGTTTAGGGTACGGGTTAGGTTTAGGGTACGGGTTAGTGTTAGGGTTATTGTACGGGTTAGGGTTAGGGTTAGGGGTTAGGGTTAGGGTTAGGGTTAGGGTACGGGTTAGGGTTAGGGTATGGGTTAGGATTAGGGTTAGGGTACGTGTTAGGGTTAGGGTACGGGTTATGGTTAGGGTACGGGTTAGGGTTAGGGTACTTGTTATAGTTAGGGTTAGGGGTTAGGGTTAGGGTTAGGGTTAGGGTACGGGTTATGGTTAGTGTTAGGGTTAGGGTTAGCGTACGAGTTAGGGTTAGAGTACGGGTTAGTGTTAGGGTTAGCGTACGGGTTAGGGTTAGGTTTAGGTTTAGGGTTAGGTTTAGGGACAGGTTAGTGTTAGGGTACGGGTTAGGGTTAGGTTTAGGGTTAGGATTAGGGTTAGGGTTAGGAAAGGGTTAGGGTTAGGGGTAGGGTTAGGTTTAGGGTACGGGTTAGGTTTAGGGTTAGGGTTAGGGTACGGGTTAGTGTTAGGGTTAGGGTTAGGATTAGGGTTAGGGTTAGTGTTAGGGTTCCGGTTAGGTTAAGTGTTAGGGTTAGGGTTAGGGTAAGGGTTAGGGTTAGGGTTAGGTTTAGTATTAGGGTTAGGGTTAGGATACGGGTTAGGGTACGGTTAGTGTTAGGGTTAGGGTTAGCGTTAGCGTACGGGTTAGGGTTAGGGTTAGGGTTAGGTTACGGGTTATGGTTAGGGTTAGGGTTAGGGTTAGGGTACGGGTTAGTGTTAGGGTAGGGTTAGGTTTAGGGTTAGGGTTAGGTTTAGGGTACGGGTTAGGGATAGTGTTAGGGTTAGGGTACGGGTTAGTGTTAGGGTTAGGGTTAGGATTAGGGTTAGGCTTAGGATAAGGGTACGGGTTCGGTTAAGGGTTAGGGTTAGGGTTAGGGTTAGGGTACGGGTTAGGGTTAGGGTACGGGTTAGGGTTAGGTTTAGGGTTAGGTTTAGGGTACGGGTTAGTGTTAGGGTACGGATTAGTGTTAGGGTTAGGGTACGGGTTAGTGTTAGGGTTAGAGTTAGGATTAGGGTTAGGGTTAGGTTTAGGGTACGGGTTAGGTTAAGGGTTAGGGTTAGGGTTATGGTTAGGGTTAGGGTACGGGTTAGGGTTCGGGTTAGGGTTAGGGTTAGGTTTAGGGTGAGGGTACGGGTTAGGGTTCGGGTTAGGGTTAGGTTTAGGGTACGGGTTAGGGTACGGGGTAGGGTACGGGTTAGGGTTAGGGTTAGAGTTAGGGTTAGGGTACGGGTTCGGGTTAGGGTACGAGTTAGGGTTAGGGTTAGGGTACGGGTTAGGGTTAGGGTTAGGTTTAGGGTTATGGTTAGGGTACGTGTTAGGTTTAGTGTACGGGTTAGTGTTAGGGTTATTGTACGGGTTAGGGTTAGGGTTAGGGGTTAGGGTTAGGGTTAGGGTTAGGGTTAGGGTACGGGTTAGGGTTAGGGTATGGGTTAGGGTTAGGTTTAGGGTTAGGGTATGGGTTAGGGTTAGGGTATGGGTTAGTGTTAGGGTTAGGGTACGTGTTAAGGTTCGGGTACGGGTTAGGGTTAGGGTAGGGGTTAGGGTTAGGGTTAGGGTACTTGTTAGAGTTAGTGTTAGGGGTTAGGGTTAGGGTTAGGGTTAGGGTTAGGGTACGGGTTAGGGTTAGTGTTAGGGTTAGGGTTAGCGTACGAGTTAGGGTTAGGTTACGGGTTAGAGTTAGGGTTAGGTTTAGGGTTAGGGTTATGGTTAGGTTTAGGGGTTAGGGTTAGGGTTAGGTTTAGGGTTAGGGTACGGGTTAGGGATAGGGTTAGGGTTAGGGTTAGGGTTAGCGTACGGGTTAGGGTTAGGTTTAGGTTTAGGGTTAGGTTTAGGGTACAGGTTAGTGTTAGGGTACGGGTTAGGGTTAGGTTTAGGGTTAGGGTTAGTGTTAGGTTTAGGAAAGTGTTAGGGTTAGGGTTAGGGTTAGGTTTAGGGTACGGGATAGGGTTAGGGTTAGGGTACGGGTTAAGGTACGGGTAAGGGTTAGGGTTAGGGTTAGGGTACGGGTTAGGGTTTGGGTTAGGTGTTAGGGGTTAGGGTTAGAGTTAGGGTTAGGTTTAGGGTACGGGTTAGGGTACTGGTTAGGGTTAGGGTACGTGTTAGTGTTAGGGTTATGGTTAGGGTTAGGGTACGGGTTAGGGTTAGGGTTAGGGTGTAGGGTACGGGTTAGGGTACGGGTTAGGGTTAGGGTACGGGTTAGGGTTAGGGTTAGGGTTAGGTTTAGGAAAGGGTTAGGGTTAGGGTTAGGGTACGGGTTAGGGTTAGGTTTAGGGGTGGGGTTTGTGTTTGGGTACGGGTTAGGGTTAGGGTACGGGTTAGGGTACGGGTTAGGGTTAGGGTTAGGGTACGGGTTAGGGTTAGGGTTAGGTTACGGGTTAGGGTTAGGGTACGGTTTAGGTTACGGGTTAGGGTTATGGTTAGGGTTTGGGTATGGTTTAGGGTTAGGGTACGTGTTAGGGTTAGGGTTAGGTACAGGTTAGGGTTAGGGTTAGGGTTAGGGTACGGGTTAGGTTTAGGGTTAGTTTTAGGGTACGGGTTAGAGTTAGTGTTAGGGGTGAGGGTTAGTGTACGGGTTAGGGTTAGGGTTAGGATTAGGGATAGGGATAGGGTACGGGTTAGGGTTAGGGTTAGGGTTAGTGTTAGGGTTAAATTACGTGTTAGGGTTAGGGTTAGGGTTAGGGTTAGGGTTAGGGGTTAGGGGTTAGTGTTAGGGTAAGGGTTAGGGTTAGTGTTAGGGTACGGTTTAGTGAACGAGTTAGGGTTAGGTTTAGGGTTAGGGTAAGGGTTAGGGTTAGGGTTAGGGTTCGGGTTGGGGTTAGGGTTAGGGTACGAGTTAGGGTTAGGGTTAGGGTTAGTGTAAGGGATAGGGTACGGGTTAGAGTATGGGTTAGGGTAGGGTTAGGTTTAGGGTACGGGTTAGGGTTAGGGTTAGGGTAAGGGTTAGGTTTAGGGTACGTGTTAGGGTACGGGTTAGGGTTAGGGTACGGGTTAGGGTACGGGTTAGGGTTAGGGTTAGGGCAAGGGTTAGTGTTAGGGTACAGGTTAGGTTTAGGGTAAGGGTTAGGGTTAGGCTTAGGGTACGGGTTAGGGTTAGGGTTTGGGGTTAGGGTTAGGGTTAGGGTACGGGTTAGGGTTAGGGTAAGGTTTAGGGTTAGGGTTAGGGTTAGGTTTAGGTTACGGGTTAGGGTTAGTGTACGGATTAGTGTTAGGGTTAGGGTACGCATTAGTGTTAGGGTTAGGGTTAGGATTAGGGTTAGGGTTAGGTTTAGGGTACGGGTTAGTGTTAGGGTTAGGGTTAGGGTTAGGTTTAGGGTTAGGGTTTGGATTAGGGTTAGGGTTAGGTTTAGGGTACGGGTTAGTGTTAGGGTTAGGGTTAGGATTAGGGTTAGGTTATGGTTAGGGTACGGGTTAGGTTATGTGTTAGGGTTAGGGTTAGGGTACGGGTTAGGGTTAGGGTTAGGTTTAGGATTAGGGTTAGGGTTAGGATACGGGTTAGGGTACGGGTTAGTGTTAGGGTTATGGTTAGGGTTAGGGTACGGGTTAGGTTTAGGGTTAGGGTTAGGTTACGGGTTAGGGTTAGGGTTAGGGTACGAGTTAGGGTTCGGGTTAGGTTTAGGGTTAGGTTTAGGGTGAGGGTACGGGTTAGGGTTCGGGTTAGGGTTAGGGTTAGGGTACGGGTTAGAGTTAGGGTACGGTTTAGGGTTAGGGTTAGGGTACTGGTTAGGGTTAGGGTAAGGGTACGGTTTAGGGTTAGGGTTAGGGTTAGGGATAGGGTACGGGTTATGGTTAGGATTAGTTTTAGGGTACGGTTTAGGGTTAGGGTTAGGTGTTAGGGTTAGGGTATGGGTTAGGGTTAGGGTTAGGGTTAGGGTACGAGTTAGGGTTCGGGTTAGGGTTAGGGTTAGGTTTAGGGTGAGGGTACGGGTTAGGGTTAGGGTTAGGGTTAGGGTTAGCGTACGGGTTAGGGTTAGGTTTAGGTTTAGGGTTAGGTTTAGGGTACAGGTTAGTGTTAGGGTACGGGTTAGGGTTAGGTTTAGGGTTAGGGTTAGGGTTAGGGTTAGGTTTAGGGTTAGGGTTAGGGTACGGGTTAGGGTTAGGGTACGGGTTAGGGTTAGGGTACTTGTTAGATTTAGGTTTAGGGGTTAGGGTTAGGGTTAGGGTTAGGGTACGGGTTAGGGTTAGTGTTAGGGTTAGAGTTAGCGTACGATTTAGGGTTAGGGTACGGGTTAGGGTTAGGGTTAGGGTTAGGGTTAGGTTTAGGGGTTAGGGTTAGGGTTAGGGTTAGGGTTAGGGTACGGGTTAGGGTTAGGGTTAGGGTTAGGGTGAGCGTACGGGTTAGGGTTAGGTTTAGGTTTAGGGTTAGGTTTAGGGTACAGGTTAGTGTTAGGGTACGGGTTAGGGTTAGGTTTAGGGTTAGGGTTAGGGTTAGGGTTAGGAAAGGGTTAGGGTTAGGGTTAGGGTTAGGTTTAGGATACGGGTTAGGGTTAGGGTTAGGGTTAGGGTACGGGTTAGTGTTAGGGTTAGGGTTAGGATTAGGGTTAGGGTTAGGGTTAGGGTACGGGTTAGGTTAAGTGTTAGGGTTAGGGTTAGGGTACGGGTTAGGGTTAGTGTTAGGTTTAGGAATACGGTTAGGCTTAGGATACGGGTTAGGGTACGGTTTAGTGTAAGGTTTAGGGTTAGGGTTAGGGTACGGGTTAGGGTTAGGGTTAGGGTTAGGGTTAGGTTACGGGTTAGGGTTAGGGTTAGGGTTATGGTTAGGTTACGGGTTAGTGTTAGGGTTAGGGTTAGGATTAGGTTTAGGGTTAGGTTTAGGGTACGGGTTAGGGTTAGTCTTAGGGTGAGGGTACGGGTTAGTGTTAGGGTTAGGGTTAGGATTAGGGTTAGGTTTAGGATAAGGGTACGGGTTCGGTTAAGGGTTAGGGTTAGGGTTAGGGTTAGCGTACGGGTTAGGGTTAGGGTTAGGGTTAGGGTTACGTTTAGGGTTAGGTTTAGGGAACGGGTTAGGGTTAGGGTACGGATTAGGGTTAGGGTTAGGGTACGGGTTATTGTTAGGGTTAGAGTTAGGATTAGGGTTAGGGTTAGGTTTAGGGTACGGGTTAGGGTTAGGGTTAGGGTTAGGGTACGGGTTAGTGTTAGGGTTAGGGTTAGGATTAGGGTTAGGGTTAGGGTTAGGGTACGGGTTAGGTTAAGGGTTAGGGTTAGGGTTAGGGTTAGGGTACGGGTTAGGGTTAGGGTTAGGGTTAGGGTACGGGTTAGGGTTAGGTTTAGGGTTAGGGTTAGGGTTAGGGTATGGGTTAGGGTTAGGGTTAGGGTAAGGGTTAGGGTACGGGTTAGGGTTAGTGTTAGGGTTAAGGTTAGGTTTAGGGTACGGGTTAGGGTTAGGGTTAGGGTTAGGGTTAGGTTTAGGAAAGGGTTAGGTTTAGGGTTAGGGTACGGGTTAGGGTTAGGATTAGGGGTAGGGTTAGGGTTAGGGTACGGGTTAGTGTTAGGGTACGGGTTAGGTTTAGGGTACGGTTAGGGTTAGTGTTAGGGTTAGGGTTAGTGTTAGGGTACGGGTTAGTGTTAGGGTTAGGATTAGGATTAGGGTTAGGGTTAGGTTTAGGGTACGGGTTAGGTTTAGGGTTTAGGGTTAGGGTTAGTTTTAGGGTACGGGTTAGGGTTAGGGTTAGGGTTAGGTTTAGGGTACGGGTTAGTGTTAGGTTTAGGGTTAGGATTAGGGTTAGGGTTATGGTTAGGGTACGGGTTAGGTTATGTGTTAGGGTTAGGGTTAGGGTACGGGTTAGGGTTAGGGTTAGGGTACGGGTTAGGGTTAGGTTTAGGGTTAGGGTTAGGGTTAGGGTATGGGTTAGGGTTAGGGTTAGGGTAAGGGTTAGGGTACGGGTTAGGGTTAGTGTTAGGGTTAAGGTTAGGTTTAGGGTACGGGTTAGGGTTAGAGTTAGGGTTAGGGTTAGGGTTAGGGTTAGGTTTAGGAAAGGGTTAGGGTTAGGGTTAGGGTACGGGTTAGGGTTAGGATTAGGGGTAGGGTTAGGGTTAGGGTATGGGTTAGTGTTAGGGTACGGGTTAGGTTTAGGGTACGGTTAGGGTTAGTGTTAGGGTTAGGGTTAGGGTTAGGGTACGGGTTAGTGTTAGGGTTAGGATTAGGATTAGGGTTAGGGTTAGGTTTAGGGTACGGGTTAGGGTTAGGGTTTAGGGTTAGGGTTAGTTTTAGGGTACGGGTTAGGGTTAGGGTTAGGGTTAGGTTTAGGGTACGGGTTAGTGTTAGGGTTAGGGTTAGGATTAGGGTTAGGGATATGGTTAGGTTACGGGTTAGGTTATGTGTTAGGGTTAGGGTTAGGGTACGGGTTAGGGTTAGGGTTAGGTTTAGTATTAGGGTTAGTGTTAGGATACGGGTTAGGGTACGGGTTAGTGTTAGGGTTATGGTTAGGGTTAGGGTACGGGTTAGGTTTAGGGTTAGGGTTAGGTTACGGGTTAGGGTTAGGGTTAGGGTTAGGGTTAGGATACGGGTTAGTGTTAGGGTTAGGGTGAGGATTAGGGTTAGGGTTAGGTTTAGGGTACGGGTTAGGGTTAGTGTTAAGGTTAGGGTACGGGTTAGTGTTAGGGTTAGGGTTAGGATTAGGGTTAGGGTTAGGATAAGGGTACGGGTTCGGTTAAGGGTTAGGGTTAGGGTAAGGGTACGGGTTAGGGTTAGGGTACGGGTTAGGGTTAGGTTTAGGGTTAGGTTTAGGGTACGGGTTAGGGTTAGGGTACGGATTAGGTTTAGGGTTAGGGTACGGGTTAGTGTTAGGGTTAGAGTTAGGATTAGGGTTAGGGTTAGGGTTAGGGTACGGGTTAGGTTAAGGGTTAGGGTTAGGTTTAGGGTGAGGGTACGGTTTAGGGTTCGGGTTAGGGTTAGGGTTAGGGTACGGGTTAGAGTTAGGGAACGGGTTAGGGTTAGGGTACTGGTTAGGGTTAGGGTAAGGGTACGGGTTAGGGTTAGGGTTAGGGTTAGGGTTAGGGTACGGGTTATGGTTAGGATTAGTTTTAGGGTACGGTTTAGGGTTAGGGTTAGGTGTTAGGGTTAGGGTATGGGTTAGGGTTAGGGTTAGGGTTAGGGTACGAGTTAGGGTTCGGGTTAGGGTTAGGGTTAGGTTTAGGGTGAGGGTACGGTTTGGGTTAGGGTTAGGGTTAGGGTTAGCGTACGGGTTAGGGTTAGGTTTAGGTTTAGGGTTAGGTTTAGGGTACAGGTTAGTGTTAGGGTACGGGTTAGGGTTAGGTTTAGGGTTAGGGTTAGGGTTACGGTTAGGTTTAGGGTTAGGGTTAGGGTACGGGTTAGGGTTAGGGTACGGGTGGGGTTAGGGTACTTGTTAGAGTTAGGGTTAGGGGTTAGGGTTAGGGTTAGGGTTAGGGTACGGGTTAGGGTTAGTGTTAGGGTTAGAGTTAGCGTACGATTTAGGGTTAGGGTACGGGTTAGGGTTAGGGTTAGGGTTAGGGTTAGGTTTAGGTTTAGGGGTTAGGGTTAGGGTTAGGGTTAGGGTTAGGGTACGGGTTAGGGTTAGGGTTAGGGTTAGGGTTAGCGTACGGGTTAGGGTTAGGTTTTGGTTTAGGGTTAGGTTTAGTGTACAGGTTAGTGTTAGGGTACGGGTTAGGGTTAGGTTTAGGGTTAGGGTTAGGGTTAGGGTCAGGAAAGGGTTAGGGTTAGGGTTAGGGTTAGGTTTAGGATACGGGTTAGGGTTAGGGTTAGGGTTAGGGTACGGGTTAGTGTTAGGGTTAGGGTTAGGATTAGGGTTAGGGTTAGGGTTAGGGTACGGGTTAGGTTAAGTGTTAGTGTTAGGGTTAGGTTACGGGTTAGGGTTAGTGTTAGGTTTAGGAATAGGGTTAGGGTTAGGATACGGTTTAGGGTACGGTTTAGTGTAAGGTTTAGGGTTAGGGTTAGGGTACGGGTTAGGGTTAGGGTTAGGGTTAGGGTTAGGTTACGGGTTAGGGTTAGGGTTAGGGTTAGGTTACGGGTTAGTGTTAGGGTTAGGGTTAGGATTAGGTTTAGGGTTAGGTTTAGGGTACGGGTTAGGGTTAGTCTTAGGGTGAGGGTAAGGGTTAGTGTTAGGGTTAGGGTTAGTATTAGGGTTAGGTTTAGGATAAGGGTACGGGTTCGGTTAAGGGTTAGGGTTAGGGTTAGGTTTAGCATACGGGTTAGGGTTAGGGTACGGGTTAGGGTTACGTTTAGGGTTAGGTTTAGGGAACGGGTTAGGGTTAGGGTACGGATTAGGGTTAGGGTTAGGGTACGGGTTATTGTTAGGGTTAGAGTTAGGATTAGGGTTAGGGTTAGGTTTAGGGTACGGGTTAGGGTACGGGTTAGGGTTAGGGTTAGGGTTAGGGTTAGGGTTAGGTTTAGGAAAGGGTTAGGGTTAGGGTTAGGGTACGGGTTAGGGTTAGGGTTAGGGGTAGGGTTAGGGTTAGGGTACGGGTTAGGGTTAGGGTACGGGTTAGGGTTAGGGTACGGGTTAGGGTTAGTGTTAGGGTTAGGGTTAGGGTTAGGGTACGGGTTAGTGTTAGTGTTAGGGTTAGGATTAGGTTTAGGGTTAGGTTTAGGGTACGGGTTAGGGTTAAGGTTTAGGGTTAGGGTTAGTTTTAGGGTATGGGTTAGGGTACGGGTTAGGGTTAGGGTTAGGGTACGGGTTAGTTTTAGGGTTAGGGTTAGGATTAGGGTTAGGGTTAGGGTTAGGGTATGGGTTAGGTTAAGTGTTAGGGTTAGGGTTAGGGTACGGGTTAGGGTTAGGGTTAGGTTTAGGATTAGGGTTAGGGTTAGGATACGGGTTAGGGTACGGGTTAGGGTTAGGGTTAGGGTACGGGTTAGATTTAGGGTTAGGGTTAGGATTAGGGTTAGGGTTAGGGTTAGGGTACGGGTTAGGTTAAGTGTTAGGGTTAGGGTTAGGGTACGTTTTAGAGTTAGGGTACGGGTTAGGGTTAGGGTTAGGGTACTGGTTAGGGTTAGGGTAAGGGTACGGGTTAGTGTTAGGGTTAGGGTTAGGGTACGTGTTAGGGTTAGGGTTAGGTTTACGGTACGGTTTAGGGTTAGGGTTAGGTGTTAGGGTTAGGGTATGGGTTAGGGTTAGGGTTAGGGTACGGGTTAGGGTACGGGGTAGGGTACGGGTTAGGGTTAGGGTTAGAGTTAGGGTTAGGGTACGGGTTAGGGTTAGGGTACGAGTTAGGATTAGGGTACGGGTTAGGGTTAGGGTTAGGGTTAGGTTTAGGGTACGGGTTAGGTTTAGGGTACGGGTTAGTGTTAGGGTTATTGTACGGGTTAGGGTTAGGGTTAGGGGTTAGGGTTAGTGTTAGGGTTAGGGTACGGGTTAGGGTTAGGGTATGGGTTAGGATTAGGGTTAGGGTACGTGTTAGGGTTAGGGTACGGGTTAGGGTTAGGGTACGGGTTAGGGTTAGGGTACTTGTTATAGTTAGGGTTAGGGGTTAGGGTTAGGGTTAGGGTTAGGGTACGGGTTATGGTTAGTGTTAGGGTTAGGGTTAGCGTACGAGTTAGGGTTAGAGTACGGGTTAGTGTTAGGGTTAGCGTACGGGTTAGGGTTAGGTTTAGGTTTAGGGTTAGGTTTAGGGACAGGTTAGTGTTAGGGTACGGGTTAGGGTTAGGTTTAGGGTTAGGATTAGGGTTAGGGTTAGGAAAGGGTTAGGGTTAGGGGTAGGGTTAGGTTTAGGGTACGGGTTAGGTTTAGGGTTAGGGTTAGAGTACGGGTTAGTGTTAGGTTTAGGGTTAGGATTAGGGTTAGGGTTAGGAAAGGGTTAGGGTTAGGGGTAGGGTTAGGTTTAGGGTACGGGTTAGGTTTAGGGTTAGGGTTAGAGTACGGGTTAGTATTAGGGTTAGGGTTAGGATACGGGTTAGGGTACGGTTAGTGTTAGGGTTAGGGTTAGCGTTAGCGTACGGGTTAGGGTTAGGGTTAGGGTTAGGGTTATGTTACGGGTTATGGTTAGGGTTAGGGTTAGGGTTAGGGTACGGGTTAGTGTTAGGGTAGGGTTAGGTTTAGGGTTAGGGTTAGGTTTAGGGTTCGGGTTCGGGATAGTGTTAGGGTTAGGGTACGGGTTAGTGTTAGGGTTAGGGTTAGGATTAGGGTTAGGCTTAGGATAAGGGTACGGGTTCGGTTAAGGGTTAGGGTTAGGGTTAGGGTTAGGGTACGGGTTAGGGTTAGGGTACGGGTTAGGGTTAGGTTTAGGGTTAGGTTTAGGGTACGGGTTAGGGTTAGGGTACGGATTAGTGTTAGGGTTAGGGTACGGGTTAGTGTTAGGGTTAGAGTTAGGATTAGGGTTAGGGTTAGGTTTAGGGTACGGGTTAGGTTAAGGGTTAGGGTTAGGGTTATGGTTAGGGTTAGGGTACGGGTTAGGGTTCGGGTTAGGGTTAGGGTTAGGTTTAGGGTGAGGGTACGGGTTAGGGTTCGGGTTAGGGTTAGGTTTAGGGTACGGGTTAGGGTACGGGGTAGGGTACGGGTTAGGGTTAGGGTTAGAGTTAGGGTTAGGGTACGGGTTCGGGTTAGGGTACGAGTTAGGGTTAGGGTTAGGGTACGGGTTAGGGTTAGGGTTAGGTTTAGGGTTATGGTTAGGGTACGGGTTAGGTTTAGTGTACGGGTTAGTGTTAGGGTTATTGTACGGGTTAGGGTTAGGGTTTGGGGTTAGGGTTAGGGTTAGGGTTAGGGTTAGGGTTAGGGTACGGGTTAGGGTTAGGGTATGGGTTAGGGTTAGGTTTAGGGTTAGGGTACGGGTTAGGGTTAGGGTATGGGTTAGTGTTAGGGTTAGGGTACGTGTTAGGGTTCGGGTACGGGTTAGGGTTAGGGTAGGGGTTAGGGTTAGGGTTAGGGTAATTGTTAGAGTTAGTGTTAGGGGTTAGGGTTAGGGTTAGGGTTAGGGTACGGGTTAGGGTTAGTGTTAGGGTTAGGGTTAGCGTACGAGTTAGGGTTAGGTTACGGGTTAGAGTTAGGGTTAGGGTTAGGGTTAGGGTTATGGTTAGGTTTAGGGGTTAGGGTTAGGGTTAGGTTTAGGGTTAGGGTACGGGTTAGGGATAGGGTTAGGGTTAGGGTTAGGGTTAGCGTACGGGTTAGGGTTAGGTTTAGGTTTAGGGTTAGGTTTAGGGTACAGGTTAGTGTTAGGGTACGGGTTAGGGTTAGGTTTAGGGTTAGGGTTAGTGTTAGGTTTAGGAAAGTGTTAGGGTTAGGGTTAGGGTTAGGTTTAGGGTACGGGATAGGGTTAGGGTTAGGGTACGGGTTAAGGTACGGGTAAGGGTTAGGGTTAGGGTTAGGGTACGGGTTAGGGTTTGGGTTAGGTGTTAGGGGTTAGGGTTAGGGTTAGGGTTAGGTTTAGGGTACGGGTTAGGGTACTGGTTAGGGTTAGGGTACGTATTAGTGTTAGGGTTATGGTTAGGGTTAGGGTACGGGTTAGGGTTAGGGTTAGGGTGTAGGGTACGGGTTAGGGTACGGGTTAGGGTTAGGGTACGGGTAAGGGTTAGGGTTAGGGTTAGGTTTAGGAAAGGGTTAGGGTTAGGGTTAGGGTACGGGTTAGGGTTAGGTTTAGGGGTGGGGTTTGTGTTTGGGTACGGGTTAGGGTTAGGGTACGGGTTAGGGTACGGGTTAGGGTTAGGGTTAGGGTACGGGTTAGGGTTAGGGTTAGGTTACGGGTTAGGGTTAGGGTACGGTTTAGGTTACGGGTTAGGGTTATGGTTAGGGTTTGAGTATGGTTTAGGGTTAGGGTACGTGTTAGGGTTAGGGTTAGGTACAGGTTAGGGTTAGGGTTAGGGTTAGGGTACGGGTTAGGTTTAGGGTTAGTTTTAGGGTACGGGTTAGAGTTAGTGTTAGGGGTGAGGGTTAGTGTACGGGTTAGGGTTAGGGTTAGGATTAGGGTTAGGGATAGGGTACGGGTTAGGGTTAGGGTTAGGGTTAGTGTTAGGGTTAAAGTACGTGTTAGGGTTAGGGTTAGGGTTAGGGTTAGGGTTAGGGGTTAGGGGTTAGTGTTAGGGTAAGGGTTAGGGTTAGTGTTAGGGTACAGTTTAGTGAACGAGTTAGGGTTAGGTTTAGGGTTAGGGTAAGGGTTAGGGTTAGGGTTAGGGTTCGGGTTGGGGTTAGGGTTAGGGTACGAGTTAGGGTTAGGGTTAGGGTTAGTGTAAGGGATAGGGTACGGGTTAGAGTATGGGTTAGGGTTAGGGTTAGGTTTAGGGTACGGGTTAGGGTTAGGGTTAGGGTAAGGGTTAGGTTTAGGGTACGTGTTAGGGTACGGGTTAGGGTTAGGGTACGGGTTAGGGTACGGGTTAGGGTTAGGGTTAGGGTTAGGGCAAGGGTTAGTGTTAGGGTACAGGTTAGGTTTAGGGTAAGGGTTAGGGTTAGGCTTAGGGTACGGGTTAGTGTTAGGGTTTGGGGTTAGGGTTAGGGTTAGGGTACGGGTTAGGGTTAGGGTAAGGTTTAGGGTTAGGGTTAGGGTTAGGTTTAGGTTACGGGTTAGGGTTAGTGTACGGATTAGTGTTAGGGTTAGGGTACGCATTAGTGTTAGGGTTAGGGTTAGGATTAGGGTTAGGGTTAGGTTTAGGGTACGGGTTAGTGTTAGGGTTAGGGTTAGGGTTAGGTTTAGGGTTAGGGTTTGGATTAGGGTTTGGGTTAGGTTTAGGGTACGGGTTAGTGTTAGCGTTAGGGTTAGGATTAGGGTTAGGTTATGGTTAGGGTACGGGTTAGGTTATGTGTTAGGGTTAGGGTTAGGGTACGGGTTAGGGTTAGGGTTAGGTTTAGGATTAGGGTTAGGGTTAGGATACGGGTTAGGGTACGGGTTAGTGTTAGGGTTATGGTTAGGGTTAGGGTACGGGTTAGGTTTAGGGTTAGGGTTAGGTTACGGGTTAGGGTTAGGGTTAGGGTTAGGGTTAGGGTTAGGGTACGCGTTAGTGTTAGGGTTAGGGTGAGGATTAGGGTTAGGGTTAGGTTTAGGGTACGGGTTAGGTTTAGTGTTAAGGTTAGGGTACGGGTTAGTGTTACGGTTAGGGTTAGGATTAGGGTTAGGGTTAGGATAAGGGTACGGGTTCGGTTAAGGGTTAGGGTTAGGGTTAGGGTACGGGTTAGGGTTAGGGTACGGGTTAGGGTTAGGTTTAGGGTTAGGTTTAGGGTACGGGTTAGGGTTAGGGTACGGATTAGGTTTAGGGTTAGGGTACGGGTTAGTGTTAGGGTTAGAGTTAGGATTAGGGTTAGGGTTAGGGTTAGGGTACGGGTTAGGTTAAGGGTTAGGGTTAGGGTTAGGGTTAGGGTTAGGGTACGAGTTAGGGTTCGGGTTAGGGTTAGGGTTAGGTTTAGGGTGAGGGTACGGGTTAGGGTTCGGGTTAGGGTTAGGGTTAGGGTACGGGTTAGAGTTAGGGTACCGGTTAGGTTTAGGGTTAGGGTACTTGTTAGGGTTAGGGTAAGGGTACGGGTTAGGTTTAGGGTTAGGGTTAGGGTACGGGTTATGGTTAGGATTAGTTTTAGGGTACGGTTTAGGGTTAGGGTTAGGTGTTAGGTTTAGGGTATGGGTTAGGGTTACGGTTAGGGTTAGGTTTAGGGTTAGGGTTAGGGTACGAGTTAGGGTTCGGGTTAGGGTTAGGGTTAGGTTTAGGGTGAGGGTACGGGTACGGGTTAGGGTTAGGGTTAGGGTTAGCGTACGGGTTAGGGTTAGGTTTAGGTTTAGGGTTAGGTTTAGGGTACAGGTTAGTGTTAGGGTACGGGTTAGGGTTAGGTTTAGGGTTAGGGTTAGGGTTAGATTTAGGTTTAGGTTTAGGGTTAGGGTACGGATTAGGGTTAGGGTACGGGTTAGGGTTAGGGTACTTGTTAGAGTTAGGGTTAGGGGTTAGGGTTAGGGTTAGGGTTAGGGTACGGGTTAGGGTTAGTGTTAGGGTTAGAGTTAGCGTACGATTTAGGGTTAGGGTACGGGTTAGGGTTAGGGTTAGGGTTAGGGTTAGGTTTAGGGGTTAGGGTTAGGGTTAGGGTTAGGGTTAGGGTACGGGTTAGGGTTAGGGTTAGGGTTAGGGTTAGCGTACGGGTTAGGGTTAGGTTTAGTTTTAGGGTTAGGTTTAGGGTACAGGTTAGTGTTAGGGTACGGGTTAGGGTTAGGTTTAGGGTTAGGGTTAGGGTTAGGGTTAGGAAAGGGTTAGGGTTAGGGTTAGGGTTAGGTTTAGGATACGGGTTAGGGTTAGGGTTAGGGTTAGGGTACGGGTTAGGTTAAGTGTTAGGGTTAGGGTTAGGGTACGGGTTAGGGTTAGTGTTAGGTTTAGGAATAGGTTTAGGGTTAGCATAAGGGTTACGGTACGGTTTAGTGTAAGGTTTAGGGTTAGGGTTAGGGTACGGGTTAGGGTTAGGGTTAGGGTTAGGGTTAGGTTACGGGTTAGGGTTAGGGTTAGGGTTAGGGTACGGGTTAGTGTTAGGGTTAGGGTTAGGATTAGGTTTAGGGTTAGGTTTAGGGTACGGGTTAGGGTTAGTCTTAGGGTGAGGGTACGAGTTAGTGTTAGGGTTAGGGTTAGGATTAGGGTTAGGTTTAGGATAAGGGTACGGGTTCGGTTAAGGGTTAGGGTTAGGGTTAGGGTTAGCGTACGGGTTAGGGTTAGGGTACGGGTTAGGGTTACGTTTAGGGTTAGGTTTAAGGAACGGGTTAGGGTTAGGGTACGGATTAGGGTTAGGGTTAGGGTACGGGTTAGGGTTACTCTTAGGGTGAGGGTATGGGTTAGTGTTATGGTTAGAGTTAGGATTAGGGTTAGGGTTAGGTTTAGGGTACGGGTTAGGGTTAGGGTTAGGGTTAGGGTTAGGGTTAGCGTACGGGTTAGTGTTAGGGTTAAGGTTAGGTTTAGGGTTAGGGTTAGGGTTAGGGTACGGGTTTGGTTAAGGGTTAGCGTTAGGGTTAGGTTTAGGGTACGGGTTAGGGTTAGGGTTAGGGTTATGGTACGGGTTAGCGTTAGGTTTAGGGTTAGGGTTAGGGTTAGGGTACGGGTTAGAGTTAGGGTTAGGGTAAGGGTTAGGTTACGGGTTAGGGTTAGGGTTAGGGTTAAGGTTAGCTTTAGGGTACGGGTTAGGTTTAGGGTTAGGGTTAGGGTACTGGTTAGGGTACGGGTTAAGGTTAGGGTACGGGTTAGTGTAAGGTTTAATGTACGGGTTAGGGTTAGGGTTAGAGTTAGAGTTAGTGTACGGGTTAGGGATAGGGTACGGGTTAGGGTTAGGGTACGGGTTAGGGTTAGGGTACGGGTTAGGTTTAGGGTACGAGTTAGGGTTAGGGTACGGGTTAGGGTACGGGTTAGGGTTAGGGTTAGGGTACGGGTTAGGGTTAGGGTACGGGTTAGGGTTAGGTTTACTGTTAGGGTTAGGGTTAGCGTACGTGTTAGGGTGAGGGTTAGGTTTAGGGTTAGGTTTAGGTTACGTGTTAGGGTTAGGGTTAGGGTTAGGGTTAGGTTCAGGAAAGGGTTAGGGTTAGGGTTAGGGTTAGGGTTAGGGTTAGTGTACGGGTTAGGGTTAGGGTACGGTTTAGGGTACGTGTTAGGGTTAGGGTTAGGGTTAGGTTTAGGAAAGGGTTAGGGTTAGGGTTAGGGCACGGGTTAGGGTTAGGGTTAGGGGTAGGGTTAGGGTTAGGGTACGGGTTAGGGTTAGGGTATGGGTTAGGGTTAGGGTACGGGTTAGGGTTAGTGTTAGGGTTAGGGTTAGGGTTAGGGTACGGGTTAGTGTTAGGGTTAGGGTTAGGATTAGGTTTAGGGTTAGGTTTAGGGTACGGGTTAGGGTTAAGGTTTAGGGTTAGGGTTAGGTTTAGGGTATGGGTTAGGGAACGGGTTAGGGTTAGGGTTAGGGTACGGGTTAGTTTTAGGGTTAGGGTTAGGATTAGTGTTAGGGTTAGGGTTAGGGTACGGGTTAGGTTAAGTGTTAGGGTTAGGGTTAGGGTACGGGTTAGGGTTAGGGTTAGGTTTAGGATTAGGGTTAGTGTTAGGATACGGGTTAGGGTACGGGTTAGGGTTAGGGTTACGGTACGGGTTAGTTTTAGGGTTAGGGTTAGGATTAGGGTTAGGGTTAGGGTTAGGGTACGGGTTAGGTTAAGTGTTAGGGTTAGGTTTAGGGTACAGGTTAGTGTTAGGGTACGGGTTAGGGTTAGGTTTAGGGTTAGGGTTAGGGTTAGGGTTAGGGTTAGGAAAGGGTTAGGGTTAGGGTTAGGGTTAGGTTTAGGATACGGGTTAGGGTTAGGGTTAGGGTTAGGGTACGGGTTAGTGTTAGGGTTAGGGTTAGGATTAGGGTTAGGGTTAGGGTTAGGGTACGGGTTAGGTTAAGTGTTAGGGTTAGGGTTAGGGTACGGGTTAGGGTTAATGTTAGGTTTAGGAATAGGTTTAGGGTTAGCATAAGGGTTACGGTACGGTTTAGTGTAAGGTTTAGGGTTAGGGTTAGGGTACGGGTTAGGGTTAGGGTTAGGGTTAGGGTTAGGTTACGGGTTAGGGTTAGGGTTAGGGTTAGGGTACGGGTTAGTGTTAGGGTTAGGGTTAGGATTAGGTTTAGGGTTAGGTTTAGGGTACGGGTTAGGGTTAGTCTTAGGGTGAGGGTACGAGTTAGTGTTAGGGTTAGGGTTAGGATTAGGGTTAGGTTTAGGATAAGGGTACGGGTTCGGTTAAGGGTTAGGGTTAGGGTTAGGGTTAGCGTACGGGTTAGGGTTAGGGTACGGGTTAGGGTTACGTTTAGGGTTAGGTTTAAGGAACGGGTTAGGGTTAGGGTACGGATTAGGGTTAGGGTTAGGGTACGGGTTAGGTTTACTCTTAGGGTGAGGGTATGGGTTAGTGTTATGGTTAGAGTTAGGATTAGGGTTAGGGTTAGGTTTAGGGTACGGGTTAGGGTTAGGGTTAGGGTTAGGATTAGGGTTAGCGTACGGGTTAGTGTTAGGGTTAAGGTTAGGTTTAGGGTTAGGGTTAGGGTTAGGGTACGGGTTTGGTTAAGGGTTAGCGTTAGGGTTAGGTTTAGGGTACGGGTTAGGGTTAGGGTTAGGGTTATGGTACGGGTTAGCGTTAGGTTTAGGGTTAGGGTTAGGGTTAGGGTACGGGTTAGAGTTAGGGTTAGGGTAAGGGTTAGGTTACGGGTTAGGGTTAGGGTTAGGGTTAAGGTTAGCTTTAGGGTACGGGTTAGGTTTAGGGTTAGGGTTAGGGTACTGGTTAGGGTACGGGTTAAGGTTAGGGTACGGGTTAGTGTAAGGTTTAATGTACGGGTTAGGGTTAGGGTTAGAGTTAGAGTTAGTGTACGGGTTAGGGATAGGGTACGGGTTAGGGTTAGGGTACGGGTTAGGGTTAGGGTACGGGTTAGGTTTAGGGTACGAGTTAGGGTTAGGGTACGGGTTAGGGTACGGGTTAGGGTTAGGGTTAGGGTTAGGGTACGGGTTAGGGTTAGGGTACGGGTTAGGGTTAGGTTTACTGTTAGGGTTAGGGTTAGCGTACGTGTTAGGGTGAGGGTTAAGTTTAGGGTTAGGTTTAGGTTACGTGTTAGGGTTAGGGTTAGGGTTAGGGTTAGGTTCAGGAAAGGGTTAGGGTTAGGGTTAGGGTTAGGGTTAGGGTTAGTGTACGGGTTAGGGTTAGGGTACGGTTTAGGGTACGTGTTAGGGTTAGGGTTAGGGTTAGGTTTAGGAAAGGGTTAGGGTTAGGGTTAGGGCACGGGTTAGGGTTAGGGTTAGGGGTAGGGTTAGGGTTAGGGTACGGGTTAGGGTTAGGGTATGGGTTAGGGTTAGGGTACGGGTTAGGGTTAGTGTTAGGGTTAGGGTTAGGGTTAGGGTACGGGTTAGTGTTAGGGTTAGGGTTAGGATTAGGTTTAGGGTTAGGTTTAGGGTACGGGTTAGGGTTAAGGTTTAGGGTTAGGGTTAGGTTTAGGGTATGGGTTAGGGTACGGGTTAGGGTTAGGGTTAGGGTACGGGTTAGTTTTAGGGTTAGGGTTAGGATTAGGGTTAGGGTTAGGGTTAGGGTACGGGTTAGGTTAAGTGTTAGGGTTAGGGTTAGGGTACGGGTTAGGGTTAGGGTTAGGTTTAGGATTAGGGTTAGGGTTAGGATACGGGTTAGGGTTCGGGTTAGGGTTAGGGTTACGGTACGGGTTAGTTTTAGGGTTAGGGTTAGGATTAGGGTTAGGGTTAGGGTTAGGGTACGGGTTAGGTTAAGTGTTAGGGTTAGGTTTAGGGTACGGTTTAGAGTTAGGGTACGGGTTAGGGTTAGGGTTAGGGTACTGGTTAGGGTTAGGGTAAGGGTACGGGTTAGGGTTAGGGTTAGGGTTAGGGTACGTGTTAGGGTTAGGGTTAGGTTTACGGTACGGTTTAGGGTTAGGGTTAGGTGTTAGGGTTAGGGTATGGGTTAGGGTTAGGGTTAGGGTACGGGTTAGGGTACGGGGTAGGGTATGGGTTAGGGTTAGGGTTAGAGTTAGGGTTATGGTACGAGTTAGGGTTAGGGTACGAGTTAGGATTAGGGTACAGGTTAGGGTTAGGGCAGGGTTAGGGTTAGGTTTAGGGTACGGGTTAGGTTTAGGGTACGGGTTAGTGTTAGGGTTATTGTACGGGTTAGGGTTAGGGTTAGGGGTTAGGGTTAGGGTTAGGGTTAGGGTACGGGTTAGGGTTAGGGTATGGGTTAGGATTAGGGTTAGGGTACGTGTTAGGGTTAGGGTACGGGTTAGGGTTAGGGTACGGGTTAGGGTTAGGGTACTTGTCATAATTAGGGTTAGGGGTTAGGTTTAGCGTTAGGGTTAGGGTACGGGTTAGGGTTAGTGTTAGGGTTAGGGTTAGCGTACGAGTTAGTGTTAGGGTACGGGTTAGTGTTAGGGTCAGCGTACGGGTTAGGGTTAGGTTTAGGTTTAGGGTTAGGTTTAGGGTACAGGTTAGTGTTAGGGTACGGGTTAGGGTTAGGTTTAGGGTTAGGGTTAGGGTTAGGGTTAGGAAAGGGTTAGGTTTAGGGGTAGGGTTAGGTTTAGGGTACGGGTTAGGTTTAGGGTTAGGGTTAGGGTACGGGTTAGTGTTAGGTTTAGGGTTAGGATTAGGGTTAGGGTTAGGGTTAGGGTACCGGTTAGGTTAAGTGTTAGGGTTAGGGTTAGGGTAAGGGTTAGGGTTAGGGTTAGGTTTAGGATTAGGGTTAGGGTTAGGATACGGGTTAGGGTACGGTTAGTGTTAGGGTTAGGGTTAGGGTTAGGGTACGGGTTAGGGTTAGGGTTAGGGTTAGGGTTAGGTTACGGGTTAGGGTTAGGGTTAGGGTTAGGGTTAGGGTACGGGTTAGTGTTAGGGTAGGGTTAGGTTTAGGGTTAGGGTTAGGTTTAGGGTACGGGTTAGGGTTAGTGTTAGGTTTAGGGTACGGGTTAGTGTTAGGGTTAGGGTTAGGATTAGGGTTAGGCTTAGGATAAGGGTACGGGTTCGGTTAAGGGTTAGGGTTAGGGTTAGGGTTAGGGTTAGGGTACGGGTTAGGGTTAGGGTACGGGTTAGGGTTAGGTTTAGGGTTAGGTTTAGGGTACGGTTTAGGGTTAGGGTACGGATTAGTGTTAGGTTTAGGGTACGGGTTAGTGTTAGGGTTAGAGTTAGGATTAGGGTTAGGGTTAGGTTTAGGGTACGGGTTAGGGTAAGGGTTAGGGTTAGGGTTATGGTTAGGGTTAGGGTACGGGTTAGGGTTCGGGTTAGGGTTAGGGTTAGGTTTAGGGTGAGGGTACGGGTTAGGGTTCTGGTTAGGGTTAGGTTTAGGGTACGGGTTAGGGTACGGGGTAGGGTACGGGTTAGGGTTAGGGTTAGGTTTAGGGTTAGGGTTAGCGTACGGGTTAGGTTTAGGGTTAGGTTTAGGGTTAGGTTTAGGGTACGGGTTAGGGTTAGTGTACGGTTAGGGTACGGTTTAGGGTTAGGGTTATGGTACGGTTTAGGGTGAGGGTACGGGTACGGGTTAGGGTTAGGGTACGGGTTAGGGTTAGGGTACGGTTTAGGGTATGGGTTAGGGTTAGGGTTAGGGTTTGGGTACGGGTTAGGGTTAGGGTTAGGGTTAGGGTAAGTGTTAGGGTACGGGTTAGGGTACGGGTTAGGGTTAGGGTTATGTTTAGGGTACAGGTTAGGTTACCGGTTAGGGTAAGGGTTAGGTTTAGGGTACGGGTTAGGGTTAGGGTACGGGTTAGGGTACGGGTTAGGGTTAGGGTTAGGCTTAGGGTACTGGTTAGGGTAGGGTTAGGGGTTAGGATTAGGTTTAGGGTTAGGGTACGGGTTAGGGTTAGGGTACGGGTTAGTGTTAGGGTTAGGGTTAGGTTTAGGCTACGGGTTAGGGTTAGGGGACGGATTAGGGTTAGGGTTAGGGTACGGATTAGGGTTAGGGATAGGGGTTAGGGTTAGGGTTATGGTTAGGGTTAGGGTTAGGGTACGGGTTAGGGTTAGGGTACGGGTTAGGTTTAGGGTTAGGGTTAGGTTTAGGGTTAGCGTACGTGTTAGGGTTAGGGTTAGGGTTAGGGTTAGGGTACGGGTTAGGGTTAGGATACGGGTTAGGGTTAGGGTTAGGGTACGGGTTAGGGTTAGGGTATGGGTTAGGGTTAGGGTTAGGTTTAGGGTTAGGGTACGGATTAGGGTTAGGGTACGGTTTAGGGTTAGGGTTAGGGTACTGGTTAGGGTTAGGGTTAGGGTATGGGTTAGGGTTAGGGTTAGGTTTAGGTCCGGGTTAGGGTTAGGTTTAGGGGTTAGGGTTAGGGTACGGGTTAGGGTACGGGTTAGGGTTAGTTTTAGGGTTAGGGTTAGGGGTAGGGTACGGGTTAGGGTTAGGGTTAGGGTACGGGTTAGTGTTAGGGTTAGAGTTAGGATTAGGGTTAGGGTTAGGTTTAGGGTACGGGTTAGGTTAAGGGTTAGGGTTAGTGTTATGGTTAGGGTTAGGGTACGGTTTAGGGTTCGGGTTAGGGTTAGGGTTAGGTTTAGGGTGAGGGTACGGGTTAGGGTTCGGGTTAGGGTTAGGTTTAGGGTACGGGTTAGGGTACGGGGTAGGGTACGGGTTAGGGTTAGGGTTAGAGTTAGGGTTAGGGTACGGGTTAGGATTAGGGTTAGGGTTAGGGTTAGGGTTAGGGTACGGGTTAGGTTTAGGGTACGGGTTAGGGTTAGGGTTATTGTACGGGTTAGGGTTAGGGTTAGGGGTTAGGGTTAGGGTTAGGGTTAGGGTTAGGGTTAGGGTACGGGTTAGGGTTAGGGTATGGGTTAGGGTTAGGTTTAGGGTTAGGGTATGGTTTAGGGTTAGGGTATGGGTTAATGTTAGGGTTAGGGTACGTGTTAGGGTTAGGGTACGGGTTAGGGTTAGGGTAGGGGTTAGGGTTAGGTTTAGGGTACTTGTTAGAGTTAGGGTTAGGGGTTAGGGTTAGGGTAAGGGTTAGGGTACGGGTTAGGGTTAGTGTTAGGGTTAGGGTTAGGGTTAGGGTTAGGGTTAGGGTTAGGAAAGGGTTAGGGTTAGGGTTAGGGTTAGGTTTAGGATACGGGTTAGGGTTAGGGTTAGGGTTAGGGTACGGGTTAGTGTTAGGGTTAGGGTTAGGATTAGGGTTAGGGTTAGGGTTAGGGTACGGGTTAGGTTAAGTGTTAGGGTTAGGGTTAGGGTACGGGTTAGGGTTAGTGTTAGGTTTAGGAATAGGTTTAGTGTTAGCATAAGGGTTAGGGTACGGTTTAGTGTAAGGTTTAGGGTTAGGGTTAGGGTACGGGTTAGGGTTAGGGTTAGGGTTAGGGTTAGGTTACGGGTTAGGGTTAGGGTTAGGGTTAGGGTTAGGGTACGGGTTAGTGTTAGGGTTAGGGTTAGGATTAGGTTTAGGTTTAGGTTTAGGGTACAGGTTAGGGTTAGTCTTAGGGTGAGGGTACGAGTTAGTGTTAGGGTTAGGGTTAGGATTAGGGTTAGGTTTAGGATAAGGGTACGGGTTCAGTTAAGGGTTAGGGTTAGGGTTAGGGTTAGCGTACGGGTTAGGTTTAGGGTACGGGTTAGGGTTACGTTTAGGGTTAGGTTTAGGGAACGGGTTAGGGTTAGGGTACGGATTAGGGTTAGGGTTAGGGTACGGGTTAGGGTTAGTCTTAGGGTGAGGGTACGGGTTAGTGTTAGAGTTAGAGTTAGGATTAGGGTTAGGGTTAGGTTTAGGGTACGGGTTAGGGTTAGGGTTAGGGTTAGGGTTAGGGTTAGCGTACGGGTTAGTGTTAGGGTTAAGGTTAGGATTAGGGTTAGGGTTAGGGTTAGGGTACGGGTTTGGTTAAGGGTTAGCGTTAGGGTTAGGTTTAGGGTACGGGTTAGGGTTAGGGTTAGGGTTAGGGTACGGGTTAGCGTTAGGTTTAGGGTTAGGGTTAGGGTTAGGGTACGGGTTAGAGTTAGGGTTAGGGTAAGGGTTAGGTTACGGGTTAGGGTTAGGGTTAGGGTTAAGGTTAGGTTTAGGGTACGGGTTAGGGTTAGGGTTAGGGTTAGGGTACTGGTTAGGGTACGGGTTAAGGTTAGGGTACGGGTTAGTGTAAGGTTTAATGTACGGGTTAGGGTTAGGGTTAGAGTTAGAGTTAGTGTACGGGTTAGGGATAGGGTACGGGTTAGGGTTAGGGTACGCGTTAGGGTTAGGGTACGGGTTAGGTTTAGGGTACGAGTTAGGGTTAGGGTACGTGTTAGGGTACGGGTTAGGGTTAGGGTTAGGTTTAGGGTACGGGTTAGGGTTAGGGTTAGGGTACGGGTTAGGGTTAGATTTACTGTTAGGGTTAGGGTTAGCGTACGTGTTAGGGTGAGGGTTAGGTTTAGGGTTAGGTTTAGGTTACGGGTTAGGGTTAGGGTTAGGGTTAGGGTTAGGTTCAGGAAAGGGTTAGGGTTAGGGTTAGGGTTAGGGTTAGGGTTAGTGTACGGGTTAGGGTTAGGGTACGGTTTAGGGTACGTGTTAGGGTTAGGGTTAGGGTTAGGGTTAGGTTTAGGAAAGGGTTAGGGTTAGGGTTAGGGCACGGGTTAGGGTTAGGGTTAGGGGTAGGGTTAGGGTTAGGGTACGGGTTAGGGTTAGGGTATGGGTTAGGGTTAGGGTACGGGTTAGGGTTAGTGTTAGGGTTAGGGTTAGGGTTAGGGTACGGGTTAGTGTTAGGGTTAGGGTTAGGATTAGGTTTAGGGTTAGGTTTAGGGTATGGGTTAGGGTTAAGGTTTAGGGTTAGGGTTAGGTTTAGGGTATGGGTTAGGGTACGGGTTAGGGTTAGGGTTAGGGTACGGGTTAGTTTTAGGGTTAGGGTTAGCATTAGGGTTAGGGTTAGGGTTAGGGTACGGGTTAGGTTAAGTGTTAGGGTTAGGGTTAGGGTACGGGTTAGGGTTAGGGTTAGGTTTAGGATTAGGGTTAGGGTTAGGATACGGGTTAGGGTACGGGTTAGAGTTAGGGTTACGGTACGGGTTAGTTTTAGGGTTAGGGTTAGGATTAGGGTTAGGGTTAGGGTTAGGGTATGGGTTAGGTTAAGTGTTAGGGTTAGGGTTAGGGTACGAGTTAGGGTTCGGGTTAGGGTTAGGGTTAGGTTTAGGGTGAGGGTACGGGTTAGGGTTCGGGTTAGGGTTAGGGTTAGGGTACGGGTTAGAGTTAGGGTACGGGTTAGGTTTAGGGTTAGGGTACTTGTTAGGGTTAGGGTAAGGGTACGGGTTAGGTTTAGGGTTAGGGTTAGGGTACGGGTTATGGTTAGGATTAGTTTTAGGGTACGGTTTAGGGTTAGGGTTAGGTGTTAGGGTTAGGGTATGGGTTAGGGTTACGGTTAGGGTTAGGGTTAGGGTTAGGGTTAGGGTACGAGTTAGGGTTCGGGTTAGGGTTAGGGTTAGGTTTAGGGTGAGGGTACGGGTACGGGTTAGGGTTAGGGTTAGGGTTAGCGTACGGGTTAGGGTTAGGTTTAGGTTTAGGGTTAGGTTTAGGGTACAGGTTAGTGTTAGGGTACGGGTTAGGGTTAGGTTTAGGGTTAGGGTTAGGGTTAGGGTTAGGTTTAGGGTTAGGGTTAGGGTACGGGTTAGGGTTAGGGTACGGGTTAGGGTTAGGGTACTTGTTAGAGTTAGGGTTAGGGGTTAGGGTTAGGGTTAGGGTTAGGGTACGGGTTAGGGTTAGTGTTAGGGTTAGAGTTAGCGTACGATTTAGGGTTAGGGTACGGGTTAGGGTTAGGGTTAGGGTTAGGGTTAGGGTTAGGTTTAGGGGTTAGGGTTAGGGTTAGGGTTAGGGTTAGGGTACGGGTTAGGGTTAGGGTTAGGGTTAGGGTTAGCGTACGGGTTAGGGTTAGGTTTAGTTTTAGGGTTAGGTTTAGGGTACAGGTTAGTGTTAGGGTACGGGTTAGGGTTAGGTTTAGGGTTAGGGTTAGGGTTAGGGTTAGGAAAGGGTTAGGGTTAGGGTTAGGGTTAGAGTTAGAGTTAGTGTACGGGTTAGGGATAGGGTACGGGTTAGGGTTAGGGTACGCGTTAGGGTTAGGGTACGGGTTAGGTTTAGGGTACGAGTTAGGGTTAGGGTACGTGTTAGGGTACGGGTTAGGGTTAGGGTTAGGTTTAGGGTACGGGTTAGGGTTAGGGTTAGGGTACGGGTTAGGGTTAGATTTACTGTTAGGGTTAGGGTTAGCGTACGTGTTAGGGTGAGGGTTAGGTTTAGGGTTAGGTTTAGGTTACGGGTTAGGGTTAGGGTTAGGGTTAGGGTTAGTTTCAGGAAAGGGTTAGGGTTAGGGTTAGGGTTAGGGTTAGTGTACGGGTTAGGGTTAGGGTACGGTTTAGGGTACGTGTTAGGGTTAGGGTTAGGGTTAGGGTTAGGTTTAGGAAAGGGTTAGGGTTAGGGTTAGGGCACGGGTTAGGGTTAGGGTTAGGGGTAGGGTTAGGGTTAGGGTACGGGTTAGGGTTAGGGTATGGGTTAGGGTTAGGGTACGGGTTAGGGTTAGTGTTAGGGTTAGGGTTAGGGTTAGGGTACGGGTTAGTGTTAGGGTTAGGGTTAGGATTAGGTTTAGGGTTAGGTTTAGGGTATGGGTTAGGGTTAAGGTTTAGGGTTAGGGTTAGGTTTAGGGTATGGGTTAGGGTACGGGTTAGGGTTAGGGTTAGGGTACGGGTTAGTTTTAGGGTTAGGGTTAGCATTAGGGTTAGGGTTAGGGTTAGGGTACGGGTTAGGTTAAGTGTTAGGGTTAGGGTTAGGGTACGGGTTAGGGTTAGGGTTAGGTTTAGGATTAGGGTTAGGGTTAGGATACGGGTTAGGGTACGGGTTAGAGTTAGGGTTACGGTACGGGTTAGTTTTAGGGTTAGGGTTAGGATTAGGGTTAGGGTTAGGGTTAGGGTATGGGTTAGGTTAAGTGTTAGGGTTAGGGTTAGGGTACGAGTTAGGGTTCGGGTTAGGGTTAGGGTTAGGTTTAGGGTGAGGGTACGGGTTAGGGTTCGGGTTAGGGTTAGGGTTAGGGTACGGGTTAGAGTTAGGGTACGGGTTAGGTTTAGGGTTAGGGTACTTGTTAGGGTTAGGGTAAGGGTACGGGTTAGGTTAGGGTTAGGGTTAGGGTACGGGTTATGGTTAGGATTAGTTTTAGGGTACGGTTTAGGGTTAGGGTTAGGTGTTAGGGTTAGGGTATGGGTTAGGGTTACGGTTAGGGTTAGGATTAGGGTTAGGGTTAGGGTACGAGTTAGGGTTCGGGTTAGGGTTAGGGTTAGGTTTAGGGTGAGGGTACGGGTACGGGTTAGGGTTAGGGTTAGGGTTAGCGTACGGGTTAGGGTTAGGTTTAGGTTTAGGGTTAGGTTTAGGGTACAGGTTAGTGTTAGGGTACGGGTTAGGGTTAGGTTTAGGGTTAGGGTTAGGGTTAGGGTTAGGTTTAGGGTTAGGGTTAGGGTACGGGTTAGGGTTAGGGTACGGGTTAGGGTTAGGGTACTTGTTAGAGTTAGGGTTAGGGGTTAGGGTTAGGGTTAGGGTTAGGGTACGGGTTAGGGTTAGTGTTAGGGTTAGAGTTAGCGTACGATTTAGGGTTAGGGTACGGGTTAGGGTTAGGGTTAGGGTTAGGGTTAGGGTTAGGTTTAGGGGTTAGGGTTAGGGTTAGGGTTAGGGTTAGGGTACGGGTTAGGGTTAGGGTTAGGGTTAGGGTTAGCGTACGGGTTAGGGTTAGGTTTAGTTTTAGGGTTAGGTTTAGGGTACAGGTTAGTGTTAGGGTACGGGTTAGGGTTAGGTTTAGGGTTAGGGTTAGGGTTAGGGTTAGGAAAGGGTTAGGGTTAGGGTTAGGGTTAGGTTTAGGATACGGGTTAGGGTTAGGGTTAGGGTTAGGGTACGGGTTAGTGTTAGGGTTAGGGTTAGGATTAGGGTTAGGGTTAGGGTTAGGGTACGGGTTAGGTTAAGTGTTAGGGTTAGGGTTAGGGTACGGGTTAGGGTTAGTGTTAGGCTTAGGAATAGGTTTAGGGTTAGCATAAGGGTTAGGGTACGGTTTAGTGTAAGGTTTAGGGTTAGGGTTAGGGTACGGGTTAGGGTTAGGGTTAGGGTTAGGGTTAGGTTACGGGTTAGGTTTAGGGTTAGGGTTAGGGTTAGGGTACGGGTTAGTGTTAGGGTTAGGGTTAGGATTAGGTTTAGGGTTAGGTTTAGGGTACGGGTTAGGGTTAGTCTTAGGGTGAGGGTACGAGTTAGTGTTAGGGTTAGGGTTAGGATTAGGGTTAGGTTTAGGATAAGGGTACGGGTTCGGTTAAGGGTTAGGGTTAGGGTTAGGGTTAGCGTACGGGTTAGGGTTAGGGTACGGGTTAGGGTTACGTTTAGGGTTAGGTTTAGGGAACGGGTTAGGGTTAGGGTACTGATTAGGGTTAGGGTTAGGGTACGGGTTAGGGTTAGTCTTAGGGTGAGGGTACGGGTTAGTGTTAGGGTTAGAGTTAGGATTAGGGTTAGGGTTAGGTTTAGGGTACGGGTTAGGGTTAGGGTTAGGGTTAGGGTTAGGGTTAGGGTTAGCGTACGGATTAGTGTTAGGGTTAAGGTTAGGATTAGGGTTAGGGTTAGGGTTAGGGTACGGGTTTGGTTAAGGGTTAGCGTTAGGGTTAGGTTTAGGGTACGGGTTAGGGTTAGGGTTAGGGTTAGGGTACGGGTTAGCGTTAGGTTTAGGGTTAGGGTTAGGGTTAGGGTACGGGTTAGAGTTAGGGTTAGGGTAAGGGTTAGGTTACGGGTTAGGGTTAGGGTTAGGGTTAAGGTTAGGTTTAGGGTACGGGTTAGGGTTAGGGTTAGGGTTAGGGTACTGGTTAGGGTACGGGTTAAGGTTAGGGTACGGGTTAGTGTAAGGTTTAATGTACGGGTTAGGGTTAGGGTTAGAGTTAGAGTTAGTGTACGGGTTAGGGATAGGGTACGGGTTAGGGTTAGGGTACGGGTTAGGGTTAGGGTACGGGTTAGGTTTAGGGTACGAGTTAGGGTTAGGGTACGGGTTAGGGTACGGGTTAGGGTTAGGGTTAGGGTTAGGGTACGGGTTAGGGTTAGGGTTAGGGTACGGGTTAGGGTTAGGTTTACTGTTAGGGTTAGGGTTAGCGTACGTGTTAGGGTGAGGGTTAGGTTTAGGGTTAGGTTTAGGTTACGTGTTAGGGTTAGGGTTAGGGTTAGGGTTAGGTTCAGGAAAGGGTTAGGGTTAGGGTTAGGGTTAGGGTTAGGGTTAGTGTACGGGTTAGGGTTAGGGTACGGTTTAGGGTACGTGTTAGGGTTAGGGTTAGGGTTAGGTTTAGGAAAGGGTTAGGGTTAGGGTTAGGGCACGGGTTAGGGTTAGGGTTAGGGGTAGGGTTAGGGTTATGGTACGGGTTAGGGTTAGGGTATGGGTTAGGGTTAGGGTACGGGTTAGGGTTAGTGTTAGGGTTAGGGTTAGGGTTAGGGTACGGGTTAGTGTTAGGGTTAGGGTTAGGATTAGGTTTAGGGTTAGGTTTAGGGTACGGGTTAGGGTTAAGGTTTAGGGTTAGGGTTAGGTTTAGGGTATGGGTTAGGGTACGGGTTAGGGTTAGGGTTAGGGTACGGGTTAGTTTTAGGGTTAGGGTTAGGATTAGGGTTAGGGTTAGGGTTAGGGTACGGGTTAGGTTAAGTGTTAGGGTTAGGGTTAGGGTACGGGTTAGGGTTAGGGTTAGGTTTAGGATTAGGGTTAGGGTTAGGATACGGGTTAGGGTACGGGTTAGGGTTAGGGTTACGGTACGGGTTAGTTTTAGGGTTAGGGTTAGGATTAGGGTTAGGGTTAGGGTTAGGGTACGGGTTAGGTTAAGTGTTAGGGTTAGGTTTAGGGTACGGTTTAGAGTTAGGGTACGGGTTAGGGTTAGGGTTAGGGTACTGGTTAGGGTTAGTGTAAGGGTACGGGTTAGGGTTAGGGTTAGGGTTAGGGTACGTGTTAGGGTTAGGGTTAGGTTTACGGTACGGTTTAGGGTTAGGGTTAGGTGTTAGGGTAAGGGTATGGGTTAGGGTTAGGGTTAGGGTACGGGTTAGGGTACGGGGTAGGGTACGGGTTAGGGTTAGGGTTAGAGTTAGGGTTAGGGTACGAGTTAGGGTTAGGGTACGAGTTAGGATTAGGGTACAGGTTAGGGTTAGGGCAGGGTTAGGGTTAGGTTTAGGGTACGGGTTAGGTTTAGGGTACGGGTTAGTGTTAGGGTTATTGTACGGGTTAGGGTTAGGGTTAGGGGTTAGGGTTAGGGTTAGGGTTAGGGTACGGATTAGTGTTAGGGTATGGGTTAGGATTAGCTTTAGGGTACGTGTTAGGGTTAGGGTACGGGTTAGGGTTAGGGTACGGGTTAGGGTTAGGGTACTTGTTATAATTAGGGTTAGGGGTTAGGGTTAGGGTTAGGGTTAGGGTACGGGTTAGGGTTAGTGTTAGGGTTAGGGTTAGCGTACGAGTTAGGGTTAGGGTACGGGTTAGTGTTAGGGTCAGCGTACGGGTTAGGGTTAGGTTTAGGTTTAGGGTTAGGTTTAGGGTACAGGTTAGTGTTAGGGTACGGGTTAGGGTTAGGTTTAGGGTTAGGGTTAGGGTTAGGGTTAGGAAAGGGTTAGGTTTAGGGGTAGGGTTAGGTTTAGGGTACGGGTTAGGTTTAGGGTTAGGGTTAGGGTACGGGTTAGTGTTAGGGTTAGGGTTAGGATTAGGGTTAGGGTTAGGGTTAGGGTACCGGTTAGGTTAAGTGTTAGGGTTAGGGTTAGGGTAAGGGTTAGGGTTAGGGTTAGGTTTAGGATTAGGGTTAGGGTTAGGATACGGGTTAGGGTACGGTTAGTGTTAGGGTTAGGGTTAGGGTTAGGGTACGGGTTAGGGTTAGGGTTAGGGTTAGGGTTAGGTTACGGGTTAGGGTTAGGGTTAGGGTTAGGGTTAGGGTATGGGTTAGTGTTAGGGTAGGGTTAGGTTTAGGGTTAGGGTTAGGTTTAGGGTACGGGTTAGGGTTAGTGTTAGGTTTAGGGTACGGGTTAGTGTTAGGGTTAGGGTTAGGATTAGGGTTAGGCTTAGGATAAGGGTACGGGTTCGGTTAAGGGTTAGGGTTACGGTTAGGGTTAGGGTTAGGGTACGGGTTAGGGTTAGGGTACGGGTTAGGGTTAGGTTTAGGGTTAGGTTTAGGGTACGGTTTAGGGTTAGGGTACGGATTAGTGTTAGGTTTAGGGTACGGGTTAGTGTTAGGGTTAGAGTTAGGATTAGGGTTAGGGTTAGGTTTAGGGTACGGGTTAGGTTAAGGGTTAGGGTTAGGGTTATGGTTAGGGTTAGGGTACGGGTTAGGGTTCGGGTTAGGGTTAGGGTTAGGTTTAGGGTGAGGGTACGGGTTAGGGTTCGGGTTAGGGTTAGGTTTAGGGTACGGGTTAGGGTACGGGGTAGGGTGCGGGTTAGGGTTAGGGTTAGGTTTAGGGTTAGGTTTAGGGTACGGGTTAGGGTTAGTGTACGGTTAGGGTACGGTTTAGGGTTAGGGTTATGGTACGGTTTAGGGTTAGGGTACGGGTACGGGTTAGGGTTAGGGTACGGGTTAGGGTTAGGTTACGGTTTAGGGTATGGGTTAGGGTTAGGGTTAGGGTTTGGGTACGGGTTAGGGTTAGGGTTAGGGTTAGGGTAAGTGTTAGGGTACGGGATAGGGTACGGGTTAGGGTTAGGGTTATGTTTAGGGTACAGGTTAGGTTACCGGTTAGGGTAAGGGTTAGGTTTAGGGTACGGGTTAGGGTTAGGGTACGGGTTAGGGTACGGGTTAGGGTTAGGGTTAGGCTTAGGGTACTGGTTAGGGTAGGGTTAGGGGTTAGGGTTAGGTTTAGGGTTAGGGTACGGGTTAGGGTTAGGGTACGGGTTAGTGTTAGGGTTAGGGTTAGGTTTAGGCTACGGGTTAGGGTTAGGGGACGGATTAGGGTTAGGGTTAGGGTACGGATTAGGGTTAGGGATAGGGGTTAGGGTTAGGGTTATGGTTAGGGTTAGGGTTAGGGTACGGGTTAGGGTTAGGGTACGGGTTAGGTTTAGGGTTAGGGTTAGGTTTAGGGTTAGCGTACGTGTTAGGGTTAGGGTTAGGGTTAGGGTTAGGGTACGGGTTAGGGTTAGGATACGGGTTAGGGTTAGGGTTAGGGTACGGGTTAGGGTTAGGGTATGGGTTAGGGTTAGGGTTAGGTTTAGGGTTAGGGTACGGATTAGGGTTAGGGTACGGTTTAGGGTTAGGGTTAGGGTACTGGTTAGGGTTAGGGTTAGGGTATGGGTTAGGGTTAGGGTTAGGTTTAGGTCCGGGTTAGGGTTAGGTTTAGGGGTTAGGGTTAGGGTACGGGTTAGGGTACGGGTTAGGGTTAGGTTTAGGGTTAGGGTTAGGGGTAGGGTACGGGTTAGGGTTAGGGTTAGGGTACTGGTAAGTGTTAGGGTTAGAGTTAGGATTAGGGTTAGGGTTAGGTTTAGGGTACGGGTTTGGTTAAGGGTTAGGGTTAGTGTTATGGTTAGGGTTAGGGTACGGTTTAGGGTTCGGGTTAGGGTTAGGGTTAGGTTTAGGGTGAGGGTACGGGTTAGGGTTCGGGTTAGGGTTAGGTTTAGGGTACGGGTTAGGGTACGGGGTAGGGTACGGGTTAGGGTTAGGGTTAGATTTAGGGTTAGGGTACGGGTTAGGGTTAGGGTTAGGGTTAGGGTTAGGGTTAGGGTACGGGTTAGGTTTAGGGTACGGGTTAGGGTTAGGGTTATTGTACGGGTTAGGGTTAGGGTAAGGGGTTAGGGTTAGGGTTAGGGTTAGGGTTAGGGTTAGGGTTAGGGTACGGGTTAGGGTTAGGGTATGGGTTAGGGTTAGGTTTAGGGTTAGGGTATGGTTTAGGGTTAGGGTATGTGTTAATGTTAGGGTTAGGGTACGTGTTAGGGTTAGGGTACGGGTTAGGGTTAGGGTAGGGGTTAGGGTTAGGTTTAGGGTACTTTTTAGAGTTAGGGTTAGGGGTTAGGGTTAGGGTTAGGGTTAGGGTACGGGTTAGGGTTAGTGTTAGGGTTAGGGTTAGAGTTAGGGTTAGGGTTAGGGTTAGGAAAGGGTTAGGGTTAGGGTTAGGGTTAGGTTTAGGATACGGGTTAGGGTTAGGGTTAGGGTTAGGGTACGGGTTAGTGTTAGGGTTAGGGTTAGGATTAGGGTTAGGGTTAGGGTTAGGGTACGGGTTAGGTTAAGTGTTAAGGTTAGGGTTAGGGTACGGGTTAGGGTTAGTGTTAGGTTTAGGAATAGGTTTAGGGTTAGCATAAGGGTTAGGGTACGGTTTAGTGTAAGGTTTAGGGTTAGGGTTAGGGTACGGGTTAGGGTTAGGGTTAGGGTTAGGGTTAGGTTACGGGTTAGGGTTAGGGTTAGGGTTAGGGTACGGGTTAGTGTTAGGGTTAGGGTTAGGATTAGGTTTAGGGTTAGGTTTAGGGTACAGGTTAGGGTTAGTCTTAGGGTGAGGGTACGAGTTAGTGTTAGGGTTAGGGTTAGGATTAGGGTTAGGTTTAGGATAAGGGTACGGGTTCGGTTAAGGGTTAGGGTTAGGGTTAGGGTTAGCGTACGGGTTAGGGTTAGGGTACGGGTTAGGGTTACGTTTAGGGTTAGGTTTAGGGAACGGGTTAGGGTTAGGGTACGGATTAGGGTTAGGGTTAGGGTACGGGTTAGGGTTAGTCTTAGGGTGAGGGTACGGGTTAGTGTTAGAGTTAGAGTTAGGATTAGGGTTAGGGTTAGGTTTAGGGTACGGGTTAGGGTTAGGGTTAGGGTTAGGGTTAGGGTTAGGGTTAGCGTACGGGTTAGTGTTAGGGTTAACGTTAGGATTAGGGTTAGGGTTAGGGTTAGGGTACGGGTTTGGTTAAGGGTTAGCGTTAGGGTTAGGTTTAGGGTACGGGTTAGGGTTAGGGTTAGGGTTAGGGTACGGGTTAGCGTTAGGTTTAGGGTTAGGGTTAGGGTTAGGGTACGGGTTAGAGTTAGGGTTAGGGTAAGGGTTAGGTTACGGGTTAGGGTTAGGGTTAGGGTTAAGGTTAGGTTTAGGGTACGGGTTAGGGTTAGGGTTAGGGTACTGGTTAGGGTACGGGTTAAGGTTAGTGTACGGGTTAGTGTAAGGTTTAATGTACGGGTTAGGGTTAGGGTTAGCGTTAGAGTTAGTGTACGGGTTAGGGATAGGGTACGGGTTAGGGTTAGGGTACGGGTTAGGGTTAGGGTACGGGTTAGGTTTAGGGTACGAGTTAGGGTTAGGGTACGGGTTAGGGTACGGGTTAGGGTTAGGGTTAGGGTTAGGGTACGGGTTAGGGTTAGGGTTAGGGTACGGGTTAGGGTTAGGTTTACTGTTAGGGTTAGGGTTAGCGTACGTGTTAGGGTGAGGGTTAGGTTTAGGGTTAGGTTTAGGTTACGGGTTAGGGTTAGGGTTAGGGTTAGGGTTAGTTTCAGGAAAGGGTTAGGGTTAGGGTTAGGGTTAGGGTTAGGGTTAGTGTACGGGTTAGGGTTAGGGTACGGTTTAGGGTACGTGTTAGGGTTAGGGTTAGGGTTAGGGTTAGGGTTAGGTTTAGGAAAGGGTTAGGGTTAGGGTTAGGGCACGGGTTAGGGTTAGGGTTAGGGGTAGGGTTAGGGTTAGGGTACGGGTTAGGGTTAGGGTATGGGTTAGGGTTAGGGTACGGGTTAGGGTTAGTGTTAGGGTTAGGGTTAGGGTTAGGGTACGGGTTAGTGTTAGGGTTAGGGTTAGGATTAGGTTTAGGGTTAGGTTTAGGGTACGGGTTAGGGTTAAGGTTTAGGGTTAGGGTTAGGTTTAGGGTATGGGTTAGGGTACGGGTTAGGGTTAGGGTTAGGGTACGGGTTAGTTTTAGGGTTAGGGTTAGGATTAGGGTTAGGGTTAGGGTTAGGGTACGGGTTAGGTTAAGTGTTAGGGTTAGGGTTAGGGTACGGGTTAGGGTTAGGGTTAGGTTTAGGATTAGGGTTAGGGTTAGGATACGGGTTAGGGTACGGGTTAGGGTTAGGGTTACGGTACGGGTTAGTTTTAGGGTTAGGGTTAGGATTAGGGTTAGGGTTAGGGTTAGGGTATGGGTTAGGTTAAGTGTTAGGGTTAAGGTTAGGGTACGGTTTAGAGTTAGGGTACGGGTTAGGGTTAGGGTTAGGGTACTGGTTAGGGTTAGGGTAAGGGTACGGGTTAGGGTTAGGGTTAGGGTTAGGGTACGTGTTAGGGTTAGGGTTAGGTTTACGGTACGGTTTAGGGTTAGGGTTAGGTGTTAGGGTTAGGGTATGGGTTAGGGTTAGGGTTAGGGTACGGGTTAGGGTACGGGGTAGTGTACGGGTTAGGGTAAGGGTTAGAGTTAGGGTTAGGGTACGGGTTAGGGTTAGGGTACGAGTTAGGATTAGGGTACAGGTTAGGGTTAGGGCAGGGTTAGGGTTAGGTTTAGGGTACGGGTTAGGTTTAGGGTACGGGTTAGTGTTAGGGTTATTGTACGGGTTAGGGTTAGGGTTAGGGGTTAGGGTTAGGGTTAGGGTTAGGGTACGGGTTAGGGTTAGGGTATGGGTTAGGATTAGGTTTAGGGTACGTGTTAGGGTTAGGGTACGGGTTAGGGTTAGGGTACGGGTTAGGGTTAGGGTACTTGTTATAATTAGGGTTAGGGGTTAGGTTTAGGGTTAGGGTTAGGGTACGGGTTAGGGTTAGTGTTAGGGTTAGGGTTAGCGTACGAGTTAGGGTTAGGGTACGGGTTAGTGTTAGGGTCAGCGTACGGGTTAGGGTGAGGTTTAGGTTTAGGGTTAGGTTTAGGGTACAGGTTAGTGTTAGGGTACGGGTTAGGGTTAGGTTTAGGGTTAGGGTTAGGGTTAGGGTTAGGAAAGGGTTAGGTTTAGGTGTAGGGTTAGGTTTAGGGTACGGGTTAGGTTTAGGGTTAGGGTTAGGGTACGGGTTAGTGTTAGGGTTAGGGTTAGGATTAGGGTTAGGGTTAGGGTTAGGGTACCGGTTAGGTTAAGTGTTAGGGTTAGGGTTAGGGTAAGGGTTAGGGTTAGGGTTAGGTTTAGGATTAGGGTTAGGGTTAGGATACGGGTTAGGGTACGGTTAGTGTTAGGGTTAGGGTTAGGGTTAGGGTACGGGTTAGGGTTAGGGTTAGGGTTAGGGTTAGGTTACGGGTTAGGGTTAGGGTTAGGGTTAGGGTTAGGGTACGGGTTAGTGTTAGGGTAGGGTTAGGTTTAGGGTTAGGGTTAGGTGTAGGGTACGGGTTAGGGTTAGTGTTAGGTTTAGGGTACGGGTTAGTGTTAGGGTTAGGGTTAGGATTAGGGTTAGGCTTAGGATAAGGGTACGGGTTCGGTTAAGGGTTAGGGTTAGGGCTAGGGTTAGGGTTAGGGTACGGGTTAGGGTTAGGGTACGGGTTAGGGTTAGGTTTAGGGTTAGGTTTAGGGTACGGTTTAGGGTTAGGGTACGGATTAGTGTTAGGTTTAGGGTACGGGTTAGTGTTAGGGTTAGAGTTAGGATTAGGGTTAGGGTTAGGTTTAGGGTACGGGTTAGGTTAAGGGTTAGGGTTAGGGTTATGGTTAGGGTTAGGGTACGGGTTAGGGTTCGGGTTAGGGTTAGGGTTAGGGTTAGGTTTAGGGTGAGGGTACGGGTTAGGGTTCGGGTTAGGGTTAGGTTTAGGGTACGGGTTAGGGTACGGGGTAGGGTACGGGTTAGGGTTAGGGTTAGCTTTAGGGTTAGGGTTAGCGTACGGGTTAGGGTTAGGGTTAGGTTTAGGGTTAGGTTTAGGGTACGGGTTAGGGTTAGTGTACGGTTAGGGTACGGTTTAGGGTTAGAGTTATGGTACGGTTTAGGGTTAGGGTACGGGTACGGGTTAGGGTTAGGGTACGGGTTAGGGTTAGGGTACGGTTTAGGGTATGGGTTAGGGTTAGGGTTAGGGTTTGGGTACGGGTTAGGGTTAGGGTTAGGGTTAGGGTAAGTGTTAGGGTACGGGTTAGGGTACGGGTTAGGGTTAGGGTTATGTTTAGGGTACAGGTTAGGTTACCGGTTAGGGTAAGGGTTAGGTTTAGGGTACGGGTTAGGGTTAGGGTACGGGTTAGGGTACGGGTTAGGGTTAGGGTTAGGCTTAGGGTACTGGTTAGGGTAGGGTTAGGGGTTAGGGTTAGGTTTAGGGTTAGGGTACGGGTTAGGGTTAGGGTACGGGTTAGTGTTAGGGTTAGGGTTAGGTTTAGGCTACGGGTTAGGGTTAGGGGACGGATTAGGGTTAGGGTTAGGGTACGGATTAGGGTTAGGGATAGGGGTTAGGGTTAGGGTTATGGTTAGGGTTAGGGTTAGGGTACGGGTTAGGGTTAGGGTACGGGTTAGGTTTAGGGTTAGGGTTAGGTTTAGGGTTAGCGTACGTGTTAGGGTTAGGGTTAGGGTTAGGGTTAGCGTACGGGTTAGGGTTAGGATACGGGTTAGGGTTAGGGTTAGGGTACGGGTTAGGGTTAGGGTTATTGTTAGGGTTAGGATTATGGTTAGGTTTAGGGGTTAGGGTTAGGGTTAGGGTTAGGGTTAGGGTTAGGGTTAGGGTACGGGTTAGGGTTAGGGTTAGGGTTAGGGTTAGCGTACGGGTTAGGGTTAGGTTTAGGTTTAGGGTTAGGTTTAGGGTACAGGTTAGTGTTAGGGTACGGATTAGGGTTAGGTTTAGGGTTAGGGTTAGGGTTAGGTTTAGGAAAGTGTTAGGGTTAGGGTTAGGGTTAGGTTTAGGGTACGGGTTAGGGTTAGGGTTAGGGTACGGGTTAAGGTACGGGTTAGGGTTAGGGTTAGGGTTAGGGTACGGGTTAGGGTTTGGGTTAGGTGTTAGGGGTTAGGGTTAGGGTTAGGGTTAATTTTAGGGTACGGGTTAGGGTACGGGTTAGGGTTAGCGTACGTGTTAGTGTTAGGGTTATGGTTAGGGTTAGGGTACGGGTTAGGGTACGGGTTAGGGTACGGGTTAGGGTTAGGGTTAGGGTTAGGGTACGGGTTAGGGTTAGGGTTAGGGTTAGGGTTAGGGTTAGGTTTAGGAAAGGGTTAGGGTTAGGGTTAGGGTACGGGTTAGGGTTAGGTTTAGGGGTGGGGTTTGGGTTTGGGTACGGGTTAGGGTTAGGGTACGGGTTAGGCTTAGGGTACGGGTTAGGGTACGGGTTAGGGTTAGGGTTAGGTTACGTTTTAGGGTTAGGGTACGGTTTAGGTTATGGGTTAGGGTTAGGGTTAGGGTTTGGGTACGGTTTAGGGTTAGGGTACGGGTTAGGGTTAGGGTTAGGGTACGGGTTAAGGTACGGGTTAGGGTTAGGGTTAGGGTTAGGGTACGGGTTAGGGTTAGGGTTAGGGTACAGGTTAGGGTTAGGTTTAGGGTTAGGGTACGGGTTAGGGTTAGGGTTAGGTTTAGGGTCCCGGTTAGGGTTAGGGTTAGGGGTTAGGGTTAGTGTATGGGTTAGGGTTAGGGTTAGGATTAGGGTTAGGGTTAGGGTACGGGTTAGGGTTAGGGTTAGGGTTAGTGTTAGGATTAAAGTACGTGTTAGGGTTAGGGTTAGGGTTAGGGTTAGGGTTAGGTGTTAGGTGTTAGTGTTAGGGTAAGGGTTAGGGTTAGGGTTAGGGTACGGTTTAGTGTACGAGTTAGGGTTAGGGTTAGGGTTAGGGTAAGGGTTAGAGTTAGGGTTAGGGTTCGGGTTGGGGTTAGGGTTAGGGTACGAGTTAGGGTTAGGGTTGGGGTTAGTGTAAGGGATAGGGTGCGGGTTAGAGTATGGGTTAGGGTTAGGGTTAGGTTTAGGGTACGGGTTAGGGTTAGGGTTAGGATAAGGGTTAGGTTTAGGGTACGGGTTAGGGTACGGGTTAGGGTTAGGGTACGGGTTAGGGTACGGGTTAGTGTTAGGGTTAGGGCAAGGGTTAGGGTTAGGGTACAGGTTAGGTTTAGGGTACGGGTTAGGGTTAGGCTTAGGGTACGGGTTAGGGTTAGGGTTTGGGGTTAGGGTTAGGGGTAGGGTACGGGTTAGGGTTAGGGTAAGGTTTAGGGTTAGGGTTAGGGTTAGGTTTAGTTTACGGGTTAGGGTTAGGGTACGGATTAGTTTTAGGGTTAGGGTACGCATTAGTGTTAGGGTTAGGGTTAGGATTAGGGTTAGGGTTAGGTTTAGGGTACGGGTTAGGGTTAGGGTTAGGGTACTGTTTAGTGTTAGGGTTAGGGTTTGGATTAGGGTTAGGGTTAGGGTTAGGGTACGGATTAGGGTTAGGGTACGGGTTAGGGTTAGGGTTAGGGTACGGGTTAGGGTTAGGGTTAGGGTATGGGTTAGGGTTAGGGTTAGGGTTAGTGTAGGGGTTAGGGTTAGGGTTAGGTTTAGGTCCGGGTTAGGGTTAGGTTTAGGGGTTAGGGTTAGGGTACGGGTTAGGGTTAGGGTTAGGGTTAGGGTTAGGGTTAGGGGTAGGGTACGGGTTAGGGTTAGGGTTAGGGTTAGGCTTTAGGGGTTAGTGTTAGGGTAAGGGTTAGGGTTAGGGTTAGGGTACGGGTTAGGGTACGTGTTAGGGTTAGGGTTAGGGTTAGGGGTTAGAAGTTAAGGTTAGGGTTAGGGTTAGGGTTAGGGTTAGGGTTAGGGTACGGGTTAGGGTATGGGTTAGGGTTAGGGTACGTGTTAGTGTTAGGGTGATGGTTAGGGTTAGGGTACGGGTTAGGTTTAGGGTACGGGTTAGGGTACGGGTTAGTGTGAGGGTTAGGGTTAGGGTACGGGTTAGGAAAGGGTTAGGGTTAGGGTTAGGTTACGGGTTAGGATTAGGTTTAGGGGTACGGTTAGGGTTAGTGTACGGGTTAGGGTTACGGTACGGGTTAGGGTTAGGGTACGGGTTAGGGTATGGTTTAGGGTTAGGGTTATTGTACGGTTTAGGGTTAGGGTACGGGTACGGGTTAGGGTTAGGGTACGGGTTAGGGTTAGGGTACGGTTTAGGGTACGGGTTAGGGTTAGGGTTAGGGTTTGGGTACGGGTTAGGGTTAGGGTAAGGGTTAGGGTACGGGTTAGGGTACAGGTTATGGTTAGGGTTATGTTTAGGGTACGGGTTAGGTTACCGGTTAGGGTAACGGTTAGGGTTAATGTACGTGTTAGGGTACGGGTTAGGGTTAGGGTACGGGTTAGGGTACGGGTTAGGGTTAGGGTTAGGCTTAGGGTACTGGTTAGGGTAGGGTTAGGGGTTAGGGTTAGGTTTAGGGTTAGGGTACGGGTTAGGGTTAGGGTACGGGTTAGGGTTAGGGTTAGGGTTTGGTTTAGGGTACGGTTTAGGGTTAGGGGAAGAATTAGGGTTAGGGTTAGGGTACGGGTTATGGTTAGGGTTAGAGGTTAGGGTTAGGGTTATGGTTAGGGTTAGGGTTAGGGTACGGGTTAGGGATAGTGTACGGGTTAGGGTTAGGGTTAGGGTTAGGTTTAGGGTTAGCGTACGGGTTAGGGTTAGGGTTAGGGTAAGGGTTAGGGTTAGGGTACGGGTTAGGGTTAGGGTACGGGTTAGGGTACGGGTTAGGGTTAGGGTTAGGGTACGGGTTAGGGTTAGGGTACGGGTTAGGTTTAGGGTTAGGTTTAGGGTTAGGGTTAGGGTACGGATTAGGGTTAGGGTACGGGTTATGGTTAGGTTTAGGGTACGGGTTAGGGTTAGGGTTAGGGTATGGGTTAGGTTTAGGGTTAGGGTTAGTGTACGGGTTAGGGTTAGGGTTAAGTTTAGGTCCGGGTTAGGGTTAGGTTTAGCGGTTAGGTTTAGGGTACGGGTTAGGGTTAGGGTACGGGTTAGGTTTAGGGTTAGGGTACGGGTTAGGTTTAGGGTTAAGGTTAGGGTACGGGTTAGGGTACGGGTTAGGGTTAGTGTACGGAATAGGGTACGGGTTAGGGTTAGGGTTAGGGTTAGGGTTAGGGTACGGGTTAGTGTTAGGGTACGGGTTAGGGTTCGGGTACGGGTTAGGTTTAGGGTTAGGGTACGGGTTAGGGTTAGGGTTAGCGGATAGGGTTAGGGTTAAGGTTAGGGTTAGGGTTATGTTTAGGGTTAGGGTTAAGGTTAGGGTTAGGGTTAGGTTTAGGGTACGGGTTAGTGTTAAGGTTAGGTTTAGGTTTAGGGTACGGGTTAGGGTTAGGGTACGGGTTAGGGTTAGGGTTAGGGTACGGGTTACGGTTAGGGTTAGGGGTTAGGGTTAGGGTTAGGGTTAGGTCTAGGGTTAGGGTACGGGTTAGGGTTAGGGTACGGTTTAGGGTTAGGGTGAGGGTTAGGGTTAGGGTTAGCATACGGGTTAGGGTTAGGTTTAGGGTTAGGGTTAGTGTTAGGATTCGGGTTACGGTTAGGGTACGGGTTAGGGTTAGGGTTAGGGTTAGGGTTAGGAAAGTTTAGGGTTAGGATTAGGGCTAGGGTTAGGGTACGGGTTAGGGTTACGGTTAGGGTTAGGGTTAGTGTTAGGGTACGGGTTAGGATTAGGGTACGGGTTAGGGTTAGGGTTAGGGTTAGGTTTAGGAAAGGGTTAGGGTTAGGATTAGGGTTAGGGTTAGGGTACGGGTTAAGGTTAGGGTTAGGGTACGGGTTAGGGTTAGGGTTAGGGTTAGGGTTAGGGTTTGGGTACGGGTACGGGTTAGGGTTAGGGTTAGGGTAAGGGTTAGGGATACGGTTAGGGTTAGGGTTAGGGTACGGGTTAGGGTTAGGTTTAGGATTAGGGTTAGGGTACGGGTTAGGTTTAGGTTAGGGTTAGGGTTAGGGTTAGGGTTAGGGTTAGGGTAGGGGTTAGGGTTAGGGTTAGGGTACGGGTTAGGGTTAGGGTTAGGTTTAGGGTTAGGGTTAGGGTACAGGTTAGGGTTAGGGTTGGGGTTAGGGTTAGCAACGGGTTAGGGTTAGAGTTAGGGTTAGGGTACGGGTTAGGGTTAGGGTACAGTTTAGGGTTAGGGTTAGTGTTAGGGTTAGGGGGTAGGGGTTAGTGTTAGGGTAAGTGTTAGGGTTAGGGTTAGGGTTCGGGTTAGGGTACGAGTTAGGGTTAGTGTTAGGGATAGGGTACGTGTTAGGGTTATGGTTAGGGTTCGGGTTGGGTTTAGGGTTAGGGTACGGGTTAGGGTTAGGTTTAGGTTTAGGGTAAGGGTTAGGGTACGGGTTAGGGTACGGGTTAGGGTTAGGGTTAGGTTTAGGGCACGGGATAGAGTTAGGGTTAGGGTAAGGGTTAGGGTTAGAGTACGTGTTAGGTTACGGGTTAGGTTTAGGGTACGGTTTAGGGTTCGGGTTAGGGTTAGGGTTAGGTTTAGGGTGAGGGTACGGGTTAGGGTTCGGGTTAGGGTTAGGTTTAGGGTACGGGTTAGGGTACGGGGTAGGGTACGGGTTAGGTTTAGGGTTAGAGTTAGGGTTAGGGTACGGGTTAGGGTTAGGGTTAGGGTTAGGGTTAGGGTTAGGGTTAGGGTACGGGTTAGGTTTAGGGTACGGGTTAGGGTTAGGGTTATTGTACGGGTTAGGGTTAGGGTTAGGGGTTAGGGTTAGGGTTAGGGTTAGGGTTAGTGTTAGGGTACGGGTTAGGGTTAGGGTATGGGTTAGGGTTAGGTTTAGGTTTAGGGTATGGGTTAGGGTTAGGGTATGGGTTAATGTTAGGGTTAGGGTACGTGTTAGGGTTAGGGTACGGGTTAGGGTTAGGGTAGGGGTTAGGGTTAGGGTTAGGGTACTTGTTAGAGTTAGGGTTAGGGGTTAGGGTTAGGGTTAGGGTTAGGGTACGGGTTAGGGTTAGTGTTAGGGTTAGGGTTAGCGTACGAGTTAGGGTTAGGGTACGGGTTAGGGTTAGGGTTAGGGTTAGGGTTATGGTTAGGTTTAGGGGTTAGGGTTAGGGTTAGGGTTAGGGTACGGGTTAGGGTTAGGGTTAGGGTTAGGGTTAGCGTACGGGTTAGGGTTAGGTTTAGGTTTAGGGTTAGGTTTAGGGTACAGGTTAGTGTTAGGGTACGGATTAGGGTTAGGTTTAGGGTTAGGGTTAGGGTTAGGTTTAGGAAAGTGTTAGGGTTAGGGTTAGGGTTAGGTTTAGGGTACGGGTTAGGGTTAGGGTTAGGGTACGGGTTAAGGTACGGGTTAGGGTTAGGGTTAGGGTTAGGGTACGGGTTAGGGTTTGGGTTAGGTGTTAGGGGTTAGGGTTAGGGTTAGGGTTAGTTTTAGGGTACGGGTTAGGGTACGGGTTAGGGTTAGCATACGTGTTAGTGTTAGGGCTTTGGTTAGGGTTAGGGTACGGGTTAGGGTACGGGTTAGGGTTAGGGTTAGGGTTAGGGTACGGGTTAGGGTTAGGGTTAGGGTTAGGGTTAGGGTTAGGTTTAGGAAAGGGTTAGGGTTAGGGTTAGGGTACGGGTTAGGGTTAGGTTTAGGGGTGGGGTTTGGGTTTGGGTACGGGTTAGGGTTAGGGTACGGGTTAGGCTTAGGGTACGGGTTAGGGTACGGGTTAGGGTTAGGGTTAGGTTACGTTTTAGGGTTAGGGTACGGTTTAGGTTATGGGTTAGGGTTAGGGTTAGGGTTTGGGTACGGTTTAGGGTTAGGGTACGGGTTACGGTTAGGGTTAGGGTACAGGTTAGGGTTAGGTTTAGGGTTAGGGTACGGGTTAGGGTTAGGGTTAGGTTTAGGGTACCGGTTAGGGTTAGGGTTAGGGGTTAGGGTTAGTGTACGGGTTAGGGTTAGGGTTAGGATTAGGGTTAGGGTTAGGGTACGGGTTAGGGTTAGGGTTAGGGTTAGTGTTAGGATTAAAGTACGTGTTAGGGTTAGGGTTAGGGTTAGGGTTAGGGTTAGGGTTAGGGGTTAGGTGTTAGTGTTTGGGTAAGGGTTAGGGTTAGGGTTAGGGTACGGTTTAGTGTACGAGTTAGGGTTAGGGTTAGGGTTAGGGTAAGGGTTAGAGTTAGGGTTAGGTTTCAGGTTGGGGTTAGGGTTAGGGTACGAGTTAGGGTTAGGGTTAGGGTTAGTGTAAGGGATAGGGTGCGTGTTAGGGTATGGGTTAGGGTTAGGGTTAGGTTTAGGGTACGGGTTAGGGTTAGGGTTAGGGTAAGGGTTAGGTTTAGGGTACGGGTTAGGGTACGGGTTAGGGTTAGGGTACGAGTTAGGGTACGGGTTAGTGTTAGGGTTAGGGCAAGGGTTAGGGTTAGGGTACAGGTTAGGTTTAGGGTACGGGTTAGGGTTAGGCTTAGGGTACGGGTTAGGGTTAGGGTTTGGGGTTAGGGTTAGGGGTAGGGTACGGGTTAGGGTTAGGGTAAGGTTTAGGGTTAGGGTTAGGGTTAGGTTTAGTTTACGGGTTAGGGTTAGGGTACGGATTAGGTTTAGGGTTAGGGTACGCATTAGTGTTAGGGTTAGGGTTAGGATTAGGGTTAGGGTTAGGTTTAGGGTACGGTTAGGGTTAGGGTTAGGGTACTGTTTAGTGTTAGGGTTAGTGTTTGGATTAGGGTTAGGGTTAGGGTTAGGGTACGGATTAGGGTTAGGGTACGGGTTAGGGTTAGGGTTAGGGTACGGGTTAGGGTTAGGGTTAGGGTATGGGTTAGTGTTAGGGTTAGGGTTAGTGTACGGGTTAGGGTTAGGGTTAAGTTTAGGTCCGGGTTAGGGTTAGGTTTAGGGGTTAGGGTTAGGGTACGGGTTAGGGTTAGGGTTAGGGTTAGGGTTAGGGGTAGGGTACGGGTTAGGGTTAGGGTTAGGGTTAGGGTTAGGCTTTAGGGGTTAGTGTTAGGGTAAGGGTTAGGGTTAGGGTTAGGGTACGGGTTAGGGTACGTGTTAGGGTTAGGGTTAGGGTTAGGGGTTAGAAGTTAAGGTTAGGGTTAGGGTTAGGGTACGGGTTAGGGTACGGGTTAGGGTATGGGTTAGGGTTAGGGTACGTGTTAGTGTTAGGGTGATGGTTAGGGTTAGAGTACGGGTTAGGTTTAGGGTACGGGTTAGGGTACGGGTTAGTGTGAGGGTTAGGGTTAGGGTACAGGTTAGGAAAGGGTTAGGGTTAGGGTTAGGTTACGGGTTAGGGTTAGGTTTAGGGGTACGGTTAGGGTTAGTGTACGGGTTAGGGTTACGGTACGGGTTAGGGTTAGGGTACGGGTTAGGGTACGGTTTAGGGTTAGGGTTATTGTACGGTTTAGGGTTAGGGTACGGGTACGGGTTAGGGTTAGGGTACGGGTTAGGGTTAGGGTACGGTTTAGGGTACGGGTTAGGGTTAGGGTTAGGGTTTGGGTACGGGTTAGGGTTAGGGTTAGGGTTAGGGTAAGGGTTAGGGTACGGGTTAGGGTACAGGTTATGGTTAGGGTTATGTTTAGGGTACGGGTTAGGTTACCGGTTAGGGTAACGGTTAGGGTTAGTGTACGTGTTAGGGTATGAATTAGGGTTAGGGTACGGGTTAGGGTACGGGTTAGGGTTAGGGTTAGGCTTAGGGTACTGGTGAGGGTAGGGTTAGGGGTTAGGGTTAGGTTTAGGGTTAGGGTACGGGTTAGGGTTAGGGTACGGGTTAGGGTTAGGGTTAGGGTTAGGTTTAGGGTACGGTTTAGGGTTAGGGGAAGAATTAGGGTTAGGGTTAGGGTACGGGTTAGGGTTAGGGTTAGAGGTTAGGGTTAGGGTTATGGTTAGGGTTAGGGTTAGGGTACGGGTTAGGGATAGTGTACGGGTTAGGGTTAGGGTTAGGGTTAGGTTTAGGGTTAGCGTACGGGTTAGGGTTAGGGTTAGGGTAAGGGTTAGGTTTAGGGTACGGGTTAGGGTTAGGGTACGGGTTAGGGTACGGGTTAGGGTTAGGGTTAGGGTACGGGTTAGGGTTAGGGTTAGGGTACGGGTTACGGTTAGGGTTAGGTTTAGGGTTAGGGTTAGGGTACGGATTAGGGTTAGGGTACGGGTTAGGGTTAGGGTTAGGGTACGGGTTAGGGTTAGGGTTAGGGTATGGGTTAGGTTTAGGGTTAGGGTTAGTGTACGGGTTAGGGTTAGGGTTAAGTTTAGGTCCGGGTTAGGGTTAGGTTTAGCGGTTAGGTTTAGGGTACGGGTTAGGGTTAGGGTACGGGTTAGGGTTAGGGTTAGGGTTAGGGTACGGGTTAGGTTTAGGGTTAAGGTTAGGGTACGGGTTAGGGTACGGGTTAGGGTTAGTGTACGGATTAGGGTACGGGTTAGGGTTAGGGTTAGGGTTAGGGTTAGTGTACGGGTTAGTGTTAGGGTACGGGTTAGGGTTCGGGTACGGGTTAGGTTTAGGGTTAGGGTCCGGGTTAGGGTTACGGTTAGCGGATAGGGTTAGGGTTAAGGTTAGGGTTAGGGTTAGGTTTAGGGTTAGGGTTAAGGTTAGGGTTAGGGTTAGGTTTAGGGTACGGGTTAGTGTTAAGGTTAGGGTTAGGTTTAGGGTACGGGTTAGGGTTAGGGTACGGTTTAGGGTTAGGGTTAGGGTACGGGTTATGGTTAGGGTTAGCGGTTAGGGTTAGGGTTAGGGTTAGGTCTAGGGTTAGGGTACGGGTTAGGGTTAGGGTACGGTTTAGGGTTAGGGTGAGGGTTAGGGTTAGGGTTAGCATACGGGTTAGGGTTAGGTTTAGGGTTAGGGTTAGTGTTAGGATTCGGGTTACGGTTAGGGTACGGGTTAGGGTTAGGTTTAGGGTTAGGGTTAGGAAAGTTTAGGGTTAGGATTAGGGCTAGGGTTAGGGTACGGGTTAGGGTTAGGGTAAGGGTTAGGGTTAGTGTTAGGGTACGGGTTAGGATTAGGGTACGGGTTAGGGTTAGGGTTAGGGTTAGGTTTAGGAAAGGGTTAGGGTTAGGATTAGGGTTAGGGTTAGGGTACGGGTTAAGGTTAGGGTTAGGGTACGGGTTAGGGTTAAGGTTAGAGGTTAGGGTTAGGGTTATGGTTAGGGTTAGGGTTAGGGTACGGGTTAGGGATAGTGTACGGGTTAGGGTTAGGGTTAGGGTTAGGGTTAGGTTTAGGGTACGGGTTAGGGTTAGGGTTAGGGTACAGTTTAGTGTTAGGGTTAGGGTTTGGATTAGGGTTAGGGTTAGGGTTAGGGTACGGATTAGGGTTAGGGTACGGGTTAGGGTTAGGGTTAGGGTACGGGTTAGGGTTAGGGTTAGGGTATGGGTTAGGGTTAGGGTTAGGGTTAGTGTACGGGTTAGGGTTAGGTTTAGGTCCGGGTTAGGGTTAGGTTTAGGGGTTAGGGTTAGGGTACGGGTTAGGGTTAGGGTTAGGGTTAGGGTTAGGGGTAGGGTACGGGTTAGGGTTAGGGTTAGGGTTAGGGTTAGGCTTTAGGGGTTAGTGTTAGGGTAAGGGTTAGGGTTAGGGATAGGGTACGGGTTAGGGTACGTGTTAGGGTTAGGGTTAGGGTTAGGGGTTAGAAGTTAAGGTTAGGGTTAGGGTTAGGGTTAGGGTTAGGGTTAGGGTACGGGTTAGGGTATGGGTTAGGGTTAGGGTACGTGTTAGTGTTAGGGTGATGGTTAGGGTTAGGGTACGGGTTAGGTTTAGGGTACGGGTTAGGGTACGGGTTAGTGTGAGGGTTAGGGTTAGGGTACGGGTTAGGAAAGGGTTAGGGTTAGGGTTAGGTTACGGGTTAGGGTTAGGTTTAGGGGTACGGTTAGGGTTAGTGTACGGGTTAGGGTTACGGTACGGGTTAGGGTTAGGGTACGGGTTAGGGTACGGTTTAGGGTTAGGGTTATTGTACGGTTTAGGGTTAGGGTACGGGTACGGGTTAGGGTTAGGGTACGGGTTAGGGTTAGGGTACGGTTTAGGGTACAGGTTAGGGTTAGGGTTAGGGTTTGGGTACGGGTTAGGGTTAGGGTTAGGGTTAGGGTAAGGGTTAGGGTACGGGTTAGGGTACAGGTTATGGTTAGGGTTATGTTTAGGGTACGGGTTAGGTTACCGGTTAGGGTAATGGTTAGGGTTAGTGTACGTGTTAGGGTACGGGTTAGGGTTAGGGTACGGGTTAGGGTACGGGTTAGGGTTAGGGTTAGGCTTAGGGTACTGGTTAGGGTAGGGTTAGGGGTTAGGGTTAGGTTTAGGGTTAGGGTACGGGTTAGGGTTAGTGTACGGGTTAGGGTTAGGGTTAGGGTTAGGTTTAGGGTACGGTTTAGGGTTAGGGGAAGAATTAGGGTTAGGGTTAGGGTACGGGTTAGGGTTAGGGTTAGAGGTTAGGTTTAGGGTTAGGGTTATGGTTAGGGTTAGGGTTAGGGTACGGGTTAGGGATAGTGTACGGGTTAGGGTTAGGGTTAGGGTTAGGTTTAGGGTTAGCGTACGGGTTAGGGTTAGGGTTAGGGTAAGGGTTAGGGTTAGGGTACGGGTTAGGGTTAGGGTACGGGTTAGGGTACGGGTTAGGGTTAGGGTTAGGTTTAGGGTTAGGGTTAGGGTACGGATTAGGGTTAGGGTACGGGTTAGGGTTAGGGTTAGGGTACGGGTTAGGGTTAGGGTTAGGGTATGGGTTAGGTTTAGGGTTAGGGTTAGTGTACGGGTTAGGGTTAGGGTTAAGTTTAGGTCCGGGTTAGGGTTAGGTTTAGCGGTTAGGTTTAGGGTACGGGTTAGGGTTAGGGTACGGGTTAGGGTTAGGGTTAGGGTTAGGGTTCGGGTTAGGGTTAGGGTTAGGGTACGGGTTAGAGTTAGGGTACGGTTTAGGGTTAGGGTTAGGGTACTGGTTAGGGTTAGGGTAAGGGTACGGGTTAGGGTTAGGGTTAGGGTTAGGGTTAGGGTACGGGTTATGGTTAGGATTAGTTTTAGGGTACGGTTTAGGGTTAGGGTTAGGTGTTAGGGTTAGGGTATGGGTTAGGGTTAGGGTTAGGGTTAGGTTACGAGTTAGGGTTCGGGTTAGGGTTAGGGTTAGGTTTAGGGTGAGGGTACGGGTTAGGGTTAGTGTTAGGGTTAGGGTTAGCGTACGGGTTAGGGTTAGGTTTAGGTTTAGGGTTAGGTTTAGGGTACAGGTTAGTGTTAGGGTACGGGTTAGGGTTAGGTTTAGGGTTAGGGTTAGGGTTAGGGTTAGGTTTAGGGTTAGGGTTAGGGTACGGGTTAGGGTTAGGGTACGGGTTAGGGTTAGGGTACTTGTTAGAGTTAGGTTTAGGGGTTAGGGTTAGGGTTAGGGTTAGGGTACGGGTTAGGGTTAGTGTTAGGGTTAGAGTTAGCGTACGATTTATGGTTAGGGTACGGGTTAGGGTTAGGGTTAGGGTTAGGGTTAGGTTTAGGGGTTAGGGTTAGGGTTAGGGTTAGGGTTAGGGTACGGGTTAGGGTTAGGGTTAGGGTTAGGGTGAGCGTACGGGTTAGGGTTAGGTTTAGGTTTAGGGTTAGGTTTAGGGTACAGGTTAGTGTTAGGGTACGGGTTAGGGTTAGGTTTAGGGTTAGGGTTAGGGTTAGGGTTAGGAAAGGGTTAGGGTTAGGGTTAGGGTTAGGTTTAGGATACGGGTTAGGGTTAGGGTTAGGGTTAGGGTACGGGTTAGTGTTAGGGTTAGGGTTAGGATTAGGGTTAGGGTTAGGGTTAGGGTACGGGTTAGGTTAAGTGTTAGGGTTAGGGTTAGGGTACGGGTTAGGGTTAGTGTTAGGTTTAGGAATACGGTTAGGCTTAGGATACGGGTTAGGGTACGGTTTAGTGTAAGGTTTAGGGTTAGGGTTAGGGTACGGGTTAGGGTTAGGGTTAGGGTTAGGGTTAGGTTACGGGTTAGGGTTAGGGTTAGGGTTACGGTTAGGTTACGGGTTAGTGTTAGGGTTAGGGTTAGGATTAGGTTTAGGGTTAGGTTTAGGGTACGGGTTAGGGTTAGTCTTAGGGTGAGGGTACGGGTTAGTGTTAGGGTTAGGGTTAGGATTAGGGTTAGGTTTAGGATAAGGGTACGGGTTCGGTTAAGGGTTAGGGTTAGGGTTAGGGTTAGCGTACGGGTTAGGGTTAGGGTTAGGGTTAGGGTTACGTTTAGGGTTAGGTTTAGGGAACGGTTTAGGGTTAGGGTACGGATTAGGGTTAGGGTTAGGGTACGGGTTATTGTTAGGGTTAGAGTTAGGATTAGGGTTAGGGTTAGGTTTAGGGTACGGGTTAGGGTTAGGGTTAGGGTTAGGGTACGGGTTAGTGTTAGGGTTAGGGTTAGGATTAGGGTTAGGGTTAGGGTTAGGGTACGGGTTAGGTTAAGGGTTAGGGTTAGGGTTAGGGTTAGGGTACGGGTTAGGGTTAGGGTTAGGGTTAGGGTACGGGTTAGGGTTAGGTTTAGGGTTAGGGTTAGGGTTAGGTTATGGGGTAGGGTTAGGGTTAGGGTAAGGGTTAGGGTACGGGTTAGGGTTAGTGTTAGGGTTAAGGTTAGGTTTAGGGTACGGGTTAGGGTTAGGGTTAGGGTTAGGGTTAGGTTTAGGAAAGGGTTAGGGTTAGGGATAGGGTACGGGTTAGGGTTAGGATTAGGGGTAGGGTTAGGGTTAGGGTACGGGTTTGTGTTAGGGTACGGGTTAGGTTTAGGGTACGGTTAGGGTTAGTGTTAGGGTTAGGGTTAGTGTTAGGGTACGGGTTAGTGTTAGGGTTAGGATTAGGATTAGGGTTATGGTTAGGTTTAGGGTACGGGTTAGGGTTAGGGTTTAGGGTTAGGGTTAGTTTTAGGGTACGGGTTAGGGTTAGGGTTAGGGTTAGGTTTAGGGTACGGGTTAGTGTTAGGTTTAGGGTTAGGATTAGGGTTAGGGTTATGGTTAGGGTACGGGTTAGGTTATGTGTTAGGGTTAGGGTTAGGGTACGGGTTAGCGTTAGGGTTAGGGTACGGGTTAGGGTTAGGTTTAGGGTTAGGGTTAGGGTTAGGGTATGGGTTAGGGTTAGGGTTAGGGTAAGGGTTAGGGTACGGGTTAGGGTTAGTGTTAGGGTTAAGGTTAGGTTTAGGGTACGGGTTAGGGTTAGGGTTAGGGTTAGGGTTAGGTTTAGGAAAGGGTTAGGTTTAGGGTTAGGGTACGGGTTAGGGTTAGGATTAGGGGTAGGGTTAGGGTTAGGGTATGGGTTAGTGTTAGGGTACGGGTTAGGTTTAGGGTACGGTTAGGGTTAGTGTTAGGGTTAGGGTTAGGGTTAGGGTACGGGTTAGGTTAAGGGTTAGGGTTAGGTTTAGGGTGAGGGTACGGTTTAGGGTTCGGGTTAGGGTTAGGGTTAGGGTACGGGTTAGAGTTAGGGAACGGTTTAGGGTTAGGGTACTGGTTAGGGTTAGGGTAAGGGTACGGGTTAGGGTTAGGGTTAGGGTTAGGGTTAGGGTACGGGTTATGGTTAGGATTAGTTTTAGGGTACGGTTTAGGGTTAGGGTTAGGTGTTAGGGTTAGGGTATGGGTTAGGGTTAGGGTTAGGGTTAGGGTACGAGTTAGGGTTCGGGTTAGGGTTAGGGTTAGGTTTAGGGTGAGGGTACGGTTTGGGTTAGGGTTAGGGTTAGGGTTAGCGTACGGGTTAGGGTTAGGTTTAGGTTTAGGGTTAAGTATAGGGTACAGGTTAGTGTTAGGGTACGGGTTAGGGTTAGGTTTAGGGTTAGGGTTAGGGTTACGGTTAGGTTTAGGGTTAGGGTTAGGGTACGGGTTAGGGTTAGGGTACGGGTGGGGTTAGGGTACTTGTTAGAGTTAGGGTTAGGGGTTAGGGTTAGGGTTAGGGTTAGGGTACGGGTTAGGGTTAGGGTTAGGGTTAGGGTTAGGTTTAGGGGTTAGGGTTAGGGTTAGGGTTAGGGTACGGGTTAGGGTTAGGGTTAGGGTTAGGGTTAGCGTACGGGTTAGGGTTAGGTTTTGGTTTAGGGTTAGGTTTAGTGTACAGGTTAGTGTTAGGATACGGGTTAGGGTTAGGTTTAGGGTTAGGGTTAGGGTTAGGGTCAGGAAAGGGTTAGGGTTAGGGTTAGGGTTAGGTTTAGGATACGGGTTAGGGTTAGGGTTAGGTTTAGGGTACGGGTTAGTGTTAGGGTTAGGGTTAGGATTAGGGTTAGGGTTAGGGTTAGGGTACGGGTTAGGTTAAGTGTTAGTGTTAGGGTTAGGGTACGGGTTAGGGTTAGTGTTAGGTTTAGGAATAGGGTTAGGGTTAGGATACGGTTTAGGGTACGGTTTAGTGTAAGGTTTAGGGTTAGGGTTTGGGTACGGGTTAGGGTTAGGGTTAGGGTTAGGGTTAGGTTACGGGTTAGGGTTAGGGTTAGGGTTACGGTTAGGTTACGGGTTAGTGTTAGGGTTAGGGTTAGGATTAGGTTTAGGGTTAGGTTTAGGGTACGGGTTAGGGTTAGTCTTAGGGTGAGGGTACGGGTTAGTGTTAGGGTTAGGGTTAGGATTAGGGTTAGGTTTAGGATAAGGGTACGGGTTCGGTTAAGGGTTAGGGTTAGGGTTAGGGTTAGCATACGGGTTAGGGTTAGGGTACGGGTTAGGGTTACGTTTAGGGTTAGGTTTAGGGAACGGGTTAGGGTTAGGGTACGGATTAGGGTTAGGGTTAGGGTACGGGTTATTGTTAGGGTTAGAGTTAGGATTAGGGTTAGGGTTAGGTTTAGGGTACGGGTTAGGGTACGGGTTAGGGTTAGGGTTAGGGTTAGCGTTAGGGTTAGGTTTAGGAAAGGGTTAGGGTTAGGGTTAGGGTACGGGTTAGGGTTAGGGTTAGGGGTAGGGTTAGGGTTAGGGTACGGGTTAGGGTTAGGGTACGGGTTAGGGTTAGGGTACGGGTTAGGGTTAGTGTTAGGGTTAGGGTTAGGGTACGGGTTAGTGTTAGTGTTAGGGTTAGGATTAGGTTTAGGGTTAGGTTTAGGGTACGGGTTAGGGTTAAGGTTTAGGGTTAGGGTTAGTTTTAGGGTATGGGTTAGGGTACGGGTTAGGGTTAGGGTTAGGGTACGGGTTAGTTTTAGGGTTAGGGTTAGGATTAGGGTTAGGGTTAGGGTATGGGTTAGGTTAAGTGTTAGGGGTAGGGTTAGGGTACGGGTTAGGGTTAGGGTTAGGTTTAGGATTAGGGTTAGGGTTAGGATACGGGTTAGGGTACGGGTTAGGGTTAGGGTTAGGGTACGGGTTAGTTTTAGGGTTAGGGTTAGGATTAGGTTTAGGGTTAGGGTTAGGGTACGGGTTAGGTTAAGTGTTAGGGTTAGGGTTAGGGTACGTTTTAGAGTTAGGGTACGGGTTAGGGTTAGGGTTAGGGTACTGGTTAGGGTTAGGGTAAGGGTACGGGTTAGTGTTAGGGTTAGGGTTAGGGTACGTGTTAGGGTTAGGGTTAGGTTTACGGTACGGTTTAGGGTTAGGGTTAGGTGTTAGGGTTAGGGTATGGGTTAGGGTTAGGGTTAGGGTACGGGTTAGGGTACGGGGTAGGGTACGGGTTAGGGTTAGGGTTAGAGTTAGGGTTAGGGTACGGGTTAGGGTTAGGGTACGAGTTAGGATTAGGGTACGGGTTAGGGTTAGGGTTAGGGTTAGGTTTAGGGTACGGGTTAGGTTTAGGGTACGGGTTAGTGTTAGGGTTATTGTACGGGTTAGGGTTAGGGTTAGGGGTTAGGGTTAGGGTTAGGGTTAGGGTACGGGTTAGGGTTAGGGTATGGGTTAGGATTAGGGTTAGGGTACGTGTTAGGGTTAGGGTACGGGTTAGGGTTAGGTTACGGGTTAGGGTTAGGGTACTTGTTATAGTTAGGGTTAGGGGTTAGGGTTAGGGTTAGGGTTAGGGTACGGGATATGGTTAGTGTTAGGGTTAGGGTTAGCGTACGAGTTAGGGTTAGAGTACGGGTTAGTGTTAGGGTTAGCGTACGGGTTAGGGTTAGGTTTAGGTTTAGGGTTAGGTTTAGGGTACAGGTTAGTGTTAGGGTACGGGTTAGGGTTAGGTTTAGGGTTAGGATTAGGGTTAGGGTTAGGAAAGGGTTAGGGTTAGGGGTAGGGTTAGGTTTAGGGTACGGGTTAGGTTTAGGGTTAGGGTTAAGGTACGGGTTAGTGTTAGGGTTAGGGTTAGGATTAGGGTTAGGGTTAGTGTTAGGGTACCGGTTAGGTTAAGTGTTAGGGTTAGGGTTAGGGTAAGGGTTAGGGTTAGGGTTAGGTTTAGTATTAGGGTTAGGGTTAGGATACGGGTTAGGGTACGGTTAGTGTTAGGGTTAGGGTTAGCGTTAGCGTACGGGTTAGGGTTAGGGTTAGGGTTAGGGTTAGGTTACGGGTTATGGTTAGGGTTAGGGTTAGGGTTAGGGTACGGGTTAGTGTTAGGGTAGGGTTAGGTTTAGGGTTAGGGTTAGGTTTAGGGTACGGGTTAGGGATAGTGTTAGGGTTAGGGTACGGGTTAGTGTTAGGGTTAGGGTTAGGATTAGGGTTAGGCTTAGGATAAGGGTACGGGTTCGGTTAAGGGTTAGGGTTAGGGTTAGGGTTAGGGTACGGGTTAGGGTTAGGGTACGAGTTAGGGTTAGGTTTAGGGTTAGGTTTAGGGTACGGGTTAGGGTTAGGGTACGGATTAGTGTTAGGGTTAGGGTACGGGTTAGTGTTAGGGTTAGAGTTAGGATTAGGGTTAGGGTTAGGTTTAGGGTACGGGTTAGGTTAAGGGTTAGGGTTAGGGTTATGGTTAGGGTTAGGGTACGGGTTAGGGTTCGGGTTAGGGTTAGGGTTAGGTTTAGGGTGAGGGTACGGGTTAGGGTTCGGGTTAGGGTTAGGTTTAGGGTACGGGTTAGGTTACGGGGTAGGGTACGGGTTAGGGTTAGGGTTAGAGTTAGGGTTAGGGTACGGGTTCGGGTTAGGGTACGAGTTAGGGTTAGGGTTAGGGTACGGGTTAGGGTTAGGGTTAGGTTTAGGGTTATGGTTAGGGTACGGGTTAGGTTTAGTGTACGGGTTAGTGTTAGGGTTATTGTACGGGTTAGGGTTAGGGTTAGGGGTTAGGGTTAGGGTTAGGGTTAGGGTTAGGGTTAGGGTACGGGTTAGGGTTAGGGTATGGGTTAGGGTTAGGTTTAGGGTTAGGGTACGGGTTAGGGTTAGGGTATGGGTTAGTGTTAGGGTTAGGGTACGTGTTAGGGTTCGGGTACGGGTTAGGGTTAGGGTTGGGGTTAGGGTTAGGGTTAGGGTACTTGTTAGAGTTAGTGTTAGGGGTTAGGGTTAGGGTTAGGGTACGGGTTAGGGTTAGTGTTAGGGTTAGGGTTAGCGTACGAGTTAGGGTTAGGTTACGGGTTAGAGTTAGGGTTAGGGTTAGGGTTAGGGTTATGGTTAGGTTTAGGGGTTAGGGTTAGGGTTAGGGTTAGGGTTAGGGTACGGGTTAGGGATAGGGTTAGGGTTAGGCTAGGGTTAGCGTACGGGTTAGGGTTAGGTTTAGGTTTAGGGTTAGGTTTAGGGTACAGGTTAGTGTTAGGGTACGGTTTAGGGTTAGGTTTAGGGTTAGGGTTAGTGTTAGGTTTAGGAAAGTGTTAGGGTTAGGGTTAGGGTTAGGGTTAGGTTTAGGGTACGGGATAGGGTTAGGGTTAGGGTACGGGTTAAGGTACGGGTTAGGGTTAGGGTTAGGGTTAGGGTACGGGTTAGGGTTTGGGTTAGGTGTTAGGGGTTAGGGTTAGGGTTAGGGTTAGGTTTAGGGTACGGGTTAGGGTACTGGTTAGGGTTAGGGTACGTGTTAGTGTTAGGGTTATGGTTAGGGTTAGGGTACGGGTTAGGGTTAGGGTTAGGGTGTAGGGTACGGGTTAGGGTACGGGTTAGGGTTAGGGTACGGGTTAGGGTTAGGGTTAGGGTACGGGTTAGGGTACGGGTTAGGGTTAGGGTTAGGGTACGGGTTAGGGTTAGGGTTAGGTTACGGGTTAGGGTTAGGGTACGGTTTAGGTTACGGGTTAGGGTTATGGTTAGGGTTTGGGTATGGTTTAGGGTTAGGGTACGTGTTAGGGTTAGGGTTAGGGTACAGGTTAGGGTTAGGGTTAGGGTTAGGGTACGGGTTAGGTTTAGGGTTAGTTTTAGGGTACGGGTTAGAGTTAGTGTTAGGGGTGAGGGTTAGTGTACGGGTTAGGGTTAGGGTTAGGATTAGGGTTAGGGATAGGGTACGGGTTAGGGTTAGGGTTAGGGTTAGTGTTAGGGTTAAAGTACGTGTTAGGGTTAGGGTTAGGGTTAGGGTTAGGGTACGGTTTAGTGAACGAGTTAGGGTTAGGTTTAGGGTTAGGGTAAGGGTTAGGGTTAGGGTTAGGGTTCGGGTTGGGGTTAGGGTTAGGGTACGAGTTAGGGTTAGGGTTATGGTTAGGGTTAGGGTACGGGTTAGGGTTAGGGTTAGGGTGTAGGGTACGGGTTAGGGTACGGGTTAGGGTTAGGGTACGGGTTAGGGTTAGGGTTAGGGTTAGGTTTAGGAAAGGGTTAGGGTTAGGGTTAGGGTTCGGGTTAGGGTTAGGTTTAGGGGTGGGGTTTGTGTTTGGGTACGGGTTAGGGTTATGGTACGGGTTAGGGTTAGGGTACGGGTTAGGGTACGGGTTAGGGTTAGGGTTAGGGTACGGGTTAGGGTTAGGGTTAGGTTACGGGTTAGGGTTAGGGTACGGTTTAGGTTACGGGTTAGGGTTATGGTTAGGGTTTGGGTATGGTTTAGGGTTAGGGTACGTGTTAGGGTTAGGGTTAGGGTACAGGTTAGGGTTAGGGTTAGGGTTAGGGTACGGGTTAGGTTTAGGGTTAGTTTTAGGGTACGGGTTAGAGTTAGTGTTAGGGGTGAGGGTTAGTGTACGGGTTAGGGTTAGGGTTAGGATTAGGGTTAGGGATAGGGTACGGGTTAGGGTTAGGGTTAGGGTTAGTGTTAGGGTTAAAGTACGTGTTAGGGTTAGGGTTAGGGTTAGGGTTAGGGTACGGTTTAGTGAACGAGTTAGGGTTAGGTTTAGGGTTAGGGTAAGGGTTAGGGTTAGGGTTAGGGTTCGGGTTGGGGTTAGGGTTAGGGTACGAGTTAGGGTTAGGGTTAGGGTTAGTGTAAGGGATAGGGTACGGGTTAGAGTATGGGTTAGGTTTAGGGTTAGGTTTAGGGTACGGGTTAGTGTTAGGGTTAGGGTAAGGGTTAGGTTTAGGGTACGTGTTAGGGTACGGGTTAGGGTTAGGGTACGGTTTAGGGTACGGGTTAGGGTTAGGGTTAGGGTTAGGGCAAGGGTTAGTGTTAGGGTACAGGTTAGGTTTAGGGTAAGGGTTAGGGTTAGGCTTAGGGTACGGGTTTGGGTTAGGGTTTGGTGTTAGGGTTAGGGTTAGGGTACGGGTTAGGGTTAGGGTAAGGTTTAGGGTTAGGGTTAGGGTTAGGTTTAGGTTACGGGTTAGGGTTAGTGTACGGATTAGTGTTAGGGTTAGGGTACGCATTAGTGTTAGGGTTAGGGTTAGGATTAGGGTTAGGGTTAGGTTTAGGGTACGGGTTAGTGTTAGGGTTAGGGTTAGGGTTAGGTTTAGGGTTAGGGTTTGGATTAGGGTTAGGGTTAGGTTTAGGGTACGGGTTAGTGTTAGGGTTAGGGTTAGGATTAGGGTTAGGTTATGGTTAGGGTACGGGTTAGGTTATGTGTTAGGGTTAGGGTTAGGGTACGGGTTAGGGTTAGGGTTAGGTTTAGGATTAGGGTTAGGGTTAGGATACGGGTTAGGGGACAGGTTAGTGTTAGGGTTATGGTTAGGGTTAGGGTACGGGTTAGGTTTAGGGTTAGGGTTAGGTTACGGGTTAGGGTTAGGGTTAGGGTTAGGGTTAGGGTACGCGTTAGTGTTAGGGTTAGGGTGAGGATTAGGGTTAGGGTTAGGTTTAGGGTACGGGTTAGGTTTAGTGTTAAGGTTAGGGTACGGGTTAGTGTTAGGGTTAGGGTAAGGATTAGGGTTAGGGTTAGGATAAGGGTACGGGTTCGGTTAAGGGTTAGGGTTAGGGTTAGGGTACGGGTTAGGGTTAGGGTTAGGGTACGGGTTAGGGTTAGGTTTAGGGTTAGGTTTAGGGTACGGGTTAGGGTTAGGGTACGGATTAGGTTTAGGGTTAGGGTACGGGTTAGTGTTAGGGTTAGAGTTAGGATTAGGGTTAGGGTTAGGGTTAGGGTACGGGTTAGGTTAAGGGTTAGGGTTAGGGTTAGGGTTATGGTTAGGGTACGAGTTAGGGTTCGGGTTAGGGTTAGGGTTAGGTTTAGTGTGAGGGTACGGTTTAGGGTTCGGGTTAGGGTTAGGGTTAGGGTACGGGTTAGAGTTAGGGTACGGGTTAGGTTTAGGGTTAGGGTACTTGTTAGGGTTAGGGTAAGGGTACGGGTTAGGTTTAGGGTTAGGGTTAGGGTACGGGTTATGGTTAGGATTAGTTTTAGGGTACGGTTTAGGGTTAGGGTTAGGTGTTAGGGTTAGGGTATGGGTTAGGGTTACGGTTAGGGTTAGGTTTAGGGTTAGGGTTAGGGTACGAGTTAGGGTTCGGGTTAGGGTTAGGGTTAGGTTTAGGGTGAGGGTACGGGTACGGGTTAGGGTTAGGGTTAGGGTTAGCGTACGGGTTAGGGTTAGGTTTAGGTTTAGGGTTAGGTTTAGGGTACAGGTTAGTGTTAGGGTACGGGTTAGGGTTAGGTTTAGGGTTAGGGTTAGGGTTAGGGTTAGGTTTAGGGTTAGGGTTAGGGTACGGGTTAGCGTTAGGGTACGGGTTAGGGTTAGGGTACTTGTTAGAGTTAGGGTTAGGGGTTAGGGTTAGGGTTAGGGTTAGGGTACGGGTTAGGGTTAGTGTTAGGGTTAGAGTTAGCGTACGATTTAGGGTTAGGGTACGGGTTAGGGTTAGGGTTAGGGTTAGGGTTAGGGTTAGGTTTAGGGGTTAGGGTTAGGGTTAGGGTTAGGGTTAGGGTACGGGTTAGGGTTAGGGTTAGGGTTAGGGTTAGTGTACGGGTTAGGGTTAGGTTTAGTTTTAGGGTTAGGTTTAGGGTACAGGTTAGTGTTAGGGTACGGGTTAGGGTTAGGTTTAGGGTTAGGGTTAGGGTTAGGGTTAGGAAAGGGTTAGGGTTAGGGTTAGGGTTAGGTTTAGGATACGGGTTAGGGTTAGGGTTAGGGTTAGGGTACGGGTTAGTGTTAGAATTAGGGTTAGGGTTAGGGTTAAGGTACGGGTTAGGTTAAGTGTTAGGGTTAGGGTTAGGGTACGGGTTAGGGTTAGTGTTAGGTTTAGGAATAGGTTTAGGGTTAGCATAAGGGTTACGGTACGGTTTAGTGTAAGGTTTAGGGTTAGGGTTAGGTTACGGGTTAGGGTTAGGGTTAGGGTTAGGGTACGGGTTAGTGTTAGGGTTAGGGTTAGGATTAGGTTTAGGGTTAGGTTTAGGGTACGGGTTAGGGTTAGTCTTAGGGTGAGGGTACGAGTTAGTGTTAGGGTTAGGGTTAGGATTAGGGTTAGGTTTAGGATAAGGGTACGGGTTCGGTTAAGGGTTAGGGTTAGGGTTAGGGTTAGCGTACGGGTTAGGGTTAGGGTACGGGTTAGGGTTACGTTTAGGGTTAGGTTTAGGGAACGGGTTAGGGTTAGGGTACGGATTAGGGTTAGGGTTAGGGTACGGGTTAGGGTTAGTCTTAGGGTGAGGGTATGGGTTAGTGTTAGGGTTAGAGTTAGGATTAGGGTTAGGGTTAGGTTTAGGGTACGGGTTAGGGTTAGGGTTAGGGTTAGGGTTAGGGTTAGCGTACGGATTAGGGTTAGTCTTAGGGTGAGGGTATGGGTTAGTGTTAGGGTTAGAGTTAGGATTAGGGTTAGGGTTAGGTTTAGGGTACGGGTTAGGGTTAGGGTTAGGGTTAGGGTTAGGGTTAGCGTACGGGTTAGTGTTAGGGTTAAGGTTAGGTTTAGGGTTAGGGTTAGGGTTAGGGTACGGGTTTGGTTAAGGGTTAGCGTTAGGGTTAGGTTTAGGGTACGGGTTAGTGTTAGGGTTAGGGTTAGGGTTAGGTTTAGGGTTAGGGTTTGGATTAGGGTTAGGGTTAGGTTTAGGGTACGGGTTAGTGTTAGGGTTAGGGTTAGGATTAGGGTTAGGTTATGGTTAGGGTACGGGTTAGGTTATGTGTTAGGGTTAGGGTTAGGGTACGGGTTAGGGTTAGGGTTAGGTTTAGGATTAGGGTTAGGGTTAGGATACGGGTTAGGGGACAGGTTAGTGTTAGGGTTATGGTTAGGGTTAGGGTACGGGTTAGGTTTAGGGTTAGGGTTAGGTTACGGGTTAGGGTTAGGGTTAGGGTTAGGGTTAGGGTACGCGTTAGTGTTAGGGTTAGGGTGAGGATTAGGGTTAGGGTTAGGTTTAGGGTACGGGTTAGGTTTAGTGTTAAGGTTAGGGTACGGGTTAGTGTTAGGGTTAGGGTAAGGATTAGGGTTAGGGTTAGGATAAGGGTACGGGTTCGGTTAAGGGTTAGGGTTAGGGTTAGGGTACGGGTTAGGGTTAGGGTACGGGTTAGGGTTAGGTTTAGGGTTAGGTTTAGGGTACGGGTTAGGGTTAGGGTACGGATTAGGTTTAGGGTTAGGGTACGGGTTAGTGTTAGGGTTAGAGTTAGGATTAGGGTTAGGGTTAGGGTTAGGGTACGGGTTAGGTTAAGGGTTAGGGTTAGGGTTAGGGTTAGGGTTAGGGTTAGGGTACGAGTTAGGGTTCGGGTTAGGGTTAGGGTTAGGTTTAGTGTGAGGGTACGGTTTAGGGTTCGGGTTAGGGTTAGGGTTAGGGTACGGGTTAGAGTTAGGGTACGGGTTAGGTTTAGGGTTAGGGTACTTGTTAGGGTTAGGGTAAGGGTACGGGTTAGGTTTAGGGTTAGGGTTAGGGTACGGGTTATGGTTAGGATTAGTTTTAGGGTACGGTTTAGGGTTAGGGTTAGGTGTTAGGGTTAGGGTATGGGTTAGGGTTACGGTTAGGGTTAGGTTTAGGGTTAGGGTTAGGGTACGAGTTAGGGTTCGGGTTAGGGTTAGGGTTAGGTTTAGGGTGAGGGTACGGGTACGGGTTAGGGTTAGGGTTAGGGTTAGCGTACGGGTTAGGGTTAGGTTTAGGTTTAGGGTTAGGTTTAGGGTACAGGTTAGTGTTAGGGTACGGGTTAGGGTTAGGTTTAGGGTTAGGGTTAGGGTTAGGGTTAGGTTTAGGGTTAGGGTTAGGGTACGGGTTAGGGTTAGGGTACGGGTTAGGGTTAGGGTACTTGTTAGAGTTAGGGTTAGGGGTTAGGGTTAGGGTTAGGGTTAGGGTACGGGTTAGGGTTAGTGTTAGGGTTAGAGTTAGCGTACGATTTAGGGTTAGGGTACGGGTTAGGGTTAGGGTTAGGGTTAGGGTTAGGGTTAGGTTTAGGGGTTAGGGTTAGGGTTAGGGTTAGGGTTAGGGTACGGGTTAGGGTTAGGGTTAGGGTTAGGGTTAGTGTACGGGTTAGGGTTAGGTTTAGTTTTAGGGTTAGGTTTAGGGTACAGGTTAGTGTTAGGGTACGGGTTAGGGTTAGGTTTAGGGTTAGGGTTAGGGTTAGGGTTAGGAAAGGGTTAGGGTTAGGGTTAGGGTTAGGTTTAGGATACGGGTTAGGGTTAGGGTTAGGGTTAGGGTACGGGTTAGTGTTAGAATTAGGGTTAGGGTTAGGGTTAAGGTACGGGTTAGGTTAAGTGTTAGGGTTAGGGTTAGGGTACGGGTTAGGGTTAGTGTTAGGTTTAGGAATAGGTTTAGGGTTAGCATAAGGGTTACGGTACGGTTTAGTGTAAGGTTTAGGGTTAGGGTTAGGTTACGGGTTAGGGTTAGGGTTAGGGTTAGGGTACGGGTTAGTGTTAGGGTTAGGGTTAGGATTAGGTTTAGGGTTAGGTTTAGGGTACGGGTTAGGGTTAGTCTTAGGGTGAGGGTACGAGTTAGTGTTAGGGTTAGGGTTAGGATTAGGGTTAGGTTTAGGAAAAGGGTACGGGTTAGGTTAAGGGTTAGGGTTAGGGTTAGGGTTAGCGTACGGGTTAGGGTTAGGGTACGGGTTAGGGTTACGTTTAGGGTTAGGTTTAGGGAACGGGTTAGGGTTAGGGTACGGATTAGGGTTAGGGTTAGGGTACGGGTTAGGGTTAGTCTTAGGGTGAGGGTATGGGTTAGTGTTAGGGTTAGAGTTAGGATTAGGGTTAGGGTTAGGTTTAGGGTACGGGTTAGGGTTAGGGTTAGGGTTAGGGTTAGGGTTAGCGTACGGGTTAGTGTTAGGGTTAAGGTTAGGTTTAGGGTTAGGGTTAGGGTTAGGGTACGGGTTTGGTTAAGGGTTAGCGTTAGGGTTAGGTTTAGGGTACGGGTTAGGGTTAGGGTTGGTTATGGTACGGGTTAGCGTTAGGTTTAGGGTTAGGGTTAGGGTTAGGGTACGGGTTAGATTTAGGGTTAGGGTAAGGGTTAGGTTACGGGTTAGGGTTAGGGTTAGGGTTAAGGTTAGGTTTAGGGTACGGGTTAGGGTTAGGGTTAGGGTTAGGGTACTGGTTAGGGTACGGGTTAAGGTTAGGGTACGGGTTAGTGTAAGGTTTAATGTACGGGTTAGGGTTAGGGTTAGAGTTAGAGTTAGTGTACGGGTTAGGGATAGGGTACGGGTTAGGGTTAGGGTACGGGTTAGGGTTAGGGTACGTGTTAGGTTTAGGGTACGAGTTAGGGTTAGGGTACGGGTTAGGGTACGGGTTAGGGTTAGGGTTAGGGTTAGGGTACGGGTTAGGGTTAGGGTACGGGTTAGGGTTAGGTTTACTGTTAGGGTTAGGGTTAGCGTACGTGTTAGGGTGAGGGTTAGGTTTAGGGTTAGGTTTAGGTTACGTGTTAGGGTTAGGGTTAGGGTTAGGGTTAGGTTCAGGAAAGGGTTAGGGTTAGGGTTAGGGTTAGGGTTAGGGTTAGTGTACGGGTTAGGGTTAAGGTACGGTTTAGGGTACGTGTTAGGGTTAGGGTTAGGGTTAGGTTTAGGAAAGGGTTAGGGTTAGGGTTAGGGCACGGGTTAGGGTTAGGGTTAGGGGTAGGGTTAGGGTTAGGGTACGGGTTAGGGTTAGGGTATGGGTTAGGGTTAGGGTACGGGTTAGGGTTAGTGTTAGGGTTAGGGTTAGGTTTAGGGTACGGGTTAGTGTTAGGGTTAGGGTTAGGATTAGGTTTAGGGTTAGGTTTAGGGTACGGGTTAGGGTTAAGGTTTAGGGTTAGGGTTAGGTTTAGGGTATGGTTTAGGGTACGGGTTAGGGTTAGGGTTAGGGTACGGGTTAGTTTTAGGGTTAGGGTTAGGATTAGGGTTAGGGTTAGGTTTAGGGTACGGGTTAGGTTAAGTGTTAGGGTTAGGGTTAGGGTACGGGTTAGGGTTAGGGTTAGGTTTAGGATTAGGGTTAGGGTTAGGATACGGGTTAGGGTACGGGTTAGGGTTAGGGTTACGGTACGGGTTAGTTTTAGGGTTAGGGTTAGGATTAGGGTTAGGGTTAGGGTTAGGGTACGGGTTAGGTTAAGTGTTAGGGTTAGGTTTAGGGTACGGTTTAGAGTTAGGGTACGGGTTAGGGTTAGGGTTAGGGTACTGGTTAGGGTTAGGGTAAGGGTACAGGTTAGGGTTAGGGTTAGGGTTAGGGTACGTGTTAGGGTTAGGGTTAGGTTTACGGTACGGTTTAGGGTTAGGGTTAGGTGTTAGGGTTAGGGTATGGGTTAGGGTTAGGGTTAGGGTACGGGTTAGGGTACGGGGTAGGGTACGGGTTAGGGTTAGAGTTAGGGTTAGGGTACGAGTTAGGGTTAGGGTACGAGTTAGGATTAGGGTACAGGTTAGGGTTAGGGCAGGGTTAGGGTTAGGTTTAGGGTACGGGTTAGGTTTAGGGTACGGGTTAGTGTTAGGGTTATTGTACGGGTTAGGGTTAGGGTTAGGGGTTAGGGTTAGGGTTAGGGTTAGGGTACGGGTTAGGGTTAGGGTATGGGTTAGGATTAGGGTTAGGGTACGTGTTAGGGTTAGGGTACGGGTTAGGGTTAGGGTACGGGTTAGGGTTAGGGTACTTGTTATAATTAGGGTTAGGGGTTAGGGTTAGGGTTAGGGTTAGGGTACGGGTTAGGGTTAGTGTTAGGGTTAGGGTTAGCGTACGAGTTAGGGTTAGGGTACGGGTTAGTGTTAGGGTCAGCGTACGGGTTAGGGTTAGGTTTAGGTTTAGGGTTAGGTTTAGGGTACAGGTTAGTGTTAGGGTACGGGTTAGGGTTAGGTTTAGGGTTAGGGTTAGGGTTAGGGTTAGGAAAGGGTTAGGTTTAGGGGTAGGGTTAGGTTTAGGGTACGGGTTAGGTTTAGGGTTAGGGTTAGGGTACGGGTTAGTGTTAGGGTTAGGGTTAGGATTAGGGTTAGGGTTAGGGTTAGGGTACCGGTTAGGTTAAGTGTTAGGGTTAGGGTTAGGGTAAGGGTTAGGGTTAGGGTTAGGTTTAGGATTAGGGTTAGGGTTAGGATACGGGTTAGGGTACGGTTAGTGTTAGGGTTAGGGTTAGGGTTAGGGTACGGGTTAGGGTTAGGGTTAGGGTTAGGGTTAGGTTACGGGTTAGGGTTAGGGTTAGGGTTAGGGTTAGGGTACGGGTTAGTGTTAGGGTAGGGTTAGGTTTAGGGTTAGGGTTAGGTTTAGGGTACGGGTTAGGGTTAGTGTTAGGTTTAGGGTACGGGTTAGTGTTAGGGTTAGGGTTAGGATTAGGGTTAGGCTTAGGATAAGGGTACGGGTTCGGTTAAGGGTTAGGGTTAGGGTTAGGGTTAGGGTTAGGGTACGGGTTAGGGTTAGGGTACGGGTTAGGGTTAGGTTTAGGGTTAGGTTTAGGGTACGGTTTAGGGTTAGGGTACGGATTAGTGTTAGGTTTAGGGTACGGGTTAGTGTTAGGGTTAGAGTTAGGATTAGGGTTAGGGTTAGGTTTAGGGTACGGGTTAGGTTAAGGGTTAGGGTTAGGGTTATGGTTAGGGTTAGGGTACGGGTTAGGGTTCGGGTTAGGGTTAGGGTTAGGTTTAGGGTGAGGGTACGGGTTAGGGTTCGGGTTAGGGTTAGGTTTAGGGTACGGGTTAGGGTACGGGGTAGGGTACGGGTTAGGGTTAGGGTTAGGTTTAGGGTTAGGGTTAGCGTACGGGTTAGGGTTAGGGTTAGGTTTAGGGTTAGGTTTAGGGTACGGGTTAGGGTTAGTGTACGGTTAGGGTACGGTTTAGGGTTAGGGTTATGGTACGGTTTAGGGTTAGGGTACGGGTACGGGTTAGGGTTAGGGTACGGGTTAGGGTTAGGGTACGGTTTAGGGTATGGGTTAGGGTTAGGGTTAGGGTTTGGGTACGGGTTAGGGTTAGGGTTAGGGTTAGGGTAAGTGTTAGGGTACGGGTTAGGGTACGGGTTAGGGTTAGGGTTATGTTTAGGGTACAGGTTAGGTTACCGGTTAGGGTAAGGGTTAGGTTTAGGGTACGGGTTAGGGTTAGGGTACGGGTTAGGGTACGGGTTAGGGTTAGGGTTAGGCTTAGGGTACTGGTTAGGGTAGGGTTAGGGGTTAGGGTTAGGTTTAGGGTTAGGGTACGGGTTAGGGTTAGGGTACGGGTTAGTGTTAGGGTTAGGGTTAGGTTTAGGCTACGGGTTAGGGTTAGGGGACGGATTAGGGTTAGGGTTAGGGTACGGATTAGGGTTAGGGATAGGGGTTAGGGTTAGGGTTATGGTTAGGGTTAGGGTTAGGGTACGGGTTAGGGTTAGGGTACGGGTTAGGTTTAGGGTTAGGGTTAGGTTTAGGGTTAGCGTACGTGTTAGGGTTAGGGTTAGGGTTAGGGTTAGGGTACGGGTTAGGGTTAGGATACGGGTTAGGGTTAGGGTTAGGGTACGGGTTAGGGTTAGGGTATGGGTTAGGGTTAGGGTTAGGTTTAGGGTTAGGGTACGGATTAGGGTTAGGGTACGGTTTAGGGTTAGGGTTAGGGTACTGGTTAGGGTTAGGGTTAGGGTATGGGTTAGGGTGAGGGTTAGGTTTAGTTCCGGGTTAGGGTTAGGTTTAGGGGTTAGGGTTAGGGTACGGGTTAGGGTACGGGTTAGGGTTAGTTTTAGGGTTAGGGTTAGGGGTAGGGTACGGGTTAGGGTTAGGGTTAGGGTACGGGTTAGTGTTAGGGTTAGAGTTAGGATTAGGGTTAGGGTTAGGTTTAGGGTACGGGTTAGGTTAAGGGTTAGGGTTAGTGTTATGGTTAGGGTTAGGGTACGGTTTAGGGTTCGGGTTAGGGTTAGGGTTAGGTTTAGGGTGAGGGTACGGGTTAGGGTTCGGGTTAGGGTTAGGTTTAGGGTACGGGTTAGGGTACGGGGTAGGGTACGGGTTAGGGTTAGGGTTAGAGTTAGGGTTAGGGTACGGGTTAGGGTTAGGGTTAGGGTACGGGTTAGGGTTAGGGTACGGGTTAGGTTTAGGGTACGGGTTAGGGTTAGGGTTATTGTACGGGTTAGGGTTAGGGTTAGGGGTTAGGGTTAGGGTTAGTGTTAGGGTTAGGGTTAGGGTTAGGGTATGGGTTAGGGTTAGGTTTAGGGTTAGGGTATGGTTTAGGGTTAGGGTATGGGTTAATGTTAGGGTTAGGGTACGTGTTAGGGTTAGGGTACGGGTTAGGGTTAGGGTAGGGGTTAGGGTTAGGTTTAGGGTACTTGTTAGAGTTAGGGTTAGGGGTTAGGGTTAGGGTTAGGGTTAGGGTACGGGTTAGGGTTAGTGTTAGGGTTAGGGTTAGGGTTAGGGTTAGGGTTAGGTTTAGGAAAGGGTTACGTTTAGGGTTAGGGTTAGGTTTAGGATACGGGTTAGGTTTAGGGTTAGGGTTAGGGTACGGGTTAGTGTTAGGGTTAGGGTTAGGATTAGGGTTAGGGTTAGGGTTAGGGTACGGGTTAGGTTAAGTGTTAGGGTTAGGGTTAGGGTACGGGTTAGGGTTAGTGTTAGGTTTAGGAATAGGTTTAGGGTTAGCATAAGGGTTAGGGTACGGTTTACTGTAAGGTTTAGGGTTAGGGTTAGGGTACGGGTTAGGGTTAGGGTTAGGGTTAGGGTTAGGTTACGGGTTAGGGTTAGGGTTAGGGTTAGGGTTAGGGTACGGGTTAGTGTTAGGGTTAGGGTTAGGATTAGGTTTAGGGTTAGGTTTAGGGTACAGGTTAGGGTTAGTCTTAGGGTGAGGGTACGTGTTAGTGTTAGGGTTAGGGTTAGGATTAGGGTTAGGTTTAGGATAAGGGTACGGGTTCGGTTAAGGGTTAGGGTTAGGGTTAGGGTTAGCGTACGGGTTAGGGTTAGGGTACGGGTTAGGGTTACGTTTAGGGTTAGGTTTAGGGAACGGGTTAGGGTTAGGGTACGGATTAGGGTTAGGGTTAGGGTACGGGTTAGGGTTAGTCTTAGGGTGAGGGTACGGTTTAGTGTTAGAGTTAGAGTTAGGATTAGGGTTAGGGTTAGGTTTAGGGTACGGGTTAGGGTTAGGGTTAGGGTTAGGGTTAGGGTTAGCGTACGGGTTAGTGTTAGGGTTAAGGTTAGGATTAGGGTTAGGGTTAGGGTTAGGGTACGGGTTTGGTTAAGGGTTAGCGTTAGGGTTAGGTTTCGGGTACGGGTTAGGGTTAGGGTTAGGGTTAGTGTACGGGTTAGCGTTAGGTTTAGGGTTAGGGTTAGGGTTAGGGTACGGGTTAGAGTTAGGGTTAGGGTAAGGGTTAGGTTACGGGTTAGGGTTAGGATTAGGGTTAAGGTTAGGTTTAGGGTACGGGTTAGGGTTAAGGTTAGGGTTAGGGTACTGATTAGGGTACGGGTTAAGGTTAGGGTACGGGTTAGTGTAAGGTTTAATGTACGGGTTAGGGTTAGGGTTAGAGTTAGAGTTAGTGTACGGGTTAGGGATAGGGTACGGGTTAGGGTTAGGGTACGGGTTAGGGTTAGGGTACGGGTTAGGTTTAGGGTACGAGTTAGGGTTAGGGTACGGGTTAGGGTACGGGTTAGGGTTAGGGTTAGGGTTAGGGTACGGGTTAGGGTTAGGGTTAGGGTACGGGTTAGGGTTAGGTTTACTGTTAGGGTTAGGGTTAGCGTACGTGTTAGGGTGAGGGTTAGGTTTAGGGTTAGGTTTAGGTTACGGGTTAGGTTTAGGGTTAGGGTTAGGGTTAGGGTTAGGTTCAGGAAAGGGTTAGGGTTAGGGTTAGGGTTAGGGTTAGGGTTAGTGTACGGGTTAGGGTTAGGGTACGGTTTAGGGTACGTGTTAGGGTTAGGGTTAGGGTTAGGGTTAGGTTTAGGAAAGGGTTAGGGTTAGGGTTAGGGCACGGGTTAGGGTTAGGGTTAGGGGTAGGGTTAGGGTTAGGGTACGGGTTAGGGTTAGGGTATGGGTTAGGGTTAGGGTACGGGTTAGGGTTAGTGTTAGGGTTAGGGTTAGGGTTAGGGTACGGGTTAGTGTTAGGGTTAGGGTTAGGATTAGGTTTAGGGTTAGGTTTAGGGTACGGGTTAGGGTTAAGTTTTAGGGTTAGGGTTAGGTTTAGGGTATGGGTTAGGGTACGGGTTAGGGTTAGGGTTAGGGTTAGGGTACGAGTTAGGGTTCGGGTTAGGGTTAGGGTTAGGTTTAGGGTGAGGGTACGGGTTAGGGTTAGGGTACTTGTTATAATTAGGGTTAGGGGTTAGGTTTAGGGTTAGGGTTAGGGTACGGGTTAGGGTTAGTGTTAGGGTTAGGGTTAGCGTACGAGTTAGGGTTAGGGTACGGGTTAGTGTTAGGGTCAGCGTACGGGTTAGGGTTAGGTTTAGGTTTAGGGTTAGGTTTAGGGTACAGGTTAGTGTTAGGGTACGGGTTAGGGTTAGGTTTAGGGTTAGGGTTAGGGTTAGGGTTAGGAAAGGGTTAGGTTTAGGGGTAGGGTTAGGTTTAGGGTACGGGTTAGGTTTAGGGTTAGGGTTAGGGTACGGGTTAGTGTTAGGGTTAGGGTTAGGATTAGGGTTAGGGTTAGGGTTAGGGTACCGGTTAGGTTAAGTGTTAGGGTTAGGGTTAGGGTAAGGGTTAGGGTTAGGGTTAGGTTTAGGATTAGGGTTAGGGTTAGGATACGGGTTAGGGTACGGTTAGTGTTAGGGTTAGGGTTAGGGTTAGGGTACGGGTTAGGGTTAGGGTTAGGGTTAGGGTTAGGGTTAGGTTACGGGTTAGGGTTAGGGTTAGGGTTAGGGTTAGGGTTAGGGTACGGGTTAGTGTTAGGGTAGGGTTAGGTTTAGGGTTAGGGTTAGGTTTAGGGTACGGGTTAGGGTTAGTGTTAGGTTTAGGGTACGGGTTAGTGTTAGGGTTAGGGTTAGGATTAGGGTTAGGCTTAGGATAAGGGTACGGGTTCGGTTAAGGGTTAGGGTTAGGGTTAGGGTTAGGGTTAGGGTACGGGTTAGGGTTAGGGTACGGGTTAGGGTTAGGTTTAGGGTTAGGTTTAGGGTACGGTTTAGGGTTAGGGTACGGATTAGTGTTAGGTTTAGGGTACGGGTTAGTGTTAGGGTTAGAGTTAGGATTAGGGTTAGGGTTAGGTTTAGGGTACGGGTTAGGTTAAGGGTTAGGGTTAGGGTTATGGTTAGGGTTAGGGTACGGGTTAGGGTTCGGGTTAGGGTTAGGGTTAGGTTTAGGGTGAGGGTACGGGTTAGGGTTCGGGTTAGGGTTAGGTTTAGGGTACGGGTTAGGGTACGGGGTAGGGTACGGGTTAGGGTTAGGGTTAGGTTTAGGGTTAGGGTTAGCGTACGGGTTAGGGTTAGGGTTAGGTTTAGGGTTAGGTTTAGGGTACGGGTTAGGGTTAGTGTACGGTTAGGGTACGGTTTAGGGTTAGGGTTATGGTACGGTTTAGGGTTAGGGTACGGGTACGGGTTAGGGTTAGGGTACGGGTTAGGGTTAGGGTACGGTTTAGGGTATGGGTTAGGGTTAGGGTTAGGGTTTGGGTACGGGTTAGGGTTAGGGTTAGGGTTAGGGTAAGTGTTAGGGTACGGGATAGGGTACGGGTTAGGGTTAGGGTTATGTTTAGGGTACAGGTTAGGTTACCGGTTAGGGAAAGGGTTAGGTTTAGGGTACGGGTTAGGGTTAGGGTACGGGTTAGGGTACGGGTTAGGGTTAGGGTTAGGCTTAGGGTACTGGTTAGGGTAGGGTTAGGGGTTAGGGTTAGGTTTAGGGTTAGGGTACGGGTTAGGGTTAGGCTACGGGTTAGTGTTAGGGTTAGGGTTAGGTTTAGGCTACGGGTTAGGGTTAGGGGACGGATTAGGGTTAGGGTTAGGGTACGGATTAGGGTTAGGGATAGGGGTTAGGGTTAGGGTTATGGTTAGGGTTAGGGTTAGGGTATGGGTTAGGGTTAGGGTACGGGTTAGGTTTAGGGTTAGGGTTAGGTTTAGGGTTAGCGTACGTGTTAGGGTTAGGGTTAGGGTTAGGGTTAGGGTACGGGTTAGGGTTAGGATACGGGTTAGGTTTAGGGTTAGGGTACGGGTTAGGGTTAGGGTATGGGTTAGGTTTAGGGTTAGGTTTAGGGTTAGGGTACGGATTAGGGTTAGGGTACGGTTTAGGGTTAGGGTTAGGGTACTGGTTAGGGTTAGGGTTAGGGTATGGGTTAGGGTTAGGGTTAGGTTTAGGTCCGGGTTAGGGTTAGGTTTAGGGGTTAGGGTTAGGGTACGGGTTAGGGTACGGGTTAGGGTTAGGTTTAGGGTTAGGGTTAGGGATAGGGTACGGGTTAGGGTTAGGGTTAGGGTACGGGTTAGTGTTAGGGTTAGAGTTAGGATTAGGGTTAGGGTTAGGTTTAGGGTACGGGTTAGGTTAAGGGTTAGGGTTAGTGTTATGGTTAGGGTTAGGGTACGGTTTAGGGTTCGGGTTAGGGTTAGGGTTAGGTTTAGGGTGAGGGTACGGGTTAGGGTTCGGGTTAGGGTTAGGTTTAGGGTACGGGTTAGGGTACGGGGTAGGGTACGGGTTAGGGTTAGGGTTAGAGTTAGGGTTAGGGTACGGGTTAGGGTTAGGGTTAGGGTTAGGGTTAGGGGTAGGGTACGGGTTAGGTTTAGGGTACGGGTTAGGGTTAGGGTTATTGTACGGGTTAGGGTTAGGGTTAGGGGTTAGGGTTAGGGTTAGGGTTAGGGTTAGGGTTAGGGTTAGGGTACGGGTTAGGGTTAGGGTATGGGTTAGGGTTAGGTTTAGGGTTAGGGTATGGTTTAGGGTTAGGGTATGGGTTAATGTTAGGGTTAGGGTACGTGTTAGGGTTAGGGTACGGGTTAGGGTTAGGGTAGGGGTTAGGGTTAGGTTTAGGGTACTTGTTAGAGTTAGGGTTAGGGGTTAGGGTTAGGGTTAGGGTTAGGGTACGGGTTAGGGTTAGTGTTAGGGTTAGGGTTAGGGTTAGGGTTAGGGTTAGGGTTAGGAAAGGGTTAGGGTTAGGGTTAGGGTTAGGTTTAGGATACGGGTTAGGGTTAGGGTTAGGGTTAGGGTACGGGTTAGTGTTAGGGTTAGGGTTAGGATTAGGGTTAGGGTTAGGGTTAGGGTACGGGTTAGGTTAAGTGTTAGGGTTAGGGTTAGGGTAAGGGTTAGGGTTAGTGTTAGGTTTAGGAATAGGTTTAGGGTTAGCATAAGGGTTACGGTACGGTTTAGTGTAAGGTTTAGGGTTAGGGTTAGGGTACGGGTTAGGGTTAGGGTTAGGGTTAGGGTTAGGTTACGGGTTAGGGTTAGGGTTAGGGTTAGGGTTAGGGTACGGGTTAGTGTTAGGGTTAGGGTTAGGATTAGGTTTAGGGTTAGGTTTAGGGTACAGGTTAGGGTTAGTCTTAGGGTGAGGGTACGAGTTAGTGTTAGGGTTAGGGTTATGATTAGGGTTAGGTTTAGGATAAGGGTACGGGTTCGGTTAAGGGTTAGGGTTAGGGTTAGGGTTAGCGTACGGGTTAGGGTTAGGGTACGGGTTAGGGTTACGTTTAGGGTTAGGTTTAGGGAACGGGTTAGGGTTAGGGTACGGATTAGGGTTAGGGTTAGGGTACGGGTTAGGGTTAGTCTTAGGGTGAGGGTACGAGTTAGTGTTAGAGTTAGAGTTAGGATTAGGGTTAGGGTTAGGTTTAGGGTACGGGTTAGGGTTAGGGTTAGGGTTAGGGTTAGGGTTAGGGTTAGCGTACGGGTTAGTGTTAGGGTTAAGGTTAGGATTAGGGTTAGGGTTAGGGTTAGGGTACGGGTTTGGTTAAGGGTTAGCGTTAGGGTTAGGTTTAGGGTACGGGTTAGGGTTAGGGTTAGGGTTAGGGTACGGGTTAGCGTTAGGTTTAGGGTTAGGGTTAGGGTTAGGGTACGGGTTAGAGTTAGGGTTAGGGTAAGGGTTAGGTTACGGGTTAGGGTTAGGGTTAGGATTAAGGTTAGGTTTAGGGTACGGGTTAGGGTTAGGGTTAGGGTTAGGGTACTGGTTAGGGTACGGGTTAAGGTTAGGGTACGGGTTAGTGTAAGGTTTAATGTACGGGTTAGGGTTAGGGTTAGAGTTAGAGTTAGTGTACGGGTTAGGGATAGGGTACGGGTTAGGGTTAGGGTACGGGTTAGGGTTAGGGTACGGGTTAGGTTTAGGGTACGAGTTAGGGTTAGGGTACGGGTTAGGGTACGGGTTAGGGTTAGGGTTAGGGTTAGGGTACGGGTTAGGGTTAGGGTTAGGGTACGGGTTAGGGTTAGGTTTACTGTTAGGGTTAGGGTTAGCGTACGTGTTAGGGTGAGGGTTAGGTTTAGGGTTAGGTTTAGGTTACGGGTTAGGGTTAGGGTTAGGGTTAGGGTTAGGTTCAGGAAAGGGTTAGGGTTAGGGTTAGGGTTAGGGTTAGGGTTAGTGTACGGGTTAGGGTTAGGGTACGGTTTAGGGTACGTGTTAGGGTTAGGGTTAGGGTTAGGGTTAGGTTTAGGAAAGGGTTAGGGTTAGGGTTAGGGCACGGGTTAGGGTTAGGGTTAGGGGTAGGGTTAGGGTTAGGGTACGGGTTAGGGTTAGGGTATGGGTTAGGGTTAGGGTACGGGTTAGGGTTAGTGTTAGGGTTAGGGTTAGGGTTAGGGTACGGGTTAGTGTTAGGGTTAGGGTTAGGATTAGGTTTAGGGTTAGGTTTAGGGTACGGGTTAGGGTTAAGGTTTAGGGTTAGGGTTAGGTTTAGGGTATGGGTTAGGGTACGGGTTAGGGTTAGGGTTAGGGTACGGGTTAGTTTTAGGGTTAGGGTTAGGATTAGGGTTAGGGTTAGGGTTAGGGTACGGGTTAGGTTAAGTGTTAGGGTTAGGGTTAGGGTACGGGTTAGGGTTAGGGTTAGGTTTAGGATTAGGGTTAGGGTTAGGATACGGGTTAGGGTACGGGTTAGGGTTAGGGTTACGGTACGGGTTAGTTTTAGGGTTAGGGTTAGGATTAGGGTTAGGTTTAGGGTTAGGGTATGGGTTAGGTTAAGTGTTAGGGTTAGGGTTAGGGTACGGTTTAGAGTTAGGGTACGGGTTAGGGTTAGGGTTAGGGTACTGGTTAGGGTTAGGGTAAGGGTACGGGTTAGGGTTAGGGTTAGGGTTAGGGTACGTGTTAGGGTTAGGGTTAGGTTTACGGTACGGTTTAGGGTTAGGGTTAGGTGTTAGGGTTAGGGTACGGGTTAGGTTAAGTGTTAGGGTTAGGGTTAGGGTACGGGTTAGGGTTAGGGTTAGGTTTAGGATTAGGGTTAGGGTTAGGATACGGGTTAGGTTACGGGTTAGGGTTAGGGTTACGGTACGGGTTAGTTTTAGGGTTAGGGTTAGGATTAGGGTTAGGGTTAGGGTTAGGGTATGGGTTAGGTTAAGTGTTAGGGTTAGGGTTAGGGTACGGTTTAGAGTTAGGGTACGGGTTAGGGTTAGGGTTAGGGTACTGGTTAGGGTTAGGGTAAGGGTACGGGTTAGGGTTAGGGTTAGGGTTAGGGTACGTGTTAGGGTTAGGGTTAGGTTTACAGTACGGTTTAGGGTTAGGGTTAGGTGTTAGGGTTAGGGTATGGGTTAGGGTTAGGGTTAGGGTACGGGTTAGGGTACGGGGTAGGGTACGGGTTAGGGTTAGGGTTAGAGTTAGGGTTAGGGTACGGGTTAGGGTTAGGGTACGAGTTAGGATTAGGGTACAGGTTAGGGTTAGGGCAGGGTTAGGGTTAGGTTTAGGGTACGGGTTAGGTTTAGGGTACGGGTTAGTGTTAGGGTTATTGTACGGGTTAGGGTTAGGGTTAGGGGTTAGGGTTAGGGTTAGGGTTAGGGTACGGGTTAGGGTTAGGGTATGGGTTAGGATTAGGGTTAGGGTACGTGTTAGGGTTAGGGTACGGGTTAGGGTTAGGGTACGGGTTAGGGTTAGGGTACTTGTTATAATTAGGGTTAGGGGTTAGGGTTAGGGTTAGGGTTAGGGTATGGGTTAGGGTTAGTGTTAGGGTTAGGGTTAGCGTACGAGTTAGGGTTAGGGTACGGGTTAGTGTTAGGGTCAGCGTACGGGTTAGGGTTAGGTTTAGGTTTAGGGTTAGGTTTAGGGTACAGGTTAGTGTTAGGGTACGGGTTAGGGTTAGGTTTAGGGTTAGGGTTAGGGTTAGGGTTAGGAAAGGGTTAGGTTTAGGGGTAGGGTTAGGTTTAGGGTACGGGTTAGGTTTAGGGTTAGGGTTAGGGTACGGGTTAGTGTTAGGGTTAGGGTTAGGATTAGGGTTAGGGTTAGGGTTAGGGTACCGGTTAGGTTAAGTGTTAGGGTTAGGGTTAGGGTAAGGGTTAGGGTTAGGGTTAGGTTTAGGATTAGGGTTAGGGTTAGGATACGGGTTAGGGTACGGTTAGTGTTAGGGTTAGGGTTAGGGTTAGGGTACGGGTTAGGGTTAGGGTTAGGGTTAGGGTTAGGTTACGGGTTAGGGTTAGGGTTAGGGTTAGGGTTAGGGTTAGGGTTAGGGTACGGGTTAGTGTTAGGGTAGGGTTAGGTTTAGGGTTAGGGTTAGGTTTAGGGTACGGGTTAGGGTTAGTGTTAGGTTTAGGGTACGGGTTAGTGTTAGGGTTAGGGTTAGGATTAGGGTTAGGCTTAGGATAAGGGTACGGGTTCGGTTAAGGTTTAGGGTTAGGGTTAGGTTTAGGGTTAGGGTACGGGTTAGGGTTAGGGTACGGGTTAGGGTTAGGTTTAGGGTTAGGTTTAGGGTACGGTTTAGGGTTAGGGTACGGATTAGTGTTAGGTTTTGGGTACGGGTTAGTGTTAGGGTTAGAGTTAGGATTAGGGTTAGGGTTAGGTTTAGGGTACGGGTTAGGTTAAGGGTTAGGGTTAGGGTTATGGTTAGGGTTAGGGTACGGGTTAGGGTTCGGGTTAGGGTTAGGGTTAGGTTTAGGGTGAGGGTACGGGTTAGGGTTCGGGTTAGGGTTAGGTTTAGGGTACGGGTTAGGGTACGGGGTAGGGTACGGGTTAGGGTTAGGGTTAGGTTTAGGGTTAGGGTTAGCGTACGGGTTAGGGTTAGGGTTAGGTTTAGGGTTAGGTTTAGGGTACGGGTTAGGGTTAGTGTACGGTTAGGGTACGGTTTAGGGTTAGGGTTATGGTACGGTTTAGGGTTAGGGTACGGGTACGGGTTAGGGTTAGGGTACGGGTTAGGGTTAGGGTACGGTTTAGGGTATGGGTTAGGGTTAGGGTTAGGGTTTGGGTACGGGTTAGGGTTAGGGTTAGGGTTAGGGTAAGTGTTAGGGTACGGGTTAGGGTACGGGTTAGGGTTAGGGTTATGTTTAGGGTACAGGTTAGGTTACCGGTTAGGGTAAGGGTTAGGTTTAGGGTACGGGTTAGGGTTATGGTACGGGTTAGGGTACGGGTTAGGGTTAGGGTTAGGCTTAGGGTACTGGTTAGGGTAGGGTTAGGGGTTAGGGTTAGGTTTAGGGTTAGGGTACGGGTTAGGGTTAGGGTACGGGTTAGTGTTAGGGTTAGGTTTAGGCTACGGGTTAGGGTTAGGGGACGGATTAGGGTTAGGGTTAGGGTACGGATTAGGGTTAGGGATAGGGGTTAGGGTTAGGGTTATGGTTAGGGTTAGGGTTAGGGTACGGGTTAGGGTTAGGGTACGGGTTAGGTTTAGGGTTAGGGTTAGGTTTAGGGTTAGCGTACGTGTTAGGGTTAGGGTTAGGGTTAGGTTTAGGGTACGGGTTAGGGTTAGGATACGGGTTAGGGTTAGGGTTAGGGTACGGGTTAGGGTTAGGGTATGGGTTAGGGTTAGGGTTAGGTTTAGGGTTAGGGTACGGATTAGGGTTAGGGTACGGTTTAGGGTTAGGGTTAGGGTACTGGTTAGGGTTAGGGTTAGGGTATGGGTTAGGGTTAGGGTTAGGTTTAGGTCCGGGTTAGGGTTAGGTTTAGGGGTTAGGGTTAGGGTACGGGTTAGGGTACGGGTTAGGGTTAGGTTTAGGGTTAGGGTTAGGGGTAGGGTACGGGTTAGGGTTAGGGTTAGGGTACGGGTTAGTGTTAGGGTTAGAGTTAGGATTAGGGTTAGGGTTACGTTTAGGGTACGGGTTAGGTTAAGGGTTAGGGTTACTGTTATGGTTAGGGTTAGGGTACGGGTTAGGGTTCGGGTTAGGGTTAGGGTTAGGTTTAGGGTGAGGGTACGGGTTAGGGTTCGGGTTAGGGTTAGATTTAGGGTACGGGTTAGTGTACGGGGTAGGGTACGGTTTAGGGTTAGGGTTAGAGTTAGGGTTAGGGTACGGGTTAGGGTTAGGGTTAGGGTTAGGGTTAGGGTACGGGTTAGGTTTAGGGTACGGGTTAGGGTTAGGGTTATTGTACGGGTTAGGGTTAGGGTTAGGGTTTAGGGTTAGGGTTAGGGTTAGGGTTAGGGTTAGGGTACGGGTTAGGGTTAGGGTATGGGTTAGGGTTAGGTTTAGGGTTAGGGTAAGGTTTAGGGTTAGGGTATGGGTTAATGTTAGGGTTAGGGTACGTGTTAGGGTTAGGGTACGGGTTAGGGTTAGGGTAGGGGTTAGGGTTAGGTTTAGGGTACTTGTTAGAGTTAGGGTTAGGGGTTAGGGTTAGGGTTAGGGTTAGGGTACGGGTTAGGGTTAGTGTTAGGGTTAGGGTTAGCGTACGAGTTAGGGTTAGGGTACGGGTTAGGGTTAGGGTTAGGGTTAGGGTTAGGGTTATGGTTAGGTTTAGGGGTTAGGGTTAGGGTTAGGGTTAGGGTTAGGGTACGGGTTAGGGTTAGGGTTAGGGTTAGGGTTAGCGTACGGGTTAGGGTTAGGTTTAGTTTTAGGGTTAGGTTTAGGGTACAGGTTAGTGTTAGGGTACGGATTAGGGTTAGGTTTAGGGTTAGGGTTAGGGTTAGGTTTAGGAAAGTGTTAGGGTTAGGGTTAGGGTTAGGTTTAGGGTACGGGTTAGGGTTAGGGTTAGGGTACGGGTTAAGGTACGGGTTAGGGTTAGGGTTAGGGTTAGGGTACGGGTTAGGGTTTGGGTTAGGTGTTAGGGGTTAGGGTTAGGGTTAGGGTTAATTTTAGGGTACGGGTTAGGGTACGGGTTAGGGTTAGCGTACGTGTTAGTGTTAGGGTTATGGTTAGGGTTAGGGTACGGGTTAGGGTACGGGTTAGGGTACGGGTTAGGGTTAGGGTTAGGGTTAGGGTACGGGTTAGGGTTAGGGTTAGGGTTAGGGTTAGGTTTAGGAAAGGGTTAGGGTTAGGGTTAGGGTACGGGTTAGGGTTAGGTTTAGGGGTGGGGTTTGAGTTTGGGTACGGGTTAGGGTTAGGGTACGGGTTAGGCTTAGGGTACGGGTTAGGGTACGGGTTAGGGTTAGGGTTAGGTTACGTTTTAGGGTTAGGGTACGGTTTAGGTTATGGGTTAGGGTTAGGGTTAGGGTTTGGGTACGGTTTAGGGTTAGGGTACGGGTTAGGGTTAGGGTTAGGGTACAGGTTAGTGTTAGGTTTAGGGTTAGGGTACGGGTTAGGGTTAGGGTTAGGTTTAGGGTCCCGGTTAGGGTTAGGGTTAGGGGTTAGGGTTAGTGTACGGGTTAGGGTTAGGGTTAGGATTAGGGTTAGGGTTAGGGTACGGGTTAGGCTTATGGTTAGGGTTAGTGTTAGGATTAAAGTACGTGTTAGGGTTAGGGTTAGGGTTAGGGTTAGGGTTAGGGGTTAGGTGTTAGTGTTAGGGTAAGGGTTAGGGTTAGGGTTAGGGTACGGTTTAGTGTACGAGTTAGGGTTAGGGTTAGGGTTAGGGTAAGGGTTAGAGTTAGGGTTAGGGTTTGGGTTGGGGTTAGGGTTAGGGTACGAGTTAGGGTTAGGGTTAGGGTTAGTGTAAGGGATAGGGTGCGGGTTAGAGTATGGGTTAGGGTTAGGGTTAGGTTTAGGGTACGGGTTAGGGTTAGGGTTAGGGTAAGGGTTAGGTTTAGGGTACGGGTTAGGGTACGGGTTAGGGTTAGGGTACGGGTTAGGGTACGGGTTAGTGTTAGGGTTAGGGCAAGGGTTAGGGTTAGGGTACAGGTTAGGTTTAGGGTACGGGTTAGGGTTAGGCTTAGGGTACGGGTTAGGGTTAGGGTTTGGGGTTAGGGTTAGGGGTAGGGTACGGGTTAGGGTTAGGGTAAGGTTTAGGGTTAGGGTTAGGGTTAGGTTTAGTTTACGGGTTAGGGTTAGGGTACGGATTAGGTTTAGGGTTAGGGTACGCATTAGTGTTAGGGTTAGGGTTAGGATTAGGGTTAGGGTTAGGTTTAGGGTACGGGTTAGGGTTAGGGTTAGGGTACTGTTTAGTGTTAGGGTTAGGGTTTGGATTAGGGTTAGGGTTAGGGTTAGGGTACGGATTAGGGTTAGGGTACGGGTTAGGGTTAGAGTTAGGGTACGGGTTAGGGTTAGGGTTAGGGTATGGGTTAGGGTTAGGGTTAGGGTTAGTGTACGGGTTAGGGTTAGGGTTATGTTTAGGTCCGGGTTAGGGTTAGGTTTAGGGGTTAGGGTTAGGGTACGGGTTAGGGTTAGGGTTAGGGTTAGGGTTATGTTTAGGGGTAGGGTACGGGTTAGGGTTAGGGTTAGGTTTAGGGTTAGGCTTTAGGGGTTAGTGTTAGGGTAAGGGTTAGGGTTAGGGTTAGGGTACGGGTTAGGGTACGTTTTAGGGTTAGGGTTAGGGTTAGGGGTTAGAAGTTAAGGTTAGGGTTAGGGTTAGGGTTAGGGTTAGGGTTAGGGTACGGGTTAGGGTATGGGTTAGGGTTAGGGTACGTGTTAGTGTTAGGGTGATGGTTAGGGTTAGGGTACGGGTTAGGTTTAGGGTACGGGTTAGGGTACGGGTTAGTGTGAGGGTTAGGGTTAGGGTACGGGTTAGGAAAGGGTTAGGGTTAGGGTTAGGTTACGGGTTAGGGTTAGGTTTAGGGGTACGGTTAGGGTTAGTGTACGGGTTAGGGTTACGGTACGGGTTAGGGTTAGGGTACGGGTTAGTGTACGGTTTAGGGTTAGGGTTATTGTACGGTTTAGGGTTAGGGTACGGGTACGGGTTAGGGTTAGGGTACGGGTTAGGGTTAGGGTACGGTTTAGGGTACGGGTTAGGGTTAGGGTTAGGGTTTGGGTATGGGTTAGGGTTAGGGTTAGGGTAAGGGTTAGGGTACGGATTAGGGTACAGGTTATGGTTAGGGTTATGTTTAGGGTACGGGTTAGGTTACCGGTTAGGGTAACGGTTAGGGTTAGTGTACGTGTTAGGGTACGGGTTAGGGTTAGGGTACGGGTTTGGGTACGGGTTAGGGTTAGGGTTAGGCTTAGGGTACTGTTTAGGGTAGGGTTAGGAGTTAGGGTTAGGTTTAGGGTTAGGGTACGGGTTAGGGTTAGGGTACGGGTTAGGGTTAGGGTTAGGGTTAGGTTTAGGGTACGGTTTAGGGTTAGGGGAAGAATTAGGGTTAGGGTTAGGGTACGGGTTAGGGTTAGGGTTAGAGGTTAGGGTTAGGGTTATGGTTAGGGTTAGGGTTAGGGTACGGGTTAGGGATAGTGTACGGGTTAGGGTTAGGGTTAGGGTTAGGGTTAGGGTTAGCGTACGGGTTAGTGTTAGGGTTAAGGTTAGGATTAGGGTTAGGGTTAGGGTTAGGGTACGGGTTTGGTTAAGGGTTAGCGTTAGGGTTAGGTTTAGGGTACGGGTTAGGGTTAGGGTTAGGGTTAGGGTACGGGTTAGCGTTAGGTTTAGGGTTAGGGTTAGGGTTAGGGTACGGGTTAGGGTTAGGTTTACTGTTAGGGTTAGGGTTAGCGTACTTGTTAGGGTGAGGGTTAGGTTTAGGGTTAGGTTTAGGTTACGTGTTAGGGTTAGGGTTAGGGTTAGGGTTAGGTTCAGGAAAGGGTTAGGGTTAGGGTTACGGTTAGGGTTAGGGTTAGTGTACGGGTTAGGGTTAGGGTACGGTTTAGGGTACGTGTTAGGGTTAGGGTTAGGGTTAGGTTTAGGAAAGGGTTAGGGTTAGGGTTAGGGCACGGGTTAGGGTTAGGGTTAGGGGTAGGGTTAGGGTTAGGGTACGGGTTAGGGTTAGGGTATGGGTTAGGGTTAGGGTACGGGTTAGGGTTAGTGTTAGGGTTAGGGTTAGGGTTAGGGTACGGGTTAGTGTTAGGGTTAGGGTTAGGATTAGGTTTAGGGTTAGGTTTAGGGTACGGGTTAGGGTTAAGTTTTAGGGTTAGGGTTAGGTTTAGGGTATGGGTTAGGGTACGGTTTAGGGTTAGGGTTAGGGTACGGGTTAGTTTTAGGGTTAGGGTTAGGATTAGGGTTAGGGTTAGGGTTAGGGTACGGGTTAGGTTAAGTGTTAGGGTTAGGGTTAGGGTACGGGTTAGGGTTAGGGTTAGGTTTAGGATTAGGGTTAGGGTTAGGATACGGGTTAGGGTATGGGTTAGGGTTAGGGTTACGGTACGGGTTAGTTTTAGGGTTAGGGTTAGGATTAGGGTTAGGGTTAGGGTTAGGGTACGGGTTAGGTTAAGTGTTAGGGTTAGGTTTAGGGTACGGTTTAGAGTTAGGGTACGGGTTAGGGTTAGGGTTAGGGTACTGGTTAGGGTTAGGGTAAGGGTACGGGTTAGGGTTAGGGTTAGGGTTAGGGTACGTGTTAGGGTTAGGGTTAGTTTTATGGTACGTTTTAGGGTTAGGGTTAGGTGTTAGGGTTAGGGTATGGGTTAGGGTTAGGGTTAGGGTACGCGTTAGGGTACGGGGTAGGGTACGGGTTAGGGTTAGGGTTAGAGTTAGGGTTAGGGTACGAGTTAGGGTTAGGGTACGAGTTAGGATTAGGGTACAGGTTAGGGTTAGGGCAGGGTTAGGGTTAGGTTTAGGGTACGGGTTAGGTTTAGGGTACGGGTTAGTGTTAGGGTTATTGTACGGGTTAGGGTTAGGGTTAGGGGTTAGGGTTAGGGTTAGGGTTAGGGTACGGGTTAGGGTTAGGGTATGGGTTAGGATTAGGGTTAGGGTACGTGTTAGGGTTAGGGTACGGGTTTGGGTTAGGGTACGGGTTAGGGTTAGGGTACTTGTTATAATTAGGGTTAGGGGTTAGGGTTAGGGTTAGGGTTAGGGTACGGGTTAGGGTTAGTGTTAGGGTTAGGGTTAGCGTACGAGTTAGGGTTAGGGTACGGGTTAGTGTTAGGGTCAGCGTACGGGTTAGGGTTAGGTTTAGGTTTAGGGTTAGGTTTAGGGTACAGGTTAGTGTTAGGGTACGGGTTAGGGTTAGGTTTAGGGTTAGGGTTAGGGTTAGGGTTAGGAAAGGGTTAGGTTTAGGGGTAGGGTTAGGTTTAGGGTACGGGTTAGGTTTAGGGTTAGGGTTAGGGTACGGGTTAGTGTTAGGGTTAGGGTTAGGATTAGGGTTAGGGTTAGGGTTAGGGTACCGGTTAGGTTAAGTGTTAGGGTTAGGGTTAGGGTAAGGGTTAGGGTTAGGGTTAGGTTTAGGATTAGGGTTAGGGTTAGGATACGGGTTAGGGTACGGTTAGTGTTAGGGTTAGGGTTAGGGTTAGGGTACGGGTTAGGGTTAGGGTTAGGGTTAGGGTTAGGTTACGGGTTAGGGTTAGGGTTAGGGTTAGGGTTAGGGTACGGGTTAGGATTAGGGTTAGGGTTAGGGTACGGGTTAGGATTAGGGTTAGGGTTAGGGTTAGGGTACCGGTTAGGTTAAGTGTTAGGGTTAGGGTTAGGGTAAGGGTTAGGGTTAGGGTTAGGTTTAGGATTAGGGTTAGGGTTAGGATACGGGTTAGGGTACGGTTAGTGTTAGGGTTAGGGTTAGGGTTAGGGTACGGGTTAGGGTTAGGGTTAGGGTTAGGGTTAGGTTACGGGTTAGGGTTAGGGTTAGGGTTAGGGTTAGGGTACGGGTTAGTGTTAGGGTAGGGTTAGGTTTAGGGTTAGGGTTAGGTTTAGGGTACGGGTTAGGGTTAGTGTTAGGTTTAGGGTACGGGTTAGTGTTAGGGTTAGGGTTAGGATTAGGGTTAGGCTTAGGATAAGGGTACGGGTTCGGTTAAGGGTTAGGGTTAGGGTTAGGGTTAGGGTTAGGGTACGGGTTAGGGTTAGGGTTAGGGTTAGGGTTAGGTTTAGGAAAGGGTTAGGGTTAGGGTTAGGGTACGGGTTAGGGTTAGGTTTAGGGGTGGGGTTTGGGTTTGGGTACGGGTTAGGGTTAGGGTACGGGTTAGGCTTAGGGTACGGGTTAGGGTACGGGTTAGGGTTAGGGTTAGGTTACGTTTTAGGGTTAGGGTACGGTTTAGGTTATGGGTTAGGGTTAGGGTTAGGGTTTGGGTACGGTTTAGGGTTAGGGTACGGGTTAGGGTTAGGGTTAGGGTACAGGTTAGTGTTAGGTTTAGGGTTAGGGTACGGGTTAGGGTTAGGGTTAGGTTTAGGGTCCCGGTTAGGGTTAGGGTTAGGGGTTAGGGTTAGTGTACGGGTTAGGGTTAGGGTTAGGATTAGGGTTAGGGTTAGGGTACGGGTTAGGCTTATGGTTAGGGTTAGTGTTAGGATTAAAGTACGTGTTAGGGTTAGGGTTAGGGTTAGGGTTAGGGTTAGGGGTTAGGTGTTAGTGTTAGGGTAAGGGTTAGGGGTTAGGGTTAAGGTACGGTTTAGTGTACGAGTTAGGGTTAGGGTTAGGGTTAGGGTAAGGGTTAGAGTTAGGGTTAGGGTTTGGGTTGGGGTTAGGGTTAGGGTACGAGTTAGGGTTAGGGTTAGGGTTAGTGTAAGGGATAGGGTGCGGGTTAGAGTATGGGTTAGGGTTAGGGTTAGGTTTAGGGTACGGGTTAGGGTTAGGGTTAGGGTAAGGGTTAGGTTTAGGGTACGGGTTAGGGTACGGGTTAGGGTTAGGGGTACGGGTTAGGGTACGGGTTAGTGTTAGGGTTAGGGCAAGGGTTAGGGTTAGGGTACAGGTTAGGTTTAGGGTACGGGTTAGGGTTAGGCTTAGGGTACGGGTTAGGGTTAGGGTTTGGGGTTAGGGTTAGGGGTAGGGTACGGGTTAGGGTTAGGGTAAGGTTTAGGGTTAGGGTTAGGGTTAGGTTTAGTTTACGGGTTAGGGTTAGGGTACGGATTAGGTTTAGGGTTAGGGTACGCATTAGTGTTAGGGTTAGGGTTAGGATTAGGGTTAGGGTTAGGTTTAGGGTACGGGTTAGGGTTAGGGTTAGGGTACTGTTTAGTGTTAGGGTTAGGGTTTGGATTAGGGTTAGGGTTAGGGTTAGGGTACGGATTAGGGTTAGGGTACGGGTTAGGGTTAGGGTTAGGGTACGGTTTAGGGTTAGGGTTAGGGTATGGGTTAGGGTTAGGGTTAGGGTTAGTGTACGGGTTAGGGTTAGGGTTATGTTTAGGTCCGGGTTAGGGTTAGGTTTAGGGGTTAGGGTTAGGGTACGGGTTAGGGTTAGGGTTAGGGTTAGGGTTATGTTTAGGGGTAGGGTACGGGTTAGGGTTAGGGTTAGGTTTAGGGTTAGGCTTTAGGGGTTAGTGTTAGGGTAAGGGTTAGGGTTAGGGTTAGGGTACGGGTTAGGGTACGTGTTAGGGTTAGGGTTAGGGTTAGGGGTTAGAAGTTAAGGTTAGGGTTAGGGTTAGGGTTAGGGTTAGGGTTAGGGTACGGGTTAGGGTATGGGTTAGGGTTAGGGTACGTGTTAGTGTTAGGGTGATGGTTAGGGTTAGGGTACGGGTTAGGTTTAGGGTACGGGTTAGGGTACGGGTTAGTGTGAGGGTTAGGGTTAGGGTACGGCTTAGGAAAGGGTTAGGGTTAGGGTTAGGTTACGGGTTAGGGTTAGGTTTAGGGGTACGGTTAGGGTTAGTGTACGGGTTAGGGTTACGGTACGGGTTAGGGTTAGGGTACGGGTTAGTGTACGGTTTAGGGTTAGGGTTATTGTACGGTTTAGGGTTAGGGTACGGGTACGGGTTAGGGTTAGGGTACGGGTTAGGGTTAGGGTACGGTTTAGGGTACGGGTTAGGGTTAGGGTTAGGGTTTGGGTATGGGTTAGGGTTAGGGTTAGGGTTAGGGTAAGGGTTAGGGTACGGGTTAGGGTACAGGTTATGGTTAGGGTTATGTTTAGGGTACGGGTTAGGTTACCGGTTAGGGTAACGGTTAGGGTTAGTGTACGTGTTAGGGTACGGGTTAGGGTTAGGGTACGGGTTTGGGTACGGGTTAGGGTTAGGGTTAGGCTTAGGGTACTGGTTAGGGTAGGGTTAGGAGTTAGGGTTAGGTTTAGGGTTAGGGTACGGGTTAGGGTTAGGGTACGGGTTAGGGTTAGGGTTAAGGTTAGGTTTAGGGTACGGTTTAGGGTTAGGGGAAGAATTAGGGTTAGGGTTAGGGTACGGGTTAGGGTTAGGGTTAGAGGTTAGGGTTAGGGTTATGGTTAGGGTTAGGGTTAGGGTACGGGTTAGGGATAGTGTACGGGTTAGGGTTAGGGTTAGGGTTAGGGTTAGGGTTAGGGTTAGCGTACGGGTTAGTGTTAGGGTTAAGGTTAGGATTAGGGTTAGGGTTAGGGTTAGGGTACGGGTTTGGTTAAGGGTTAGCGTTAGGGTTAGGTTTAGGGTACGGGTTAGGGTTAGGGTTAGGGTTAGGGTACGGGTTAGCTTTAGGTTTAGGGTTAGGGTTAGGGTTAGGGTACGGGTTAGGGTTAGGTTTACTGTTAGGGTTAGGGTTAGCGTACTTGTTAGGGTGAGGGTTAGGTTTAGGGTTAGGTTTAGGTTACGTGTTAGGGTTAGGGTTAGGGTTAGGGTTAGGTTCAGGAAAGGGTTAGGGTTAGGGTTAGGGTTAGGGTTAGGGTTAGTGTACGGGTTAGGGTTAGGGTACGGTTTAGGGTACGTGTTAGGGTTAGGGTTAGGGTTAGGTTTAGGAAAGGTTTAGGGTTAGGGTTAGGGCACGGGTTAGGGTTAGGGTTAGGGGTAGGGTTAGGGTTAGGGTACGGGTTAGGGTTAGGGTATGGGTTAGGGTTAGGGTACGGGTTAGGGTTAGTGTTAGGGTTAGGGTTAGGGTTAGGGTACGGGTTAGTGTTAGGGTTAGGGTTAGGATTAGGTTTAGGGTTAGGTTTAGGGTACGGGTTAGGGTTAAGGTTTAGGGTTAGGGTTAGGTTTAGGGTATGGGTTAGGGTACGGGTTAGGGTTAGGGTTAGGGTACGGGTTAGTTTTAGGGTTAGGGTTAGGATTAGGGTTAGGGTTAGGGTTAGGGTACGGGTTAGGTTAAGTGTTAGGGTTAGGGTTAGGGTACGGGTTAGGGTTAGGGTTAGGTTTAGGATTAGGGTTAGGGTTAGGATACGGGTTAGGGTACGGGTTAGGGTTAGGGTTACGGTACGGGTTAGTTTTAGGGTTAGGGTTAGGATTAGGGTTAGGGTTAGGGTTAGGGTACGGGTTAGGTTAAGTGTTAGGGTTAGGTTTAGGGTACGGTTTAGAGTTAGGGTACGGGTTAGGGTTAGGGTTAGGGTACTGGTTAGGGTTAGGGTAAGGGTACGGGTTAGGGTTAGGGTTAGGGTTAGGGTACGTGTTAGGGTTAGGGTTAGGTTTATGGTACGTTTTAGGGTTAGGGATAGGTGTTAGGGTTAGGGTATGGGTTAGGGTTAGGGTTAGGGTACGGGTTAGGGTACGGGGTAGGGTACGGGTTAGGGTTAGGGTTAGAGTTAGGGTTAGGGTACGAGTTAGGGTTAGGGTACGAGTTAGGATTAGGGTACAGGTTAGGGTTAGGGCAGGGTTAGGGTTAGGTTTAGGGTACGGGTTAGGTTTAGGGTACGGGTTAGTGTTAGGGTTATTGTACGGGTTAGGGTTAGGGTTAGGGGTTAGGGTTAGGGTTAGGGTTAGGGTACGGGTTAGGGTTAGGGTATGGGTTAGGATTAGGGTTAGGGTACGTGTTAGGGTTAGGGTACGGGTTAGGGTTATGGTACGGGTTAGGGTTAGGGTACTTGTTATAATTAGGGTTTGGGGTTAGGGTTAGGGTTAGGGTTAGGGTACGGGTTAGGGTTAGTGTTAGGGTTAGGTTTAGCGTACGAGTTAGGGTTAGGGTACGGGTTAGTGTTAGGGTCAGCGTACGGGTTAGGGTTAGGTTTAGGTTTAGGGTTAGGTTTAGGGTACAGGTTAGTGTTAGGGTACGGGTTAGGGTTAGGTTTAGGGTTAGGGTTAGGGTTAGGGTTAGGAAAGGGTTAGGTTTAGGGGTAGGGTTAGGTTTAGGGTACGGGTTAGGTTTAGGGTTAGGGTTAGGGTACGGGTTAGTGTTAGGGTTAGGGTTAGGATTAGGGTTAGGGTTAGGGTTAGGGTACCGGTTAGGTTAAGTGTTAGGGTTAGGGTTAGGGTAAGGGTTAGGGTTAGGGTTAGGTTTAGGATTAGGGTTAGGGTTAGGATACGGGTTAGGGTACGGTTAGTGTTAGGGTTATGGTTAGGTTTAGGGTACGGGTTAGGGTTAGGGTTAGGGTTAGGGTTAGGTTACGGGTTAGGGTTAGGGTTAGGGTTAGGGTTAGGGTACGGGTTAGTGTTAGGGTAGGGTTAGGTTTAGGGTTAGGGTTAGGTTTAGGGTACGGGTTAGGGTTAGTGTTAGGTTTAGGGTACGGGTTAGTGTTAGGGTTAGGGTTAGGATTAGGGTTAGGCTTAGGATAAGGGTACGGGTTCGGTTAAGGGTTAGGGTTAGGGTTAGGGTTAGGGTTAGGGTACGGGTTAGGGTTAGGGTACGGGTTAGGGTTAGGTTTAGGGTTAGGTTTAGGGTACGGTTTAGGGTTAGGGTACGGATTAGTGTTAGGTTTAGGGTACGGGTTAGTGTTAGGGTTAGAGTTAGGATTAGGGTTAGGGTTAGGTTTAGGGTACGGGTTAGGTTAAGGGTTAGGGTTAGGGTTATGGTTAGGGTTAGGGTACGGGTTAGGGTTCGGGTTAGGGTTAGGGTTAGGTTTAGGGTGAGGGTACGGGTTAGGGTTCGGGTTAGGGTTAGGTTTAGGGTACGGGTTAGGGTACGGGGTAGGGTACGGGTTAGGGTTAGGGTTAGGTTTAGGGTTAGGGTTAGCGTACGGGTTAGGGTTAGGGTTAGGTTTAGGGTTAGGTTTAGGGTACGGGTTAGGGTTAGTGTACGGTTAGGGTACGGTTTAGGGTTAGGGTTATGGTACGGTTTAGGGTTAGGGTACGGGTACGGGTTAGGGTTAGGGTACGGGTTAGGGTTAGGGTACGGTTTAGGGTATGGGTTAGGGTTAGGGTTAGGGTTTGGGTACGGGTTAGGGTTAGGGTTAGGGTTAGGGTAAGTGTTAGGGTACGGGATAGGGTACGGGTTAGGGTTAGGGTTATGTTTAGGGTACAGGTTAGGTTACCGGTTAGGGTAAGGGTTAGGTTTAGGGTACGGGTTAGGGTTAGGGTACGGGTTAGGGTACGGGTTAGGGTTAGGGTTAGGCTTAGGGTACTGGTTAGGGTAGGGTTAGGGGTTAGGGTTAGGTTTAGGGTTAGGGTACGGGTTAGGGTTAGGGTACGGGTTAGTGTTAGGGTTAGGGTTAGGTTTAGGCTACGGGTTAGGGTTAGGGGACGGATTAGGGTTAGGGTTAGGGTACGGATTAGGATTAGGGATAGGGGTTAGGGTTAGGGTTATGGTTAGGGTTAGGGTTAGGGTACGGGTTAGGGTTAGGGTACGGGTTAGGTTTAGGGTTAGGGTTAGGTTTAGGGTTAGCGTACGTGTTAGGGTTAGGGTTAGGGTTAGGGTTAGGGTACGGGTTAGGGTTAGGATACGGGTTAGGGTTAGGGTTAGGGTACGGGTTAGGGTTAGGGTATGGGTTAGGTTTAGGGTTAGGTTTAGGGTTAGGGTACGGATTAGGGTTAGGGTACGGTTTAGGGTTAGGGTTAGGGTACTGGTTAGGGTTAGGGTTAGGGTATGGGTTAGGGTTAGGGTTAGGTTTAGGTCCGGGTTAGGGTTAGGTTTAGGGGTTAGGGTTAGGGTACGGGTTAGGGTACGGGTTAGGGTTAGGTTTAGGGTTAGGGTTAGGGGTAGGGTACGGGTTAGGGTTAGGGTTAGGGTACGGGTTAGTGTTAGGGTTAGAGTTAGGATTAGGGTTAGGGTTAGGTTTAGGGTACGGGTTAGGTTAAGGGTTAGGGTTAGTGTTATGGTTAGGGTTAGGGTACGGTTTAGGGTTCGGGTTAGGGTTAGGGTTAGGTTTAGGGTGAGGGTACGGGTTAGGGTTCGGGTTAGGGTTAGGTTTAGGGTACGGGTTAGGGTACGGGGTAGGGTACGGGTTAGGGTTAGGGTTAGAGTTAGGGTTAGGGTACGGGTTAGGGTTAGGGTTAGGGTTAGGGTTAGGGTTAGGGTTAGGGTACGGGTTAGGTTTAGGGTACGGGTTAGGGTTAGGGTTATTGTACGGGTTAGGGTTAGGGTTAGGGGTTAGGGTTAGGGTTAGGGTTAGGGTTAGGGTTAGGGTACGGGTTAGGGTTAGGTTATGGGTTAGGGTTAGGTTTAGGGTTAGGGTATGGTTTAGGGTTAGGGTATGGGTTAATGTTAGGGTTAGGGTACGTGTTAGGGTTAGGGTACGGGTTAGGGTTAGGGTAGGGGTTAGGTTTAGGTTTAGGGTACTTGTTAGAGTTAGGGTTAGGGGTTAGGGTTAGGGTTAGGGTTAGGGTACGGGTTAGGGTTAGTGTTAGGGTTAGGGTTAGGGTACGGGTTAGTGTTAGGGTTAGGGTTAGGATTAGGTTTAGGGTTAGGTTTAGGGTACAGGTTAGGGTTAGTCTTAGGGTGAGGGTACGAGTTAGTGTTAGGGTTAGGGTTATGATTAGGGTTAGGTTTAGGATAAGGGTACGGGTTCGGTTAAGGGTTAGGGTTAGGGTTAGGGTTAGGTTCAGGAAAGGGTTAGGGTTAGGGTTAGGGTTAGGGTTAGGGTTAGTGTACGGGTTAGGGTTAGGGTACGGTTTAGGGTACGTGTTAGGGTTAGGGTTAGGGTTAGGGTTAGGTTTAGGAAAGGGTTAGGGTTAGGGTTAGGGCACGGGTTAGGGTTAGGGTTAGGGGTAGGGTTAGGGTTAGGGTACGGGTTAGGGTTAGGGTATGGGTTAGGGTTAGGGTACGGGTTAGGGTTAGTGTTAGGGTTAGGGTTAGGGTTAGGGTACGGGTTAGTGTTAGGGTTAGGGTTAGGATTAGGTTTAGGGTTAGGTTTAGGGTACGGGTTAGGGTTAAGGTTTAGGGTTAGGGTTAGGTTTAGGGTATGGGTTAGGGTACGGGTTAGGGTTAGGGTTAGGGTTAGGGTTAGGGTACGAGTTAGGGTTCGGGTTAGGGTTAGGGTTAGGTTTAGGGTGAGGGTACGGGTTAGGGTTAGGGTTAGGGTTAGGGTTAGGGTTAGGGTACGGGTTAGGTTTAGGGTACGGGTTAGGGTTAGGGTTATTGTACGGGTTAGGGTTAGGGTTAGGGGTTAGGGTTAGGGTTAGGGTACGGGTTAGGGTTAGGGTACGGGTTAGGGTTAGGGTATGGGTTAGGGTTAGGTTTAGGGTTAGGGTATGGTTTAGGGTTAGGGTATGGGTTAATGTTAGGGTTAGGGTACGTGTTAGGGTTAGGGTACGGGTTAGGGTTAGGGTAGGGGTTAGGGTTAGGTTTAGGGTACTTGTTAGATTTAGGGTTAGGGGTTAGGGTTAGGGTTAGGGTTAGGGTACGGTTTAGGGTTAGTGTTAGGGTAAGGGTTAGGGTTAGGGTTAGGGTTAGGGTTAGGGTTAGGAAAGGGTTAGGGTTAGGGTTAGAGTTAGGTTTAGGATACGGGTTAGGGTTAGGGTTAGGGTACGGGTTAGTGTTAGGGTTAGGGTTAGGATTAGGGTTAGGGTTAGGGTTAGGGTACGGGTTAGGTTAAGTGTTAGGGTTAGGGTTAGGGTACGGGTTAGGGTTAGTGTTAGGTTTAGGAATAGGTTTAGGGTTAGCATAAGGGTTAGGGTACGGTTTAGTGTAAGGTTTAGGGTTAGGGTTAGGGTACGGGTTAGGGTTAGGGTTAGGGTTAGGGTTAGGTTACGGGTTAGGGTTAGGGTTAGGGTTAGGGTTAGGGTACGGGTTAGTGTTAGGGTTAGGGTTAGGATTAGGTTTAGGGTTAGGTTTAGGGTACAGGTTAGGGTTAGTCTTAGGGTGAGGGTACGAGTTAGTGTTAGGGATAGGGTTATGATTAGGGTTAGGTTTAGGATAAGGGTACGGGTTCGGTTAAGGGTTAGGGTTAGGGTTAGGGTTAGCGTACGGGTTAGGGTTAGGGTACGGGTTAGGGTTACGTTTAGGGTTAGGTTTAGGGAACGGGTTAGGGTTAGGGTACGGATTAGGGTTAGGGTTAGGGTACGGGTTAGGGTTAGTCTTAGGGTGAGGGTACGGGTTAGTGTTAGAGTTAGAGTTAGGATTAGGGTTAGGGTTAGGTTTAGGGTACGGGTTAGGGTTAGGGTTAGGGTTAGGGTTAGGGTTAGGGTTAGCGTACGGGTTAGTGTTAGGGTTAAGGTTAGGATTAGGGTTAGGGTTAGGGTTAGGGTACGGGTTTGGTTAAGGGTTAGCGTTAGGGTTAGGTTTAGGGTACGGGTTAGGGTTAGGGTTAGGGTTAGGGTACGGGTTAGCATTAGGTTTAGGGTTAGGGTTAGGGTTAGGGTACGGGTTAGGGTTAGGTTTACTGTTAGGGTTAGGGTTAGCGTACGTGTTAGGGTGAGGGTTAGGTTTAGGGTTAGGTTTAGGTTACGTGTTAGGGTTAGGGTTAGGGTTAGGGTTAGGTTCAGGAAAGGGTTAGGGTTAGGGTTAGGGTTAGGGTTAGGGTTAGTGTACGGGTTAGGGTTAGGGTACGGTTTAGGGTACGTGTTAGGGTTAGGGTTAGGGTTAGGTTTAGGAAAGGGTTAGGGTTAGGGTTAGGGCACGGGTTAGGGTTAGGGTTAGGGGTAGGGTTAGGGTTAGGGTACGGGTTAGGGTTAGGGTATGGGTTAGGGTTAGGGTACGGGTTAGGGTTAGTGTTAGGGTTAGGGTTAGGGTTAGGGTACGGGTTAGTGTTAGGGTTAGGGTTAGGATTAGGTTTAGGGTTAGGTTTAGGGTACGGGTTAGGGTTAAGTTTTAGGGTTAGGGTTAGGTTTAGGGTATGGGTTAGGGTACGGGTTAGGGTTAGGTTTAGGGTACGGGTTAGTTTTAGGGTTAGGGTTAGGATTAGGGTTAGGGTTAGGGTTAGGGTACGGGTTAGGTTAAGTGTTAGGGTTAGGGTTAGGGTACGGGTTAGGGTTAGGGTTAGGTTTAGGATTAGGGTTAGGGTTAGGATACGGGTTAGGGTACGGGTTAGGGTTAGGGTTACGGTACGGGTTAGTTTTAGGGTTAGGGTTAGGATTAGGGTTAGGGTTAGGGTTAGGGTACGGGTTAGGTTAAGTGTTAGGGTTAGGTTTAGGGTACGGTTTAGAGTTAGGGTACGGGTTAGGGTTAGGGTTAGGGTACTGGTTAGGGTTAGGGTAAGGGTACGGGTTAGGGTTAGGGTTAGGGTTAGGGTACGTGTTAGGGTTAGGGTTAGGTTTACGGTACGGTTTAGGGTTAGGGTTAGGTGTTAGGGTTAGGGTATGGGTTAGGGTTAGGGTTAGGGTACAGGTTAGGGTACGGGGTAGGGTACGGGTTAGGGTTAGGGTTAGAGTTAGGGTTAGGGTACGAGTTAGGGTTAGGGTACGAGTTAGGATTAGGGTACAGGTTAGGGTTAGGGCAGGGTTAGGGTTAGGTTTAGGGTACGGGTTAGGTTTAGGGTACGGGTTAGTGTTAGGGTTATTGTACGGGTTAGGGTTAGGGTTAGGGGTTAGGGTTAGGGTTAGGGTTAGGGTACGGGTTAGGGTTAGGGTATGGGTTAGGATTAGGGTTAGGGTACGTGTTAGGGTTAGGGTACGGGTTAGGGTTAGGGTACGGGTTAGGGTTAGGGTACTTGTTATAATTAGGGTTAGGGGTTAGGGTTAGGGTTAGGGTTAGGGTACGGGTTAGGGTTAGTGTTAGGTTTAGGGTTAGCGTACGAGTTAGGGTTAGGGTACGGGTTAGTGTTAGGGTCAGCGTACGGGTTAGGGTTAGGTTTAGGTTTAGGGTTAGGTTTAGGGTACAGGTTAGTGTTAGGGTACGGGTTAGGGTTAGGTTTAGGGTTAGGGTTAGGGTTAGGGTTAGGAAAGGGTTAGGTTTAGGGGTAGGGTTAGGTTTAGGGTACGGGTTAGGTTTAGGGTTAGGGTTAGGGTACGGGTTAGTGTTAGGGTTAGGGTTAGGATTAGGGTTAGGGTTAGGGTTAGGGTACCGGTTAGGTTAAGTGTTAGGGTTAGGGTTAGGGTAAGGGTTAGGGTTAGGGTTAGGTTTAGGATTAGGGTTAGGGTTAGGATACGGGTTAGGGTACGGTTAGTGTTAGGGTTAGGGTTAGGGTTAGGGTACGGGTTAGGGTTAGGGTTAGGGTTAGGGTTAGGTTACGGGTTAGGGTTAGGGTTAGGGTTAGGGTTAGGGTTAGGGTTAGGGTACGGGTTAGTGTTAGGGTAGGGTTAGGTTTAGGGTTAGGGTTAGGTTTAGGGTACGGGTTAGGGTTAGTGTTAGGTTTAGGGTACGGGTTAGTGTTAGGGTTAGGGTTAGGATTAGGGTTAGGCTTAGGATAAGGGTACGGGTTCGGTTAAGGGTTAGGGTTAGGGTTAGGGTTAGGGTTAGGGTTAGGGTACGGGTTAGGGTAAGGATACGGGTTAGGGTTAGGTTTAGGGTTAGGTTTAGGGTACGGTTTAGGGTTAGGGTACGGATTAGTGTTAGGTTTAGGGTACGGGTTAGTGTTAGGGTTAGAGTTAGGATTAGGGTTAGGGTTAGGTTTAGGGTACGGGTTAGGTTAAGGGTTAGGGTTAGGGTTATGGTTAGGGTTAGGGTACGGGTTAGGGTTCGGGTTAGGGTTAGGGTTAGGTTTAGGGTGAGGGTACGGGTTAGGGTTCGGGTTAGGGTTAGGTTTAGGGTACGGGTTAGGGTACGGGGTAGGGTACGGGTTAGGGTTAGGGTTAGAGTTAGGGTTAGGGTACGGGTTCGGGTTAGGGTACGAGTTTGGGTTAGGGTTAGGGTACGGGTTAGGGTTAGGGTTAGGTTTAGGGTTATGGTTAGGGTACGGGTTAGGTTTAGTGTATGGGTTAGTGTTAGGGTTATTGTACGGGTTAGGGTTAGGGTTAGGGGTTAGGGTTAGGGTTAGGTTTAGGGTTAGGGTTAGGGTACGGGTTAGGGTTAGGGTATGGGTTAGGGTTAGGTTTAGGGTTAGGGTACGGGTTAGGGTTAGGGTATGGGTTAGTGTTAGGGTTAGGGTACGTGTTAGGGTTCGGGTACGGGTTAGGGTTAGGGTTGGGGTTAGGGTTAGGGTTAGGGTACTTGTTAGAGTTAGTGTTAGGGGTTAGGGTTAGGGTTAGGGTTAGGGTACGGGTTAGGGTTAGTGTTAGGGTTAGGGTTAGCGTACGAGTTAGGGTTAGGTTACGGGTTAGAGTTAGGGTTAGGGTTAGGGTTAGGGTTATGGTTAGGTTTAGGGGTTAGGGTTAGGGTTAGGGTTAGGGTTAGGGTACGGGTTAGGGATAGGGTTAGGGTTAGGGTTAGGGTTAGCGTACGGGTTAGGGTTAGGTTTAGGTTTAGGGTTAGGTTTAGGGTACAGGTTAGTGTTAGGGTACGGGTTAGGGTTAGGTTTAGGGTTAGGGTTAGTGTTAGGTTTAGGAAAGTGTTAGGGTTAGGGTTAGGGTTAGGTTTAGGGTACGGGATAGTGTTAGGGTTAGGGTACGGGTTAAGGTACGGGTTAGGGTTAGGGTTAGGGTTAGGGTACGGGTTAGGGTTTGGGTTAGGTGTTAGGGGTTAGGGTTAGGGTTAGGGTTAGGTTTAGGGTACGGGTTAGGGTACTGGTTAGGGTTAGGGTACGTGTTAGTGTTAGGGTTATGGTTAGGGTTAGGGTACGGGTTAGGGTACGGGTTAGGGTGTAGGGTACGGGTTAGGGTACGGGTTAGGGTTAGGGTACGGGTTAGGGTTAGGGTTAGGGTTAGGTTTAGGAAAGGGTTAGGGTTAGGGTTAGGGTACGGGTTAGGGTTAGGTTTAGGGGTGGGGTTTGTGTTTGGGTACGGGTTAGGGTTAGGGTACGGGTTAGGGTTAGGGTACGGGTTAGGGTACGGGTTAGGGTTAGGGTTAGGGTACTTGTTAGGGTTAGGGTTAGGTTACGGGTTAGGGTTAGGGTACGGTTTAGGTTACGGGTTAGGGTTATGGTTAGGGTTTGGGTATGGTTTAGGGTTAGGGTACGTGTTAGGGTTAGGGTTAGGGTACAGGTTAGGGTTAGGGTTAGGGTTAGGGTACGGGTTAGGTTTAGGGTTAGTTTTAGGGTACGGGTTAGAGTTAGTGTTAGGGGTGAGGGTTAGTGTACGAGTTAGGGTTAGGGTTAGGATTAGGGTTAGGGATAGGGTACGGGTTAGGGTTAGGGTTAGGGTTAGTGTTAGGGTTAAAGTACGTGTTAGGGTTAGGGTTAGGGTTAGGGTTAGGGTTAGGGGTTAGGGGTTAGTGTTAGGGTAAGGGTTAGGGTTAGGGTTAGGGTACGGTTTAGTGAACGAGTTAGGGTTAGGTTTAGGGTTAGGGTAAGGGTTAGGGTTAGGGTTCGGGTTGGGGTTAGGGTTAGGGTACGAGTTAGGGTTAGGGTTAGGGTTAGTGTAAGTGATAGGGTACGGGTTAGAGTATGGGTTAGGGTTAGGGTTAGGTTTAGGGTACGGGTTAGGGTTAGGGTTAGGGTAAGGGTTAGGTTTAGGGTACGTGTTAGGGTACGGGTTAGGGTTAGGGTTAGGGTTAGGGCAAGGGTTAGTGTTAGGGTACAGGTTAGGTTTAGGGTAGGGTTAGGGTTAGGCTTAGGGTACGGTTTTGGGTTAGGGTTTGGGGTTAGGGTTAGGGTTAGGGTACGGGTTAGGGTTAGGGTAAGGTTTAGGGTTAGGGTTAGGGTTAGGTTTAGGTTACGGGTTAGGGTTAGTGTACGGATTAGTGTTAGGGTTAGTGTACGCATTAGTGTTAGGGTTAGGGTTAGGATTAGGGTTAGGGTTAGGTTTAGGGTACGGGTTAGTGTTAGGGTTAGGGTTAGGGTTAGGTTTAGGGTTAGGGTTTGGATTAGGGTTAGGGTTAGGTTTAGGGTACGGGTTAGTGTTAGGGTTAGGGTTAGGATTAGGGTTAGGTTATGGTTAGGGTACGGGTTAGGTTATGTGTTAGGGTTAGGGTTAGGGTACGGGTTAGGGTTAGGGTTAGGTTTAGGATTAGGGTTAGGGTTAGGATACGGGTTAGGGTACGGGTTAGTGTTAGGGTTATGGTTAGGGTTAGGGTACGGGTTAGGTTTAGGGTTAGGGTTAGGTTACGGGTTAGGGTTAGGGTTAGGGTTAGGGTTAGGGTTAGGGTACGCGTTAGTGTTAGGGTTAGGGTGAGGATTAGGGTTAGGGTTAGGTTTAGGGTACGGGTTAGGTTTAGTGTTAAGGTTAGGGTACGGGTTAGTGTTAGGGTTAGGGTTAGGATTAGGGTTAGGGTTAGGATAAGGGTACGGGTTCGGTTAAGGGTTAGGGTTAGGGTTAGGGTACGGGTTAGGGTTAGGGTACGGGTTAGGGTTAGGTTTAGGGTTAGGTTTAGGGTACGGGTTAGGGTTAGGGTACGGATTAGGTTTAGGGTTAGGGTACGGGTTAGTGTTAGGGTTAGAGTTAGGATTAGGGTTAGGGTTAGGGTTAGGGTACGGGTTAGGTTAAGGGTTAGGGTTAGGGTTAGGGTTAGGGTTAGGGTAAGAGTTAGGGTTCGGGTTAGGGTTAGGGTTAGGTTTAGTGTGCGGGTACGGTTTAGGGTTCGGGTTAGGGTTAGGGTTAGGGTACGGGTTAGAGTTAGGGTACGGGTTAGGTTTAGGGTTAGGGTACTTGTTAGGGTTAGGGTAAGGGTACGGGTTAGGTTTAGGGTTAGGGTTAGGGTACGGGTTATGGTTAGGATTAGTTTTAGGGTACGGTTTAGGGTTAGGGTTAGGTGTTAGGGTTAGGGTATGGGTTAGGGTTACGGTTAGGGTTAGGTTTAGGGTTAGGGTTAGGGTACGAGTTAGGGTTCGGGTTAGGGTTAGGGTTAGGTTTAGGGTGAGGGTACGGGTACGGGTTAGGGTTAGGGTTAGGGTTAGCGTACGGGTTAGGGTTAGGTTTAGGTTTAGGGTTAGGTTTAGGGTACAGGTTAGTGTTAGGGTACGGGTTAGGGTTAGGTTTAGGGTTAGGGTTAGGGTTAGGGTTAGGTTTAGGGTTAGGGTTAGGGTACGGGTTAGGGTTAGGGTACGGGTTAGCGTTAGGGTACTTGTTAGAGTTAGGGTTAGGGGTTAGGGTTAGGGTTAGGGTTAGGGTACGGGTTAGGGTTAGTGTTAGGGTTAGAGTTAGCGTACGATTTAGGGTTAGGGTACGGGTTAGGGTTAGGGTTAGGGTTAGGGTTAGGGTTAGGTTTAGGGGTTAGGGTTAGGGTTAGGGTTAGGGTTAGGGTACGGGTTAGGGTTAGGGTTAGGGTTAGGGTTAGCGTACGGGTTAGGGTTAGGTTTAGTTTTAGGGTTAGGTTTAGGGTACAGGTTAGTGTTAGGGTACGGGTTAGGGTTAGGTTTAGGGTTAGGGTTAGGGTTAGGGTTAGGAAAGGGTTAGGGTTAGGGTTAGGGTTAGGTTTAGGATACGGGTTAGGGTTAGTGTTAGGGTTAGGGTACGGGTTAGTGTTAGGGTTAGGGTTAGGATTAGGGTTAGGGTTAGGGTTAGGGTACGGGTTAGGTTAAGTGTTAGGGTTAGGGTTAGGGTACGGGTTAGGGTTAGTGTTAGGTTTAGGAATAGGTTTAGGGTTAGCATAAGGGTTACGGTACGGTTTAGTGTAAGGTTTAGGGTTAGGGTTAGGGTACGGGTTAGGGTTAGGGTTAGGGTTAGGGTTAGGTTACGGGTTAGGGTTAGGGTTAGGGTTAGGGTTAGGGTACGGGTTAGTGTTAGGGTTAGGGTTAGGATTAGGTTTAGGGTTAGGTTTAGGGTACGGGTTAGGGTTAGTCTTAGGGTGAGGGTACGAGTTAGTGTTAGGGTTAGGGTTAGGATTAGGGTTAGGTTTAGGATAAGGGTACGGGTTCGGTTAAGGGTTAGGGTTAGGGTTAGGGTTAGCGTACGGGTTAGGGTTAGGGTACGGGTTAGGGTTACGTTTAGGGTTAGGTTTAGGGAACGGGTTAGGGTTAGGGTACGGATTAGGGTTAGGGTTAGGGTACGGGTTAGGGTTAGTCTTAGGGTGAGGGTATGGGTTAGTGTTAGGGTTAGAGTTAGGATTAGGGTTAGGGTTAGGTTTAGGGTACGGGTTAGGGTTAGGGTTAGGGTTAGGGTTAGGGTTAGCGTACGGGTTAGTGTTAGGGTTAAGGTTAGGTTTAGGGTTAGGGTTAGGGTTAGGGTACGGGTTTGGTTAAGGGTTAGCGTTAGGGTTAGGTTTAGGGTACGGGTTAGGGTTAGGGTTAGGGTTATGGTACGGGTTAGCGTTAGGTTTAGGGTTAGGGTTAGGGTTAGGGTACGGGTTAGATTTAGGGTTAGGGTAAGGGTTAGGTTACGGGTTAGGGTTAGGGTTAGGGTTAAGGTTAGGTTTAGGGTACGGGTTAGGGTTAGGGTTAGGGTTAGGGTACTGGTTAGGGTACGGGTTAAGGTTAGGGTACGGGTTAGTGTAAGGTTTAATGTACGGGTTAGGGTTAGGGTTAGAGTTAGAGTTAGTGTACGGGTTAGGGATAGGGTACGGGTTAGGGTTAGGGTACGGGTTAGGGTTAGGGTACGTGTTAGGTTTAGGGTACGAGTTAGGGTTAGGGTACGGGTTAGGGTACGGGTTAGGGTTAGGGTTAGGTTTAGGGTACGGGTTAGGGTTAGGGTACGGGTTAGGGTTAGGTTTACTGTTAGGGTTAGGGTTAGCGTACGTGTTAGGGTGAGGGTTAGGTTTAGGGTTAGGTTTAGGTTACGTGTTAGGGTTAGGGTTAGGGTTAGGTTCAGGAAAGGGTTAGGGTTAGGGTTAGGGTTAGGGTTAGGGTTAGTGTACGGGTTAGGGTTAGGGTACGGTTTAGGGTACGTGTTAGGGTTAGGGTTAGGGTTAGGTTTAGGAAAGGGTTAGGGTTAGGGTTAGGGCACGGGTTAGGGTTAGGGTTAGGGGTAGGGTTAGGGTTAGGGTACGGGTTAGGGTTAGGGTATGGGTTAGGGTTAGGGTACGGGTTAGGGTTAAGGTTTAGGGTTAGGGTTAGGTTTAGGGTATGGGTTAGGGTACGGGTTAGGGTTAGGGTTAGGGTACGGGTTAGTTTTAGGGTTAGGGTTAGGATTAGGGTTAGGGTTAGGTTTAGGGTACGGGTTAGGTTAAGTGTTAGGGTTAGGGTTAGGGTACGGGTTAGGGTTAGGGTTAGGTTTAGGATTAGGGTTAGGGTTAGGATACGGGTTAGGGTACGGGTTAGGGTTAGGGTTACGGTACGGGTTAGTTTTAGGGTTAGGGTTAGGATTAGGGTTAGGGTTAGGGTTAGGGTACGGGTTAGGTTAAGTGTTAGGGTTAGGTTTAGGGTACGGTTTAGAGTTAGGGTACGGGTTAGGGTTAGGGTTAGGGTACTGGTTAGGGTTAGGGTAAGGGTACAGGTTAGGGTTAGGGTTAGGGTTAGGGTTAGGGTACGTGTTAGGGTTAGGGTTAGGTTTACGGTACGGTTTAGGGTTAGGGTTAGGTGTTAGGGTTAGGGTATGGGTTAGGGTTAGGGTTAGGGTACGGGTTAGGGTACGGGGTAGGGTACGGGTTAGGGTTAGGGTTAGAGTTAGGGTTAGGGTACGAGTTAGGGTTAGGGTACGAGTTAGGATTAGGGTACAGGTTAGGGTTAGGGCAGGGTTAGGGTTAGGTTTAGGGTACGGGTTAGGTTTAGGGTACGGGTTAGTGTTAGGGTTATTGTACGGGTTAGGGTTAGGGTTAGGGGTTAGGGTTAGGGTTAGGGTTAGGGTACGGGTTAGGGTTAGGGTATGGGTTAGGATTAGGGTTAGGGTACGTGTTAGGGTTAGGGTACGGGTTAGGGTTAGGGTACGGGTTAGGGTTAGGGTACTTGTTATAATTAGGGTTAGGGGTTAGGTTTAGGGTTAGGGTTAGGGTACGGGTTAGGGTTAGTGTTAGGGTTAGGGTTAGCGTACGAGTTAGGGTTAGGGTACGGGTTAGTGTTAGGGTCAGCGTACGGGTTAGGGTTAGGTTTAGGTTTAGGGTTAGGTTTAGGGTACAGGTTAGTGTTAGGGTACGGGTTAGGGTTAGGTTTAGGGTTAGGGTTAGGGTTAGGGTTAGGAAAGGGTTAGGTTTAGGGGTAGGGTTAGGTTTAGGGTACGGGTTAGGTTTAGGTTTAGGGTTAGGGTACGGGTTAGTGTTAGGGTTAGGGTTAGGATTAGGGTTAGGGTTAGGGTTAGGGTACCGGTTAGGTTAAGTGTTAGGGTTAGGGTTAGGGTAAGGGTTAGGGTTAGGGTTAGGTTTAGGATTAGGGTTAGGGTTAGGATACGGGTTAGGGTACGGTTAGTGTTAGGGTTAGGGTTAGGGTTAGGGTACGGGTTAGGGTTAGGGTTAGGGTTAGGGTTAGGTTACGGGTTAGGGTTAGGGTTAGGGTTAGGGTTAGGGTACGGGTTAGTGTTAGGGTAGGGTTAGGTTTAGGGTTAGGGTTAGGTTTAGGGTACGGGTTAGGGTTAGTGTTAGGTTTAGGGTACGGGTTAGTGTTAGGGTTAGGGTTAGGATTAGGGTTAGGCTTAGGATAAGGGTACGGGTTCGGTTAAGGGTTAGGGTTAGGGTTAGGGTTAGGGTTAGGGTACGGGTTAGGGTTAGGGTACGGGTTAGGGTTAGGTTTAGGGTTAGGTTTAGGGTACGGTTTAGGGTTAGGGTACGGATTAGTGTTAGGTTTAGGGTACGGGTTAGTGTTAGGGTTAGAGTTAGGATTAGGGTTAGGGTTAGGTTTAGGGTACGGGTTAGGTTAAGGGTTAGGGTTAGGGTTATGGTTAGGGTTAGGGTACGGGTTAGGGTTCGGGTTAGGGTTAGGGTTAGGTTTAGGGTGAGGGTACGGGTTAGGGTTCGGGTTAGGGTTAGGTTTAGGGTACGGGTTAGGGTACGGGGTAGGGTACGGGTTAGGGTTAGGGTTAGGTTTAGGGTTAGGGTTAGCGTACGGGTTAGGGTTAGGGTTAGGTTTAGGGTTAGGTTTAGGGTACGGGTTAGGGTTAGTGTACGGTTAGGGTACGGTTTAGGGTTAGGGTTATGGTACGGTTTAGGGTTAGGGTACGGGTACGGGTTAGGGTTAGGGTACGGGTTAGGGTTAGGGTACGGTTTAGGGTATGGGTTAGGGTTAGGGTTAGGGTTTGGGTACGGGTTAGGGTTAGGGTTAGGGTTAGGGTAAGTGTTAGGGTACGGGTTAGGGTACGGGTTAGGGTTAGGGTTATGTTTAGGGTACAGGTTAGGTTACCGGTTAGGGTAAGGGTTAGGTTTAGGGTACGGGTTAGGGTTAGGGTACGGGTTAGGGTACGGGTTAGGGTTAGGGTTAGGCTTAGGGTACTGGTTAGGGTAGGGTTAGGGGTTAGGGTTAGGTTTAGGGTTAGGGTACGGGTTAGGGTTAGGGTACGGGTTAGTGTTAGGGTTAGGGTTAGGTTTAGGCTACGGGTTAGGGTTAGGGGACGGATTAGGGTTAGGGTTAGGGTACGGAGTAGGGTTAGGGATAGGGGTTAGGGTTAGGGTTATGGTTAGGGTTAGGGTTAGGGTACGGGTTAGGGTTAGGGTACGGGTTAGGTTTAGGGTTAGGGTTAGGTTTAGGGTTAGCGTACGTGTTAGGGTTAGGGTTAGGTTTAGGGTTAGGGTACGGGTTAGGGTTAGGATACGGGTTAGGGTTAGGGTTAGGGTACGGGTTAGGGTTAGGGTATGGGTTAGGGTTAGGGTTAGGTTTAGGGTTAGGGTACGGATTAGGGTTAGGGTACGGTTTAGGTTTAGGGTTAGGGTACTGGTTAGGGTTAGGGTTAGGGTATGGGTTAGGGTGAGGGTTAGGTTTAGGTCCGGGTTAGGGTTAGGTTTAGGGGTTAGGGTTAGGGTACGGGTTAGGGTACGGGTTAGGGTTAGTTTTAGGGTTAGGGTTAGGGGTAGGGTACGGGTTAGGGTTAGGGTTAGGGTACGGGTTAGTGTTAGGGTTAGAGTTAGGATTAGGGTTAGGGTTAGGTTTAGGGTACGGGTTAGGTTAAGGGTTAGGGTTAGTGTTATGGTTAGGGTTAGGGTACGGTTTAGGGTTCGGGTTAGGGTTAGGGTTAGGTTTAGGGTGAGGGTACGGGTTAGGGTTCGGGTTAGGGTTAGGTTTAGGGTACGGGTTAGGGTACGGGGTAGGGTACGGGTTAGGGTTAGGGTTAGAGTTAGGGTTAGGGTACGGGTTAGGGTTAGGGTTAGGGTACGGGTTAGGGTTAGGGTACGGGTTAGGTTTAGGGTACGGGTTAGGGTTAGGGTTATTGTACGGGTTAGGGTTAGGGTTAGGGGTTAGGGTTAGGGTTAGGGTTAGGGTTAGGGTTAGGGTTAGGGTATGGGTTAGGGTTAGGTTTAGGGTTAGGGTATGGTTTAGGGTTAGGGTATGGGTTAATGTTAGGGTTAGGGTACGTGTTAGGGTTAGGGTACGGGTTAGGGTTAGGGTAGGGGTTAGGGTTAGGTTTAGGGTACTTGTTAGAGTTAGGGTTAGGGGTTAGGGTTAGGGTTAGGGTTAGGGTACGGGTTAGGGTTAGTGTTAGGGTTAGGGTTAGGGTTAGGTTTAGGAAAGGGTTAGGGTTAGGGTTAGGGTTAGGTTTAGGATACGGGTTAGGGTTAGGGTTAGGGTTAGGGTACGGGTTAGTGTTAGGGTTAGGGTTAGGATTAGGGTTAGGGTTAGGGTTAGGGTACGGGTTAGGTTAAGTGTTAGGGTTAGGGTTAGGGTACGGGTTAGGGTTAGTGTTAGGTTTAGGAATAGGTTTAGGGTTAGCATAAGGGTTACGGTACGGTTTAGTGTAAGGTTTAGGGTTAGGGTTAGGGTACGGGTTAGGGTTAGGGTTAGGGTTAGGGTTAGGTTACGGGTTAGGGTTAGGGTTAGGGTTAGGGTTAGGGTACGGGTTAGTGTTAGGGTTAGGGTTAGGATTAGGTTTAGGGTTAGGTTTAGGGTACAGGTTAGGGTTAGTCTTAGGGTGAGGGTACGTGTTAGTGTTAGGGTTAGGGTTAGGATTAGGGTTAGGTTTAGGATAAGGGTACGGGTTCGGTTAAGGGTTAGGGTTAGGGTTAGGGTTAGCGTACGGGTTAGGGTTAGGGTACGGGTTAGGGTTACGTTTAGGGTTAGGTTTAGGGAACGGGTTAGGGTTAGGGTACGGATTAGGGTTAGGGTTAGGGTACGGGTTAGGGTTAGTCTTAGGGTGAGGGTACGGGTTAGTGTTAGAGTTAGAGTTAGGATTAGGGTTAGGGTTAGGTTTAGGGTATGGGTTAGGGTTAGGGTTAGGGTTAGGGTTAGGGTTAGGGTTAGCGTACGGGTTAGTGTTAGGGTTAAGGTTAGGATTAGGGTTAGGGTTAGGGTTAGGGTACGGGTTTGGTTAAGGGTTAGCGTTAGGGTTAGGTTTAGGGTACGGGTTAGGTTTAGGGTTAGGGTTAGTGTACGGGTTAGCGTTAGGTTTAGGGTTAGGGTTAGGGTTAGGGTACGGGTTAGAGTTAGGGTTAGGGTAAGGGTTAGGTTACGGGTTAGGGTTAGGGTTAGGGTTAAGGTTAGGTTTAGGGTACGGGTTAGGGTTAGGGTTAGGGTTAGGGTACTGATTAGGGTACGGGTTAAGGTTAGGGTACGGGTTAGTGTAAGGTTTAATGTACGGGTTAGGGTTAGGGTTAGAGTTAGAGTTAGTGTACGGGTTAGGGATAGGGTACGGGTTAGGGTTAGGGTACGGGTTAGGGTTAGGGTACGGGTTAGGTTTAGGGTACGAGTTAGGGTTAGGGTACGGGTTAGGACGCGGGTTAGGGTTAGGGTTAGGGTTAGGGTACGGGTTAGGGTTAGGGTTAGGGTACGGGTTAGGGTTAGGTTTACTGTTAGGGTTAGGGTTAGCGTACGTGTTAGGGTGAGGGTTAGGTTTAGGGTTAGGTTTAGGTTACGGGTTAGGGTTAGGGTTAGGGTTAGGGTTAGGGTTAGGTTCAGGAAAGGGTTAGGGTTAGGGTTAGGGTTAGGGTTAGGGTTAGTGTACGGGTTAGGGTTAGGGTACGGTTTAGGGTACGTGTTAGGGTTAGGGTTAGGGTTAGGGTTAGGTTTAGGAAAGGGTTAGGTTTAGGGTTAGGGCACGGGTTAGGGTTAGGGTTAGGGGTAGGGTTAGGGTTAGGGTACGGGTTAGGGTTAGGGTATGGGTTAGGGTTAGGGTACGGGTTAGGGTTAGTGTTAGGGTTAGGGTTAGGGTTAGGGTACGGGTTAGTGTTAGGGTTAGGGTTAGGATTAGGTTTAGGGTTAGGTTTAGGGTACGGGTTAGGGTTAAGGTTTAGGGTTAGGGTTAGGTTTAGGGTATGGGTTAGGGTACGGGTTAGGGTTAGGGTTAGGGTTAGGGTACGAGTTAGGGTTCGGGTTAGGGTTAGGGTTAGGTTTAGGGTGAGGGTACGGGTTAGGGTTAGGGTTAGGGTTAGGGTTAGGGTTAGGGTACGGGTTAGGTTTAGGGTACGGGTTAGGGTTAGGGTTATTGTACGGGTTAGGGTTAGGGTTAGGGGTTAGGGTTAGGGTTAGGGTACGGGTTAGGGTTAGGGTACGGGTTAGGGTTAGGGTATGGGTTAGGGTTAGGTTTAGGGTTAGGGTATGGTTTAGGGTTAGGGTATGGGTTAATGTTAGGGTTAGGGTACGTGTTAGGGTTAGGGTACGGGTTAGGGTTAGGGTAGGGGTTAGGGTTAGGTTTAGGGTACTTGTTAGAGTTAGGGTTAGGGGTTAGGGTTAGGGTTAGGGTTAGGGTACGGGTTAGGGTTAGTGTTAGGGTTAGGGTTAGGGTTAGGGTTAGGGTTAGGGTTAGGAAAGGGTTAGGGTTAGGGTTAGGGTTAGGTTTAGGATACGGGTTAGGGTTAGGGTTAGGGTTAGGGTACGGGTTAGTGTTAGGGTTAGGTTTAGGATTAGGGTTAGGGTTAGGGTTAGGGTACGGGTTAGGTTAAGTGTTAGGGTTAGGGTTAGGGTACGGGTTAGGGTTAGTGTTAGGTTTAGGAATAGGTTTAGGGTTAGCATAAGGGTTAGGGTACGGTTTAGTGTAAGGTTTAGGGTTAGGGTTAGGGTACGGGTTAGGGTTAGGGTTAGGGTTAGGGTTAGGTTACGGGTTAGGGTTAGGGTTAGGGTTAGGGTTAGGGTACGGGTTAGTGTTAGGGTTAGGGTTAGGATTAGGTTTAGGGTTAGGTTTAGGGTACAGGTTAGGGTTAGTCTTAGGGTGAGGGTACGAGTTAGTGTTAGGGTTAGGGTTATGATTAGGGTTAGGTTTAGGATAAGGGTACGGGTTCGGTTAAGGGTTAGGGTTAGGGTTAGGGTTAGCGTACGGGTTAGGGTTAGGGTACGGGTTAGGGTTACGTTTAGGGTTAGGTTTAGGGAACGGGTTAGGGTTAGGGTACGGATTAGGGTTAGGGTTAGGGTACGGGTTAGGGTTAGTCTTAGGGTGAGGGTACGGGTTAGTGTTAGAGTTAGAGTTAGGATTAGGGTTAGGGTTAGGTTTAGGGTACGGGTACGGGTTAGGGTTAGGGTTAGGGTTAGGGTTAGGGTTAGCATACGGGTTAGTGTTAGGGTTAAGGTTAGGATTAGGGTTAGGGTTAGGGTTAGGGTACGGGTTTGGTTAAGGGTTAGCGTTAGGGTTAGGTTTAGGGTACGGGTTAGGGTTAGGGTTAGGGTTAGGGTACGGGTTAGCGTTAGGTTTAGGGTTAGGGTTAGGGTTAGGGTACGGGTTAGGGTTAGGTTTACTGTTAGGGTTAGGGTTAGCGTACGTGTTAGGGTGAGGGTTAGGTTTAGGGTTAGGTTTAGGTTACGTGTTAGGGTTAGGGTTAGGGTTAGGGTTAGGTTCAGGAAAGGGTTAGGGTTAGGGTTAGGGTTAGGGTTAGGGTTAGTGTACGGGTTAGGGTTAGGGTACGTTTTAGGGTACGTGTTAGGGTTAGGGTTAGGGTTAGGTTTAGGAAAGGGTTAGGGTTAGGGTTAGGGCACGGGTTAGGGTTAGGGTTAGGGGTAGGGTTAGGGTTAGGGTACGGGTTAGGGTTAGGGTATGGGTTAGGGTTAGGGTACGGGTTAGTGTTAGGGTTAGGGTTAGGGTTAGGGTACGGGTTAGTGTTAGGGTTAGGGTTAGGATTAGGTTTAGGGTTAGGTTTAGGGTACGGGTTAGGGTTAAGGTTTAGGGTTAGGGTTAGGTTTAGGGTATGGGTTAGGGTACGGGTTAGGGTTAGGGTTAGGGTACGGGTTAGTTTTAGGGTTAGGGTTAGGATTAGGGTTAGGGTTAGGGTTAGGGTACGGGTTAGGTTAAGTGTTAGGGTTAGGGTTAGGGTACGGGTTAGGGTTAGGGTTAGGTTTAGGATTAGGGTTAGGGTTAGGATATGGGTTAGGGTACGGGTTAGGGTTAGGGTTACGGTACGGGTTAGTTTTAGGGTTAGGGTTAGGATTAGGGTTAGGGTTAGGGTTAGGGTACGGGTTAGGTTAAGTGTTAGGGTTAGGTTTAGGGTACGGTTTAGAGTTAGGGTACGGGTTAGGGTTAGGGTTAGGGTACTGGTTAGGGTTAGGGTAAGGGTACGGGTTAGGGTTAGGGTTAGGGTTAGGGTACGTGTTAGGGTTAGGGTTAGGTTTACGGTACGGTTTAGGGTTAGGGTTAGGTGTTAGGGTTAGGGTATGGGTTAGGGTTAGGGTTAGGGTACGGGTTAGGGTACGGGGTAGGGTACGGGTTAGGGTTAGGGTTAGAGTTAGGGTTAGGGTACGAGTTAGGGTTAGGGTACGAGTTAGGATTAGGGTACAGGTTAGGGTTAGGGCAGGGTTAGGGTTAGGTTTAGGGTACGGGTTAGGTTTAGGGTACGGGTTAGTGTTAGGGTTATTGTACGGGTTAGGGTTAGGTTTAGGGGTTAGGGTTAGGGTTAGGGTTAGGGTACGGGTTAGGGTTAGGGTATGGGTTAGGATTAGGGTTAGGGTACGTGTTAGGGTTAGGGTACGGGTTAGGGTTAGGGTACGGGTTAGGGTTAGGGTACTTGTTATAATTAGGGTTAGGGGTTAGGGTTAGGGTTAGGGTTAGGGTACGGGTTAGGGTTAGTGTTAGGGTTAGGGTTAGCGTACGAGTTAGGGTTAGGGTACGGGTTAGTGTTAGGGTCAGCGTACGGGTTAGGGTTAGGGTTAGGTTTAGGGTTAGGTTTAGGGTACAGGTTAGTGTTAGGGTACGGGTTAGGGTTAGGTTTAGGGTTAGGGTTAGGGTTAGGGTTAGGAAAGGGTTAGGTTTAGGGGTAGGGTTAGGTTTAGGGTACGGGTTAGGTTTAGGGTTAGGGTTAGGGTACGGGTTAGTGTTAGGGTTAGGGTTAGGGTTAGGATTAGGGTTAGGGTTAGGGTTAGGGTACCGGTTAGGTTAAGTGTTAGGGTTAGGGTTAGGGTAAGGGTTAGGGTTAGGGTTAGGTTTAGGATTAGGGTTAGGGTTAGGATACGGGTTAGGGTACGGTTAGTGTTAGGGTTAGGGTTAGGGTTAGGGTACGGGTTAGGGTTAGGGTTAGGGTTAGGGTTAGGTTACGGGTTAGGGTTAGGGTTAGGGTTAGGGTTAGGGTACGGGTTAGTGTTAGGGTAGGGTTAGGTTTAGGGTTAGGGTTAGGTTTAGGGTACGGGTTAGGGTTAGTGTTAGGTTTAGGGTACGGGTTAGTGTTAGGGTTAGGGTTAGGATTAGGGTTAGGCTTAGGATAAGGGTACGGGTTCGGTTAAGGGTTAGGGTTAGGGTTAGGGTTAGGGTTAGGGTACGGGTTAGGGTTAGGGTACGGGTTAGGGTTAGGTTTAGGGTTAGGTTTAGGGTACGGTTTAGGGTTAGGGTACGGATTAGTGTTAGGTTTAGGGTACGGGTTAGTGTTAGGGTTAGAGTTAGGATTAGGGTTAGGGTTAGGTTTAGGGTACGGGTTAGGTTAAGGGTTAGGGTTAGGGTTATGGTTAGGGTTAGGGTACGGGTTAGGGTTCGGGTTAGGGTTAGGGTTAGGTTTAGGGTGAGGGTACGGGTTAGGGTTCGGGTTAGGGTTAGGTTTAGGGTACGGGTTAGGGTACGGGGTAGGGTACGGGTTAGGGTTAGGTTTAGGGTTAGGGTTAGCGTACGGGTTAGGGTTAGGGTTAGGTTTAGGGTTAGGTTTAGGGTACGGGTTAGGGTTAGTGTACGGTTAGGGTACGGTTTAGGGTTAGGGTTATGGTACGGTTTAGGGTTAGGGTACGGGTACGGGTTAGGGTTAGGGTACGGGTTAGGGTTAGGGTACGGTTTAGGGTATGGGTTAGGGTTAGGGTTAGGGTTTGGGTACGGGTTAGGGTTAGGGTTAGGGTTAGGGTAAGTGTTAGGGTACGGGATAGGGTACGGGTTAGGGTTAGGGTTATGTTTAGGGTACAGGTTAGGTTACCGGTTAGGGAAAGGGTTAGGTTTAGGGTACGGGTTAGGGTTAGGGTACGGGTTAGGGTACGGGTTAGGGTTAGGGTTAGGCTTAGGGTACTGGTTAGGGTAGGGTTAGGGGTTAGGGTTAGGTTTAGGGTTAGGGTACGGGTTAGGGTTAGGGTACGGGTTAGTGTTAGGGTTAGGGTTAGGTTTAGGCTACGGGTTAGGTTTAGGGGACGGATTAGGGTTAGGGTTAGGGTACGGATTAGGGTTAGGAATAGGGGTTAGGGTTAGGGTTATGGTTAGGGTTAGGGTTAGGGTACGGGTTAGGGTTAGGGTACGGGTTAGGTTTAGGGTTAGGGTTAGGTTTAGGGTTAGCGTACGTGTTAGGGTTAGGGTTAGGGTTAGGGTTTGGGTACGGGTTAGGGTTAGGATACGGGTTAGGTTTAGGGTTAGGGTACGGGTTAGGGTTAGGGTATGGGTTAGGTTTAGGGTTAGGTTTAGGGTTAGGGTACGGATTAGGGTTAGGGTACGGTTTAGGGTTAGGGTTAGGGTACTGGTTAGGGTTAGGGTTAGGGTATGGGTTAGGGTTAGGGTTAGGTTTAGGTCCGGGTTAGGGTTAGGTTTAGGGGTTAGGGTTAGGGTACGGGTTAGGGTACGGGTTAGGGTTAGGTTTAGGGTTAGGGTTAGGGGTAGGGTACGGGTTAGGGTTAGGGTTAGGGTACGGGTTAGTGTTAGGGTTAGAGTTAGGATTAGGGTTAGGGTTAGGTTTAGGGTACGGGTTAGGTTAAGGGTTAGGGTTAGTGTTATGGTTAGGGTTAGGGTACGGTTCAGGGTTCGGGTTAGGGTTAGGGTTAGGTTTAGGGTGAGGGTACGGGTTAGGGTTCGGGTTAGGGTTAGGTTTAGGGTACGGGTTAGGGTACGGGGTAGGGTACGGGTTAGGTTTAGGGTTAGAGTTAGGGTTAGGGTACGGGTTAGGGTTAGGGTTAGGGTTAGGGTTAGGGGTAGGGTACGGGTTAGGTTTAGGGTACGGGTTAGGGTTAGGGTTATTGTACGGGTTAGGGTTAGGGTTAGGGGTTAGGGTTAGGGTTAGGGTTAGGGTTAGGGTTAGGGTACGGGTTAGGGTTAGGGTATGGGTTAGGGTTAGGTTTAGGGTTAGGGTATGGTTTAGGGTTAGGGTATGGGTTAATGTTAGGGTTAGGGTACGTGTTAGGGTTAGGGTACGGGTTAGGGTTAGGGTAGGGGTTAGGGTTAGGTTTAGGGTACTTGTTAGAGTTAGGGTTAGGGGTTAGGGTTAGGGTTAGGGTTAGGGTACGGGTTAGGGATAGTGTTAGGGTTAGGGTTAGGGTTAGGGTTAGGGTTAGGGTTAGGGTTAGGAAAGGTTTAGGGTTAGGGTTAGGGTTAGGTTTAGGATACGGGTTAGGGTTAGGGTTAGGGTTAGGGTACGGGTTAGTGTTAGGGTTAGGGTTAGGATTAGGGTTAGGGTTAGGGTTAGGGTACGGGTTAGGTTAAGTGTTAGGGTTAGGGTTAGGGTAAGGGTTAGGGTTAGTGTTAGGTTTAGGAATAGGTTTAGGGTTAGCATAAGGGTTACGGTACGGTTTAGTGTAAGTTTTAGGGTTAGGGTTAGGGTACGGGTTAGGGTTAGGGTTAGGGTTAGGGTTAGGTTACGGGTTAGGGTTAGGGTTAGGGTTAGGGTTAGGGTACGGGTTAGTGTTAGGGTTAGGGTTAGGATTAGGTTTAGGGTTAGGTTTAGGGTACAGGTTAGGGTTAGTCTTAGGGTGAGGGTGCGAGTTAGTGTTAGGGTTAGGGTTATGATTAGGGTTAGGTTTAGGATAAGGGTACGGGTTCGGTTAAGGGTTAGGGTTAGGGTTAGGGTTAGCGTACGGGTTAGGGTTAGGGTACGGGTTAGGGTTACGTTTAGGGTTAGGTTTAGGGAACGGGTTAGGGTTAGGGTACGGATTAGGGTTAGGGTTAGGGTACGGGTTAGGGTTAGTCTTAGGGTGAGGGTACGGGTTAGTGTTAGAATTAGAGTTAGGATTAGGGTTAGGGTTAGGTTTAGGGTACGGGTTAGGGTTAGGGTTAGGGTTAGGGTTAGGGTTAGGGTTAGCGTAAGGGTTAGTGTTAGGGTTAAGGTTAGGATTAGGGTTAGGGTTATGGTTAGGGTACGGGTTTGGTTAAGGGTTAGCGTTAGGGTTAGGTTTAGGGTACGGGTTAGGGTTAGGGTTAGGGTTAGGGTACGGGTTAGCGTTAGGTTTAGGGTTAGGGTTAGGGTTAGGGTACGGGTTAGAGTTAGGGTTAGGGTAAGGGTTAGGTTACGGGTTAGGGTTAGGGTTATGGTTAAGGTTAGGTTTAGGGTACGGGTTAGGGTTAGGGTTAGGGTTAGGGTACTGGTTAGGGTACGGGTTAAGGTTAGGGTACGGGTTAGTGTAAGGTTTAATGTACGGGTTAGGGTTAGGGTTAGAGTTAGAGTTAGTGTACGGGTTAGGGATAGGGTACGGGTTAGGGTTAGGGTACGGGTTAGGGTTAGGGTACGGGTTAGGTTTAGGGTACGAGTTAGGGTTAGGGTACGGGTTAGGGTATGGGTTAGGGTTAGGGTTAGGGTTAGGGTACGGGTTAGGGTTAGGGTTAGGGTACGGGTTAGGGTTAGGTTTACTGTTAGGGTTAGGGTTAGCGTACGTGTTAGGGTGAGGGTTAGGTTTAGGGTTAGGTTTAGGTTACGGGTTAGGGTTAGGGTTAGGGTTAGGGTTAGGTTCAGGAAAGGGTTAGGGTTAGGGTTAGGGTTAGGGTTAGGGTTAGTGTACGGGTTAGGGTTAGGGTACGGTTTAGGGTACGTGTTAGGGTTAGGGTTAGGGTTAGGGTTAGGTTTAGGAAAGGGTTAGGGTTAGGGTTAGGGCACGGGTTAGGGTTAGGGTTAGGGGTAGGGTTAGGGTTAGGGTACGGGTTAGGGTTAGGGTATGGGTTAGGGTTAGGGTACGGGTTAGGGTTAGTGTTAGGGTTAGGGTTAGGGTTAGGGTACGGGTTAGTGTTAGGGTTAGGGTTAGGATTAGGTTTAGGGTTAGGTTTAGGGTACGGGTTAGGGTTAAGGTTTAGGGTTAGGGTTAGGTTTAGGGTATGGGTTAGGGTACGGGTTAGGGTTAGGGTTAGGGTACGGGTTAGTTTTAGGGTTAGGGTTAGGATTAGGGTTAGGGTTAGGGTTAGGGTACGGGTTAGGTTAAGTGTTAGGGTTAGGGTTAGGGTACGGGTTAGGGTTAGGGTTAGGTTTAGGATTAGGGTTAGGGTTAGGATACGGGTTAGGGTACGGGTTAGGGTTAGGGTTACGGTACGGGTTAGTTTTAGGGTTAGGGTTAGGATTAGGGTTAGGATTAGGGTTAGGGTATGGGTTAGGTTAAGTGTTAGGGTTAGGGTTAGGGTACGGTTTAGAGTTAGGGTACGGGTTAGGGTTAGGGTTAGGGTACTGGTTAGGGTTAGGGTAAGGGTACGGGTTAGGGTTAGGGTTAGGGTTAGGGTTAGGGTACGTGTTAGGGTTAGGGTTAGGTTTACGGTACGGTTTAGGGTTAGGGTTAGGTGTTAGGGTTAGGGTACGGGTTAGGTTAAGTGTTAGGGTTAGGGTTAGGGTACGGGTTAGGTTTAGGGTTAGGTTTAGGATTAGGGTTAGGGTTAGGATACGGGTTAGGGTACGGGTTAGGGTTAGGGTTACGGTACGGGTTAGTTTTAGGGTTAGGGTTAGGATTAGGGTTAGGGTTAGGGTTAGGGTATGGGTTAGGTTAAGTGTTAGGGTTAGGGTTAGGGTACGGTTTAGAGTTAGGGTACGGGTTAGGGTTAGGGTTAGGGTACTGGTTAGGGTTAGGGTAAGGGTACGGGTTAGGGTTAGGGTTAGGGTTAGGGTACGTGTTAGGGTTAGGGTTAGGTTTACGGTACGGTTTAGGGTTAGGGTTAGGTGTTAGGGTTAGGGTATGGGTTAGGGTTAGGGTTAGGGTACGGGTTAGGGTACGGGGTAGGGTACGGGTTAGGGTTAGGGTTAGAGTTAGGGTTAGGGTACGGGTTAGGGTTAGGGTACGAGTTAGGATTAGGGTACAGGTTAGGGTTAGGGCAGGGTTAGGGTTAGGTTTAGGGTACGGGTTAGGTTTAGGGTACGGGTTAGTGTTAGGGTTATTGTACGGGTTAGGGTTAGGGTTAGGGGTTAGGGTTAGGGTTAGGGTTAGGGTTAGGGTACGAGTTAGGATTAGGGTACAGGTTAGGGTTAGGGCAGGGTTAGGGTTAGGTTTAGGGTACGGGTTAGGTTTAGGGTACGGGTTAGTGTTAGGGTTATTGTACGGGTTAGGGTTAGGGTTAGGGGTTAGGGTTAGGGTTAGGGTTAGGGTACGGGTTAGGGTTAGGGTATGGGTTAGGATTAGGGTTAGGGTACGTGTTAGGGTTAGGGTACGGGTTAGGGTTAGGGTACGGGTTAGGGTTAGGGTACTTGTTATAATTAGGGTTAGGGGTTAGGGTTAGGGTTAGGGTTAGGGTACGGGTTAGGGTTAGTGTTAGGGTTAGGGTTAGCGTACGAGTTAGGGTTAGGGTACGGGTTAGTGTTAGGGTCAGCGTACGGGTTAGGGTTAGGTTTAGGTTTAGGGTTAGGTTTAGGGTACAGGTTAGTGTTAGGGTACGGGTTAGGGTTAGGTTTAGGGTTAGGGTTAGGGTTAGGGTTAGGAAAGGGTTAGGTTTAGGGGTAGGGTTAGGTTTAGGGTACGGGTAAGGTTTAGGGTTAGGGTTAGGGTACGGGTTAGTGTTAGGGTTAGGGTTAGGATTAGGGTTAGGGTTAGGGTTAGGGTACCGGTTAGGTTAAGTGTTAGGGTTAGGGTTAGGGTAAGGGTTAGGGTTAGGGTTAGGTTTAGGATTAGGGTTAGGGTTAGGATACGGGTTAGGGTACGGTTAGTGTTAGGGTTAGGGTTAGGGTTAGGGTACGGGTTAGGGTTAGGGTTAGGGTTAGGGTTAGGTTACGGGTTAGGGTTAGGGTTAGGGTTAGGGTTAGGGTTAGGGTACGGGTTAGTGTTAGGGTAGGGTTAGGTTTAGGGTTAGGGTTAGGTTTAGGGTACGGGTTAGGGTTAGTGTTAGGTTTAGGGTACGGGTTAGTGTTAGGGTTAGGGTTAGGATTAGGGTTAGGCTTAGGATAAGGGTACGGGTTCGGTTAAGGGTTAGGGTTAGGGTTAGGGTTAGGGTTAGGGTACGGGTTAGGGTTAGGGTACGGGTTAGGGTTAGGTTTAGGGTTAGGTTTAGGGTACGGTTTAGGGTTAGGGTACGGATTAGTGTTAGGTTTAGGGTACGGGTTAGTGTTAGGGTTAGAGTTAGGATTAGGGTTAGGGTTAGGTTTAGGGTACGGGTTAGGTTAAGGGTTAGGGTTAGGGTTATGGTTAGGGTTAGGGTACGGGTTAGGGTTCGGGTTAGGGTTAGGGTTAGGTTTAGGGTGAGGGTACGGGTTAGGGTTCGGGTTAGGGTTAGGTTTAGGGTACGGGTTAGGGTACGGGGTAGGGTACGGGTTAGGGTTAGGGTTAGGTTTAGGGTTAGGGTTAGCGTACGGGTTAGGGTTAGGGTTAGGTTTAGGGTTTGGTTTAGGGTACGGGTTAGGGTTAGTGTACGGTTAGGGTACGGTTTAGGGTTAGGGTTATGGTACGGTTTAGGGTTAGGGTACGGGTACGGGTTAGGGTTAGGGTACGGGTTAGGGTTAGGGTACGGTTTAGGGTATGGGTTAGGGTTAGGGTTAGGGTTTGGGTACGGGTTAGGGTTAGGGTTAGGGTTAGGGTAAGTGTTAGGGTACGGGTTAGGGTACGGGTTAGGGTTAGGGTTATGTTTAGGGTACAGGTTAGGTTACCGGTTAGGGTAAGTGTTAGGTTTAGGGTACGGGTTAGGGTTATGGTACGGGTTAGGGTACGGGTTAGGGTTAGGGTTAGGCTTAGGGTACTGGTTAGGGTAGGGTTAGGGGTTAGGGTTAGGTTTAGGGTTAGGGTACGTGTTAGGGTTAGGGTACGGGTTAGTGTTAGGGTTAGGGTTAGGTTTAGGCTACGGGTTAGGGTTAGGGGACGGATTAGGGTTAGGGTTAGGGTACGGATTAGGGTTAGGGATAGGGGTTAGGGTTAGGGTTATGGTTAGGGTTAGGGTTAGGGTACGGGTTAGGGTTAGGGTACGGGTTAGGTTTAGGGTTAGGGTTAGGTTTAGGGTTAGCGTACGTGTTAGGGTTAGGGTTAGGGTTAGGTTTAGGGTACGGGTTAGGGTTAGGATACGGGTTAGGGTTAGGGTTAGGGTACGGGTTAGGGTTAGGGTATGGGTTAGGGTTAGGGTTAGGTTTAGGGTTAGGGTACGGATTAGGTTTAGGGTACGGTTTAGGGTTAGGGTTAGGGTACTGGTTAGGGTTAGGGTTAGGGTATGGGTTAGGGTTAGGGTTAGGTTTAGGTCCGGGTTAGGGTTAGGTTTAGGGGTTAGGGTTAGGGTACGGGTTAGGGTACGGGTTAGGGTTAGGTTTAGGGTTAGGGTTAGGGGTAGGGTACGGGTTAGGGTTAGGGTTAGGGTACGGGTTAGTGTTAGGGTTAGAGTTAGGATTAGGGTTAGGTTTACGTTTAGGGTACGGGTTAGGTTAAGGGTTAGGTTTAGTGTTATGGTTAGGGTTAGGGTACGGGTTAGGGTTCGGGTTAGGTTTAGTGTTAGGTTTAGGGTGAGGGTACGGGTTAGGGTTCGGGTTAGGGTTAGATTTAGGGTACGGGTTAGTGTACGGGGTAGGGTACGGGTTAGGGTTAGGGTTAGAGTTAGGGTTAGGGTACGGGTTAGGGTTAGGGTTAGGGTTAGGGTACGGGTTAGGTTTAGGGTACGGGTTAGGGTTAGGGTTATTGTACGGGTTAGGGTTAGGGTTAGGGGTTAGGGTTAGGGTTAGGGTTAGGGTTAGGGTTAGGGTACGGGTTAGGGTTAGGGTATGGGTTAGGGTTAGGTTTAGGGTTATGGTAAGGTTTAGGGTTAGGGTATGGGTTAATGTTAGGGTTAGGGTACGTGTTAGGGTTAGGGTACGGGTTAGGGTTAGGGTAGGGGTTAGGGTTAGGTTTAGGGTACTTGTTAGAATTAGGGTTAGGGGTTAGGGTTAGGGTTAGGGTTAGGGTACGGGTTAGGGTTAGTGTTAGGGTTAGGGTTAGCGTACGAGTTAGGGTTAGGGTACGGGTTAGGGTTAGGGTTAGGGTTAGGGTTAGGGTTATGGTTAGGTTTAGGGGTTAGGGTTAGGGTTAGGGTTAGGGTTAGGGTACGGGTTAGGGTTAGGGTTAGGGTTAGGGTTAGCGTACGGGTTAGGGTTAGGTTTAGGTTTAGGGTTAGGTTTAGGGTACAGGTTAGTGTTAGGGTACGGATTAGGGTTAGGTTTAGGGTTAGGGTTAGGGTTAGGTTTAGGAAAGTGTTAGGGTTAGGGTTAGGGTTAGGTTTAGGGTACGGGTTAGGGTTAGGGTTAGGGTACGGGTTAAGGTACGGGTTAGGGTTAGGGTTAGGGTACGGGTTAGGGTTTGGGTTAGGTGTTAGGGGTTAGGGTTAGGGTTAGGGTTAATTTTAGGGTACGGGTTAGGGTACGGGTTAGGGTTAGCGTACGTGTTAGTGTTAGGGTTATGGTTAGGGTTAGGGTACGGGTTAGGGTACGGGTTAGGGTACGGGTTAGGGTTAGGGTTAGGGTTAGGGTACGGGTTAGGGTTAGGGTTAGGGTTAGGGTTAGGTTTAGGAAAGGGTTAGGGTTAGGGTTAGGGTACGGGTTAGGGTTAGGTTTAGGGGTGGGGTTTGGGTTTGGGTACGGGTTAGGGTTAGGGTACGGGTTAGGCTTAGGGTACGGGTTAGGGTACGGGTTAGGGTTAGGGTTAGGTTACGTTTTAGGGTTAGGGTACGGTTTAGGTTATGGGTTAGGGTTATGGTTAGGGTTTGGGTACGGTTTAGGGTTAGGGTACGGGTTAGGGTTAGGGTTAGGGTACAGGTTAGTGTTAGGTTTAGGGTTAGGGTACGGGTTAGGGTTAGGGTTAGGTTTAGGGTCCCGGTTAGGGTTAGGGTTAGGGGTTAGGGTTAGTGTACGGGTTAGGGTTAGGGTTAGGATTAGGGTTAGGGTTAGGGTACGGGTTAGGCTTATGGTTAGGGTTAGTGTTAGGATTAAAGTACGTGTTAGGGTTAGGGTTAGGGTTAGGGTTAGGGTTAGGGGTTAGGTGTTAGTGTTAGGGTAAGGGTTAGGGTTAGGGTTAGGGTACGGTTTAGTGTACGAGTTAGGGTTAGGGTTAGGGTTAGGGTAAGGGTTAGAGTTAGGGTTAGGGTTTGGGTTGGGGTTAGGGTTAGGGTACGAGTTAGGGTTAGGGTTCGGGTTAGTGTAAGGGATAGGGTGCGGGTTAGAGTATGGGTTAGGGTTAGGGTTAGGTTTAGGGTACGGGTTAGGGTTAGGGTTAGGGTAAGGGTTAGGTTTAGGGTACGGGTTAGGGTACGGGTTAGGGTTAGGGTACGGGTTAGGGTACGGGTTAGTGTTAGGGCTAGGGCAAGGGTTAGGGTTAGGGTACAGGTTAGGTTTAGGGTACGGGTTAGGGTTAGGCTTAGGGTACGGGTTAGGGTTAGGGTTTGGGGTTAGGGTTAGGGGTAGGGTACGGGTTAGGGTTAGGGTAAGGTTTAGGGTTAGGGTTAGGGTTAGGTTTAGTTTACGGGTTAGGGTTAGGGTACGGATTAGGTTTAGGGTTAGGGTACGCATTAGTGTTAGGGTTAGGGTTAGGATTAGGGTTAGGGTTAGGTTTAGGGTACGGGTTAGGGTTAGGGTTAGGGTACTGTTTAGTGTTAGGGTTAGGGTTTGGATTAGGGTTAGGGTTAGGGTTAGGGTAAGGATTAGGGTTAGGGTACGGGTTAGGGTTAGGGTTAGGGTACGGGTTAGGGTTAGGGTTAGGGTATGGGTTAGGGTTAGGGTTAGGGTTAGTGTACGGGTTAGGGTTAGGGTTATGTTTAGGTCCGGGTTAGGGTTAGGTTTAGGGGTTAGGGTTAGGGTACGGGTTAGGGTTAGGGTTAGGGTTAGGGTTATGTTTAGGGGTAGGGTACGGGTTAGGGTTAGGGTTAGGTTTAGGGTTAGGCTTTAGGGGTTAGTGTTAGGGTAAGGGTTAGGGTTAGGGTTAGGGTACGGGTTAGGGTACGTGTTAGGGTTAGGGTTAGGGTTAGGGGTTAGAAGTTAAGGTTAGGGTTAGGGTTAGGGTTAGGGTTAGGGTTAGGGTACGGGTTAGGGTATGGGTTAGGGTTAGGGTACGTGTTAGTGTTAGGGTGATGGTTAGGGTTAGGGTACGGGTTAGGTTTAGGGTACGGGTTAGGGTACGGGTTAGTGTGAGGGTTAGGGTTAGGGTACGGGTTAGGAAAGGGTTAGGGTTAGGGTTAGGTTACGGGTTAGGGTTAGGTTTAGGGGTACGGTTAGGGTTAGTGTACGGGTTAGGGTTACGGTACGGGTTAGGGTTAGGGTACGGGTTAGTGTACGGTTTAGGGTTAGGGTTATTGTACGGTTTAGGGTTAGGGTACGGGTACGGGTTAGGGTTAGGGTACGGGTTAGGGTTAGGGTACGGTTTAGGGTACGGGTTAGGGTTAGGGTTAGGGTTTGGGTATGGGTTAGGGTTAGGGTTAGGGTTAGGGTAAGGGTTAGGGTACGGGTTAGGGTACAGGTTATGGTTAGGGTTATGTTTAGGGTACGGGTTAGGTTACCGGTTAGGGTAACGGTTAGGGTTAGTGTACGTGTTAGGGTACGGGTTAGGGTTAGGGTACGGGTTAGGGTACGGGTTAGGGTTAGGGTTAGGCTTAGGGTACTGGTTAGGGTAGGGTTAGGCGTTAGGGTTAGGTTTAGGGTTAGGGTACGGGTTAGGGTTAGGGTACGGGTTAGGGTTAGGGTTAGGGTTAGGTTTAGGGTACGGTTTAGGGTAAGGGGAAGAATTAGTGTTAGGGTTAGGGTACGGGTTAGGGTTAGGGTTAGAGGTTAGGGTTAGGGTTATGGTTAGGGTTATGGTTAGGGTACGGGTTAGGGATAGTGTACGGGTTAGGGTTAGGTTTAGGGTTAGGTTTAGGGTTAGCGTACGGGTTAGGGTTAGGGTTAGGGTAAGGGTTAGGGTTAGGGTACGGGTTAGGGTTAGGGTACGGGTTAGGGTACGGGTTAGGGTTAGGGTTAGGGTACGGGTTAGGGTTAGGGTACGGGTTAGGGTTAGGGTTAGGTTTAGGGTTAGGGTTAGGGTACGGATTAGGGTTAGGGTACGGGTTAGGGTTAGGGTTAGGGTATGGGTTAGGTTTAGGGTTAGGGTTAGTGTACGGGTTAGGGTTAGGGTTAAGTTTAGGTCCGGGTTAGGGTTAGGTTTAGCGGTTAGGTTTAGGGTACGGGTTAGGGTTAGGGTACGGGTTAGGGTTAGGGTTAGGGTTAGGGTACGGGTTAGGTTTAGGGTTAAGTTTAGGGTACGGGTTAGGGTACGGGTTAGGGTTAGTGTACGGATTAGGGTACGGGTTAGGGTTAGGTTTAGGGTTAGGGTTAGTGTACGGGTTAGTGTTAGGGTACGGGTTAGGGTTCGGGTACGGGTTAGGTTTAGGGTTAGGGTACGGGTTAGGGTTAGGGTTAGCGGATAGGGTTAGGGTTAAGGTTAGGGTTAGGGTTAGGTTTAGGGTTAGGGGAAGAATTAGGGTTAGGGTTAGGGTACGGGTTAGGGTTAGGGTTAGAGGTTAGGGTTAGGGTTATGGTTAGGGTTAGGGTTAGGGTACGGGTTAGGGTTAGGGTACGGGTTTGGGTACGGGTTAGGGTTAGGGTTAGGCTTAGGGTACTGGTTAGGGTAGGGTTAGGAGTTAGGGTTAGGTTTAGGGTTAGGGTACGGGTTAGGGTTAGGGTACGGGTTAGGGTTAGGGTTAGGGTTAGGTTTAGGGTACGGTTTAGGTTTAGGGGAAGAATTAGGGTTAGGGTTAGGGTACGGGTTAGGGTTAGGGTTAGAGGTTAGGGTTAGGGTTATGGTTAGGGTTAGGGTTAGGGTACGGGTTAGGGATAGTGTACGGGTTAGGGTTAGGGTTAGGGTTAGGGTTAGGGTTAGGGTTAGCGTACGGGTTAGTGTTAGGGTTAAGGTTAGGATTAGGGTTAGGGTTAGGGTTAGGGTACGGGTTTGGTTAAGGGTTAGCGTTAGGGTTAGGTTTAGGGTACGGGTTAGGGTTAGGGTTAGGGTTAGGGTACGGGTTAGCGTTAGGTGTAGGGTTAGGGTACGGGTTAGGGTACGGGTTAGGGTTAGGTTTAGGGTTAGGGTTAGGGGTAGGGTACGGGTTAGGGTTAGGTTTAGGGTACGGGTTAGTGTTAGGGTTAGAGTTAGGATTAGGGTTAGGGTTAGGTTTAGGGTACGGGTTAGGTTAAGGGTTAGGGTTAGTGTTATGGTTAGGGTTAGGGTACGGTTTAGGGTTCGGGTTAGGGTTAGGGTTAGGTTTAGGGTGAGGGTACGGGTTAGGGTTCGGGTTAGGGTTAGGTTTAGGGTACGGGTTAGGGTACGGGGTAGGGTACGGGTTAGGGTTAGGGTTAGAGTTAGGGTTAGGGTACGGGTTAGGGTTAGGGTTAGGGTTAGGGTTAGGGTACGGGTTAGGTTTAGGGTACGGGTTAGGGTTAGGGTTATTGTACGGGTTAGGGTTAGGGTTAGGGGTTAGGGTTAGGGTTAGGGTTAGGGTTAGGGTTAGGGTTAGGGTACGGGTTAGGGTTAGGGTATGGGTTAGGGTTAGGTTTAGGGTTAGGGTATGGTTTAGGGTTAGGGTATGGGTTAATGTTAGGGTTAGGGTACGTGTTAGGGTTAGGGTACGGGTTAGGGTTAGGGTAGGGGTTAGGGTTAGGTTTAGGGTACTTGTTAGAGTTAGGGTTAGGGGTTAGGGTTAGGGTTAGGGTTAGGGTACGGGTTAGGGTTAGTGTTAGGGTTAGGGTTAGGGTACGGGTTAGTGTTAGGGTTAGGGTTAGGATTAGGTTTAGTGTTAGGTTTAGGGTACAGGTTAGGGTTAGTCTTAGGGTGAGGGTACGAGTTAGTGTTAGGGTTAGGGTTATGATTAGGGTTAGGTTTAGGATAAGGGTACGGGTTCGGTTAAGGGTTAGGGTTAGGGTTAGGGTTAGGTTCAGGAAAGGGTTAGGGTTAGGGTTAGGGTTAGGGTTAGGGTTAGTGTACGGGTTAGGGTTAGGGTACGGTTTAGGGTACGTGTAAGGGTTAGGGTTAGGGTTAGGGTTAGGTTTAGGAAAGGGTTAGGGTTAGGGTTAGGGCACGGGTTAGGGTTAGGGTTAGGGGTAGGGTTAGGGTTAGGGTACGGGTTAGGGTTAGGGTATGGGTTAGGGTTAGGGTACGGGTTAGGGTTAGTGTTAGGGTTAGGGTTAGGGTTAGGGTACGGGTTAGTGTTAGGGTTAGGGTTAGGATTAGGTTTAGGGTTAGGTTTAGGGTACGGGTTAGGATTAAGGTTTAGGGTTAGGGTTAGGTTTAGAGTATGGGTTAGGGTACGGGTTAGGGTTAGGGTTAGGGTTAGGGTTAGGGTACGAGTTAGGGTTCGGGTTAGGGTTAGGGTTAGGTTTAGGGTGAGGGTACGGGTTAGGGTTAGGGTTAGGGTTAGGGTTAGGGTACGGGTTAGGTTTAGGGTACGGTTTAGGGTTAGGGTTATTGTACGGGTTAGGGTTAGGGTTAGGGGTTAGGGTTAGGGTTAGGGTACGGGTTAGGGTTAGGGTACGGGTTAGGGTTAGGGTATGGGTTAGGGTTAGGTTTAGGGTTAGGGTATGGTTTAGGGTTAGGGTATGGGTTAATGTTAGGGTTAGGGTACGTGTTAGGGTTAGGGTACGGGTTAGGGTTAGGGTAGGGGTTAGGGTTAGGTTTAGGGTACTTGTTAGAGTTAGGGTTAGGGGTTAGGGTTAGGGTTAGGGTTAGGGTACGGGTTAGGGTTAGTGTTAGGGTTAGGGTTAGGGTTAGGGTTAGGGTTAGGGTTAGGAAAGGGTTAGGGTTAGGGTTAGGGTTAGGTTTAGGATACGGGTTAGGGTTAGGGTTAAGGTTAGGGTACGGGTTAGTGTTAGGGTTAGGTTTAGGATTAGGGTTAGGGTTAGGGTTAGGGTACGGGTTAGGTTAAGTGTTAGGGTTAGGGTTAGGGTACGGGTTAGGCTTAGTGTTAGGTTTAGGAATAGGTTTAGGGTTAGCATAAGGGTTAGGGTACGGTTTAGTGTAAGGTTTAGGGTTAGGGTTAGGGTACGGGTTAGGGTTAGGGTTAGGGTTAGGGTTAGGTTACGGGTTAGGGTTAGGGTTAGGGTTAGGGTTAGGGTACGGGTTAGTGTTAGGGTTAGGGTTAGGATTAGGTTTAGGGTTAGGTTTAGGGTACAGGTTAGGGTTAGTCTTAGGGTGAGGGTACGAGTTAGTGTTAGGGTTAGGGTTATGATTAGGGTTAGGTTTAGGATAAGGGTACGGGTTCGGTTAAGGGTTAGGGTTAGGGTTAGGGTTAGCGTACGGGTTAGGGTTAGGGTACGGGTTAGGGTTACGTTTAGGGTTAGGTTTAGGGAACGGGTTAGGGTTAGGGTACGGATTAGGGTTAGGGTTAGGGTACGGGTTAGGGTTAGTCTTAGGGTGAGGGTACGGGTTAGTGTTAGAGTTAGAGTTAGGATTAGGGTTAGGGTTAGGTTTAGGGTACGGGTTAGGGTTAGGGTTAGGGTTAGGGTTAGGGTTAGGGTTAGCGTACGGGTTAGTGTTAGGGTTAAGGTTAGGATTAGGGTTAGGGTTAGGGTTAGGGTACGGGTTTGGTTAAGGGTTAGCGTTAGGGTTAGGTTTAGGGTACGGGTTAGGGTTAGGGTTAGGGTTAGGGTACGGGTTAGCGTTAGGTTTAGGGTTAGGGTTAGGGTTAGGGTACGGGTTAGGGTTAGGTTTACTGTTAGGGTTAGGGTTAGCGTACGTGTTAGGATGAGGGTTAGGTTTAGGGTTAGGTTTAGGTTACGTGTTAGGGTTAGGGTTAGGGTTAGGGTTAGGTTCAGGAAAGGGTTAGGGTTAGGGTTAGGGTTAGGGTTAGGGTTAGTGTACGGGTTAGGGTTAGGGTACGGTTTAGGGTACGTGTTAGGGTTAGGGTTAGGGTTAGGTTTAGGAAAGGGTTAGGGTTAGGGTTAGGGCACGGGTTAGGGTTAGGGTTAGGGGTAGGGTTAGGGTTAGGGTACGGGTTAGGGTTAGGGTATGGGTTAGGGTTAGGGTACGGGTTAGGGTTAGTGTTAGGGTTAGGGTTAGGGTTAGGGTACGGGTTAGTGTTAGGGTTAGGGTTAGGATTAGGTTTAGGGTTAGGTTTAGGGTACGGGTTAGGGTTAAGGTTTAGGGTTAGGGTTAGGTTTAGGGTATGGGTTAGGGTACGGGTTAGGGTTAGGGTACGGGTTAGTTTTAGGGTTAGGGTTAGGATTAGGGTTAGGGTTAGGGTTAGGGTACGGGTTAGGTTAAGTGTTAGGGTTAGGGTTAGGGTACGGGTTAGGGTTAGGGTTAGGTTTAGGATTAGGGTTAGGGTTAGGATACGGGTTAGGGTACGGGTTAGGGTTAGGGTTACGGTACCGGTTAGTTTTAGGGTTAGGGTTAGGATTAGGGTTAGGGTTAGGGTTAGGGTACGGGTTAGGTTAAGTGTTAGGGTTAGGTTTAGGGTACGGTTTAGAGTTAGGGTACGGGTTAGGGTTAGGGTTAGGGTACTGGTTAGGGTTAGGGTAAGGGTACGGGTTAGGGTTAGGGTTAGGGTTAGGGTACGTGTTAGGGTTAGGTTTAGGTTTACGGTACGGTTTAGGGTTAGGGTTAGGTGTTAGGGTTAGGGTATGGGTTAGGGTTAGGGTTAGGGTACGGGTTAGGGTACGGGGTAGGGTACGGGTTAGGGTTAGGGTTAGAGTTAGGGTTAGGGTACGAGTTAGGGTTAGGGTACGAGTTAGGATTAGGGTACAGGTTAGGGTTAGGGCAGGGTTAGGGTTAGGTTTAGGGTACGGGTTAGGTTTAGGGTACGGGTTAGTGTTAGGGTTATTGTACGGGTTAGGGTTAGGGTTAGGGGTTAGGGTTAGGGTTAGGGTTAGGGTACGGGTTAGGGTTAGGGTATGGGTTAGGATTAGGGTTAGGGTACGTGTTAGGGTTAGGGTACGGGTTAGGGTTAGGGTACGGGTTAGGGTTAGGGTACTTGTTATAATTAGGGTTAGGGGTTAGGTTTAGGGTTAGGGTTAGGGTACGGGTTAGGGTTAGTGTTAGGGTTAGGGTTAGCGTACGAGTTAGGGTTAGGGTACGGGTTAGTGTTAGGGTCAGCGTACGGGTTAGGGTTAGGTTTAGGTTTAGGGTTAGGTTTAGGGTACAGGTTAGTGTTAGGGTACGGGTTAGGGTTAGGTTTAGGGTTAGGGTTAGGGTTAGGGTTAGGAAAGGGTTAGGTTTAGGGGTAGGGTTAGGTTTAGGGTACGGGTTAGGTTTAGGGTTAGGGATAGTGTACGGGTTAGGGTTAGGGTTAGGGTTAGGGTTAGGGTTAGGGTTAGCGTACGGGTTAGTGTTAGGGTTAAGGTTAGGATTAGGGTTAGGGTTAGGGTTAGGGTACGGGTTTGGTTAAGGGTTAGCGTTAGGGTTAGGTTTAGGGTACGGGTTAGGGTTAGGGTTAGGGTTAGGGTACGGGTTAGCGTTAGGTGTAGGGTTAGGGTACGGGTTAGGGTACGGGTTAGGGTTAGGTTTAGGGTTAGGGTTAGGGGTAGGGTACGGGTTAGGGTTAGGGTTAGGGTACGGGTTAGTGTTAGGGTTAGAGTTAGGATTAGGGTTAGGGTTAGGTTTAGGGTACGGGTTAGGTTAAGGGTTAGGGTTAGTGTTATGGTTAGGGTTAGGGTACGGTTTAGGGTTCGGGTTAGGGTTAGGGTTAGGTTTAGGGTGAGGGTACGGGTTAGGGTTCGGGTTAGGGTTAGGTTTAGGGTACGGGTTAGGGTACGGGGTAGGGTACGGGTTAGGGTTAGGGTTAGAGTTAGGGTTAGGGTACGGGTTAGGGTTAGGGTTAGGGTTAGGGTTAGGGTACGGGTTAGGTTTAGGGTACGGGTTAGGGTTAGGGTTATTGTACGGGTTATGGTTAGGGTTAGGGGTTAGGGTTATGGTTAGGGTTAGGGTTAGGGTTAGGGTTAGGGTACGGGTTAGGGTTAGGGTATGGGTTAGGGTTAGGTTTAGGGTTAGGGTATGGTTTAGGGTTAGGGTATGGGTTAATGTTAGGGTTAGGGTACGTGTTAGGGTTAGGGTACGGGTTAGGGTTAGGGTAGGGGTTAGGGTTAGGTTTAGGGTACTTGTTAGAGTTAGGGTTAGGGGTTAGGGTTAGGGTTAGGGTTAGGGTACGGGTTAGGGTTAGTGTTAGGGTTAGGGTTAGGGTTAGGGTTAGGGTTAGGGTTAGGAAAGGGTTAGGGTTAGGGTTAGGGTTAGGTTTAGGATACGGGTTAGGGTTAGGGTTAGGGTTAGGGTACGGGTTAGTGTTAGGGTTAGGGTTAGGATTAGGGTTAGGGTTAGGGTTAGGGTACGGGTTAGGTTAAGTGTTAGGGTTAGGGTTAGGGTAAGGGTTAGGGTTAGTGTTAGGTTTAGGAATAGGTTTAGGGTTAGCATAAGGGTTTCGGTACGGTTTAGTGTAAGGTTTAGGGTTAGGGTTAGGGTACGGGTTAGGGTTAGGGTTAGGGTTAGGGATAGGGTACGGGTTAGGGTTAGGGTTAGGGTTAGGGTTAGGGTACGGGTTAGTGTTAGGGTTAGGGTTAGGATTAGGTTTAGGGTTAGGTTTAGGGTACAGGTTAGGGTTAGTCTTAGGGTGAGGGTACGAGTTAGTGTTAGGGTTAGGGTTATGATTAGGGTTAGGTTTAGGATAAGGGTACGGGTTCGGTTAAGGGTTAGGGTTAGGGTTACGGTTAGCGTACGGGTTAGGGTTAGGGTACGGGTTAGGGTTACGTTTAGGGTTAGGTTTAGGGAACGGGTTAGGGTTAGGGTACGGATTAGGGTTAGGGTTAGGGTACGGGTTAGGGTTAGTCTTAGGGTGAGGGTACGGGTTAGTGTTAGAGTTAGAGTTAGGATTAGGGTTAGGGTTAGGTTTAGGGTACGGGTTAGGGTTAGGGTTAGGGTTAGGGTTAGGGTTAGGGTTAGCGTACGGGTTAGTGTTAGGGTTAAGGTTAGGATTAGGGTTAGGGTTAGGGTTAGGGTACGGGTTTGGTTAAGGGTTAGCGTTAGGGTTAGGTTTAGGGTACGGGTTAGGGTTAGGGTTAGGGTTAGGGTACGGGTTAGCGTTAGGTTTAGGGTTAGGGTTAGGGTTAGGGTACGGGTTAGAGTTAGGGTTAGGGTAAGGGTTAGGTTACGGGTTAGGGTTAGGGTTAGGGTTAAGGTTAGGTTTAGGGTACGGGTTAGGGTTAGGGTTAGGGTTAGGGTACTGGTTAGGGTACGGGTTAAGGTTAGGGTACGGGTTAGTGTAAGGTTTAATGTACGGGTTAGGGTTAGGGTTAGAGTTAGAGTTAGTGTACGGGTTAGGGATAGGGTACGGGTTAGGGTTAGGGTACGGGTTAGGGTTAGGGTACGGGTTAGGTTTAGGGTACGAGTTAGGGTTACGGTACGGGTTAGGGTACGGGTTAGGGTTAGGGTTAGGGTTAGGGTACGGGTTAGGGTTAGGGTTAGGGTACGGGTTAGGGTTAGGTTTACTGTTAGGGTTAGGGTTAGCGTACGTGTTAGGGTGAGGGTTAGGTTTAGGGTTAGGTTTAGGTTACGGGTTAGGGTTAGGGTTAGGGTTAGGGTTAGGTTCAGGAAAGGGTTAGGGTTAGGGTTAGGGTTAGGGTTAGGGTTAGTGTACGGGTTAGGGTTAGGGTACGGTTTAGGGTACGTGTTAGGGTTAGGGTTAGGGTTAGGGTTAGGTTTAGGAAAGGGTTAGGGTTAGGGTTAGGGCACGGGTTAGGGTTAGGGTTAGGGGTAGGGTTAGGGTTAGGGTACGGGTTAGGGTTAGGGTATGGGTTAGGGTTAGGGTACGGGTTAGGGTTAGTGTTAGGGCTAGGGTTAGGGTTAGGGTACGGGTTAGTGTTAGGGTTAGGGTTAGGATTAGGTTTAGGGTTAGGTTTAGGGTACGGGTTAGGGTTAAGGTTTAGGGTTAGGGTTAGGTTTAGGGTATGGGTTAGGGTACGGGTTAGGGTTAGGGTTAGGGTACGGGTTAGTTTTAGGGTTAGGGTACGGGTTAGGGTTAGGGTTAGGGTTAGGGTACGGGTTAGGTTAAGTGTTAGGGTTAGGGTTAGGGTACGGGTTAGGGTTAGGGTTAGGTTTAGGATTAGGGTTAGGGTTAGGATACGGGTTAGATTACGGGTTAGGGTTAGGGTTACGGTACGGGTTAGTTTTAGGGTTAGGGTTAGGATTAGGGTTAGGGTTAGGGTTAGGGTATGGGTTAGGTTAAGTGTTAGGGTTAGGGTTAGGGTACGGTTTAGAGTTAGGGTACGGGTTAGGGTTAGGGTTAGGGTACTGGTTAGGGTTAGGGTAAGGGTACGGGTTAGGGTTAGGGTTAGGGTTAGGGTACGTGTTAGGGTTAGGGTTAGGTTTACGGTACGGTTTAGGGTTAGGGTTAGGTGTTAGGGTTAGGGTATGGGTTAGGGTTAGGGTTAGGGTACGGGTTAGGGTACGGGGTAGGGTACGGGTTAGGGTTAGGGTTAGAGTTAGGGGTAGGGTACGGGTTAGGGTTAGGGTACGAGTTAGGATTAGGTTACAGGTTAGGGTTAGGGCAGGGTTAGGGTTAGGTTTAGGGTACGGGTTAGGTTTAGGGTACGGGTTAGTGTTAGGGTTATTGTACGGGTTAGGGTTAGGGTTAGGGGTTAGGGTTAGGGTTAGGGTTAGGGTACGGGTTAGGGTTAGGGTATGGGTTAGGATTAGGGTTAGGGTACGTGTTAGGGTTAGGGTACGGGTTAGGGTTAGGGTACGGTTTAGGGTACGTGTTAGGGTTAGGGTTAGGGTTAGGGTTAGGTTTAGGAAAGGGTTAGGGTTAGGGTTAGGGTTAGGGCACGGGTTAGGGTTAGGGTTAGGGGTAGGGTTAGGGTTAGGGTACGGGTTAGGGTTAGGGTATGGGTTAGGGTTAGGGTACGGGTTAGGGTTAGTGTTAGGGTTAGGGTTAGGGTTAGGGTACGGGTTAGTGTTAGGGTTAGGGTTAGGATTAGGTTAGGGTTAGGTTTAGGGTACGGGTTAGGATTAAGGTTTAGGGTTAGGGTTAGGTTTAGGGTATGGGTTAGGGTACGGGTTAGGGTTAGGGTTAGGGTTAGGGTTAGGGTACGAGTTAGGGTTCGGGTTAGGGTTAGGGTTAGGTTTAGGGTGAGGGTACGGGTTAGGGTTAGGGTTAGGGTTAGGGTTAGGGTTAGGGTACGGGTTAGGTTTAGGGTACGGTTTAGGGTTAGGGTTATTGTACGGGTTAGGGTTAGGGTTAGGGGTTAGGGTTAGGGTTAGGGTACGGGTTAGGGTTAGGGTACGGGTTAGGGTTAGGGTATGGGTTAGGGTTAGGTTTAGGGTTAGGGTATGGTTTAGGGTTAGGGTATGGGTTAATGTTAGGGTTAGGGTACGTGTTAGGGTTAGGGTACGGGTTAGGGTTAGGGTAGGGGTTAGGGTTAGGTTTAGGGTACTTGTTAGAGTTAGGGTTAGGGGTTAGGGTTAGGGTTAGGGTTAGGGTACGGGTTAGGGTTAGTGTTAGGGTTAGGGTTAGGGTTAGGGTTAGGGTTAGGGTTAGGAAAGGGTTAGGGTTAGGGTTAGGGTTAGGTTTAGGATACGGGTTAGGGTTAGGGTTAGGGTTAGGGTACGGGTTAGTGTTAGGGTTAGGTTTAGGATTAGGGTTAGGGTTAGGGTTAGGGTACGGGTTAGGTTAAGTGTTAGGGTTAGGGTTAGGGTACGGGTTAGGGTTAGTGTTAGGTTTAGGAATAGGTTTAGGGTTAGCATAAGGGTTAGGGTACGGTTTAGTGTAAGGTTTAGGGTTAGGGTTAGGGTACGGGTTAGGGTTAGGGTTAGGGTTAGGGTTAGGTTACGGGTTAGGGTTAGGGTTAGGGTTAGGGTTAGGGTACGGGTTAGTGTTAGGGTTAGGGTTAGGATTAGGTTTAGGGTTAGGTTTAGGGTACAGGTTAGGGTTAGTCTTAGGGTGAGGGTACGAGTTAGTGTTAGGGTTAGGGTTATGATTAGGGTTAGGTTTAGGATAAGGGTACGGGTTCGGTTAAGGGTTAGGGTTAGGGTTAGGGTTAGCGTACGGGTTAGGGTTAGGGTACGGGTTAGGGTTACGTTTAGGGTTAGGTTTAGGGAACGGGTTAGGGTTAGGGTACGGATTAGGGTTAGGGTTAGGGTACGGGTTAGGGTTAGTCTTAGGGTGAGGGTACGGGTTAGTGTTAGAGTTAGAGTTAGGATTAGGGTTAGGGTTAGGTTTAGGGTACGGGTTAGGGTTAGGGTTAGGGTTAGGGTTAGGGTTAGGGTTAGCGTACGGGTTAGTGTTAGGGTTAAGGTTAGGATTAGGGTTAGGGTTAGGGTTAGGGTACGGGTTTGGTTAAGGGTTAGCGTTAGGGTTAGGTTTAGGGTACGGGTTAGGGTTAGGGTTAGGGTTAGGGTACGGGTTAGCGTTAGGTTTAGGGTTAGGGTTAGGGTTAGGGTACGGGTTAGGGTTAGGTTTACTGTTAGGGTTAGGGTTAGCGTACGTGTTAGGGTGAGGGTTAGGTTTAGGGTTAGGTTTAGGTTACGTGTTAGGGTTAGGGTTAGGGTTAGGGTTAGGTTCAGGAAAGGGTTAGGGTTAGGGTTAGGGTTAGGGTTAGGGTTAGTGTACGGGGTAGGGTTAGGGTACGGTTTAGGGTACGTGTTAGGGTTAGGGTTAGGGTTAGGTTTAGGAAAGGGTTAGGGTTAGGGTTAGGGCACGGGTTAGGGTTAGGGTTAGGGGTAGGGTTAGGGTTAGGGTACGGGTTAGGGTTAGGGTATGGGTTAGGGTTAGGGTACGGGTTAGGGTTAGTGTTAGGGTTAGGGTTAGGGTTAGGGTACGGGTTAGTGTTAGGGTTAGGGTTAGGATTAGGTTTAGGGTTAGGTTTAGGGTACGGGTTAGGGTTAAGGTTTAGGGTTAGGGTTAGGTTTAGGGTATGGGTTAGGGTACGGGTTAGGGTTAGGGTACGGGTTAGTTTTAGGGTTAGGGTTAGGATTAGGGTTAGGGTTAGGGTTAGGGTACGGGTTAGGTTAAGTGTTAGGGTTAGGGTTAGGGTACGGGTTAGGGTTAGGGTTAGGTTTAGGATTAGGGTTAGGGTTAGGATACGGGTTAGGGTACGGGTTAGGGTTAGGGTTACGGTACCGGTTAGTTTTAGGGTTAGGGTTAGGATTAGGGTTAGGGTTAGGGTTAGGGTACGGGTTAGGTTAAGTGTTAGGGTTAGGTTTAGGGTACGGTTTAGAGTTAGGGTACGGGTTAGGGTTAGGGTTAGGGTACTGGTTAGGGTTAGGGTAAGGGTACGGGTTAGGGTTAGGGTTAGGGTTAGGGTACGTGTTAGGGTTAGGTTTAGGTTTACGGTACGGTTTAGGGTTAGGGTTAGGTGTTAGGGTTAGGGTATGGGTTAGGGTTAGGGTTAGGGTACGGGTTAGGGTACGGGGTAGGGTACGGGTTAGGGTTAGGTTTAGAGTTAGGGTTAGGGTACGAGTTAGGGTTAGGGTACGAGTTAGGATTAGGGTACAGGTTAGGGTTAGGGCAGGGTTAGGGTTAGGTTTAGGGTACGGGTTAGGTTTAGGGTACGGGTTAGTGTTAGGGTTATTGTACGGGTTAGGGTTAGGGTTAGGGGTTAGGGTTAGGGTTAGGGTTAGGGTACGGGTTAGGGTTAGGGTATGGGTTAGGATTAGGGTTAGGGTACGTGTTAGGGTTAGGGTACGGGTTAGGGTTAGGGTACGGGTTAGGGTTAGGGTACTTGTTATAATTAGGGTTAGGGGTTAGGTTTAGGGTTAGGGTTAGGGTACGGGTTAGGGTTAGTGTTAGGGTTAGGGTTAGCGTACGAGTTAGGGTTAGGGTACGGGTTAGTGTTAGGGTCAGCGTACGGGTTAGGGTTAGGTTTAGGTTTAGGGTTAGGTTTAGGGTACAGGTTAGTGTTAGGGTACGGGTTAGGGTTAGGTTTAGGGTTAGGGTTAGGGTTAGGGTTAGGAAAGGGTTAGGTTTAGGGGTAGGGTTAGGTTTAGGGTACGGGTTAGGTTTAGGGTTAGGGTTAGGGTACGGGTTAGTGTTAGGGTTAGGGTGAGGATTAGGGTTAGGGTTAGGGTTAGGGTACCAGTTAGGTTAAGTGTTAGGGTTAGGGTTAGGGTAAGGGTTAGGGTTAGGGTTAGGTTTAGGATTAGGGTTAGGGTTAGGATACGGGTTAGGGTACGGTTAGTGTTAGGGTTAGGGTTAGGGTTAGGGTACGGGTTAGGGTTAGGGTTAGGGTTAGGGTTAGGTTACGGGTTAGGGTTAGGGTTAGGGTTAGGGTTAGGGTACGGGTTAGTGTTAGGGTAGGGTTAGGTTTAGGGTTAGGGTTAGGTTTAGGGTACGGGTTAGGGTTAGTGTTAGGTTTAGGGTACGGGTTAGTGTTAGGGTTAGGGTTAGGATTAGGGTTAGGCTTAGGATAAGGGTACGGGTTCGGTTAAGGGTTAGGGTTAGGGTTAGGGTTAGGGTTAGGGTTAGGGTACGGGTTAGGGTTAGGGTACGGGTTAGGGTTAGGTTTAGGGTTAGGTTTAGGGTACGGTTTAGGGTTAGGGTACGGATTAGTGTTAGGTTTAGGGTACGGGTTAGTGTTAGGGTTAGAGTTAGGATTAGGGTTAGGGTTAGGTTTAGGGTACGGGTTAGGTTAAGGGTTAGGGTTAGGGTTATGGTTAGGGTTAGGGTACGGGTTAGGGTTCGGGTTAGGGTTAGGGTTAGGTTTAGGGTGAGGGTACGGGTTAGGGTTCGGGTTAGGGTTAGGTTTAGGGTACGGATTAGGGTACGGGGTAGGGTACGGGTTAGGGTTAGGGTTAGGTTTAGGGTTAGGGTTAGCGTACGGGTTAGGGTTAGGGTTAGGTTTAGGGTTAGGTTTAGGGTACGGGTTAGGGTTAGTGTACGGTTAGGGTACGGTTTAGGGTTAGGGTTATGGTACGGTTTAGGGTTAGGGTACGGGTACGGGTTAGGGTTAGGGTACGGGTTAGGGTTAGGGTACGGTTTAGGGTATGGGTTAGGGTTAGGGTTAGGGTTTGGGTACGGGTTAGGGTTAGGGTTAGGGTTAGGGTAAGTGTTAGGGTACGGGATAGGGTACGGGTTAGGGTTAGGGTTATGTTTAGGGTACAGGTTAGGTTACCGGTTAGGGAAAGGGTTAGGTTTAGGGTACGGGTTAGGGTTAGGGTACGGGTTAGGGTACGGGTTAGGGTTAGGGTTAGGCTTAGGGTACTGGTTAGGGTAGGGTTAGGGGTTAGGGTTAGGTTTAGGGTTAGGGTACGGGTTAGGGTTAGGGTACGGGTTAGTGTTAGGGTTAGGGTTAGGTTTAGGCTACGGGTTAGGGTTAGGGGACGGATTAGGGTTAGGGTTAGGGTACGGATTAGGGTTAGGGATAGGGGTTAGGGTTAGGGTTATGGTTAGGGTTAGGGTTAGGGTACGGGTTAGGGTTAGGGTACGGGTTAGGTTTAGGGTTAGGGTTAGGTTTAGGGTTAGCGTACGTGTTAGGGTTAGGGTTAGGGTTAGGGTTAGGGTACGGGTTAGGGTTAGGATACGGGTTAGGGTTAGGGTTAGGGTACGGGTTAGGGTTAGGGTATGGGTTAGGGTTAGGGTTAGGTTTAGGGTTAGGGTACGGATTAGGGTTAGGGTACGGTTTAGGGTTAGGGTTAGGGTACTGGTTAGGGTTAGGGTTAGGGTATGGGTTAGGGTTAGGGTTAGGTTTAGGTCCGGGTTAGGGTTAGGTTTAGGGGTTAGGGTTAGGGTACGGGTTAGGGTACGGGTTAGGGTTAGGTTTAGGGTTAGGGTTAGGGGTAGGGTACGGTTTAGGGTTAGCGTTAGGGTACGGGTTAGTGTTAGGGTTAGAGTTAGGATTAGGGTTAGGGTTAGGTTTAGGGTACGGGTTAGGTTAAGGGTTAGGGTTAGTGTTATGGTTAGGGTTAGGGTACGGTTTAGGGTTCGGGTTAGGGTTAGGGTTAGGTTTAGGGTGAGGGTACGGGTTAGGGTTCGGGTTAGGGTTAGGTTTAGGGTACGGGTTAGGGTACGGGGTAGGGTACGGGTTAGGGTTAGGGTTAGAGTTAGGGTTAGGGTACGGGTTAGGGTTAGGGTTAGGGTTAGGGTACGGGTTAGGTTTAGGGTACGGGTTAGGGTTAGGGTTATTGTACGGGTTAGGGTTAGGGTTAGGGGTTAGGGTTAGGGTTAGGGTTAGGGTTAGGGTTAGGGTTAGGGTACGGGTTAGGGTTAGGGTATGGGTTAGGGTTAGGTTTAGGGTTAGGGTATGGTTTAGGGTTAGGGTATGGGTTAATGTTAGGGTTAGGGTACGTGTTAGGGTTAGGGTACGGGTTAGGGTTAGGGTAGGGGTTAGGGTTAGGTTTAGGGTACTTGTTAGAGTTAGGGTTAGGGGTTAGGGTTAGGGTTAGGGTTAGGGTACGGGTTAGGGTTAGTGTTAGGGTTAGGGTAAGGGTTAGGGTTAGGGTTAGGGTTAGGAAAGGGTTAGGGTTAGGGTTAGGGTTAGGTTTAGGATACGGGTTAGGGTTAGGGTTAGGGTTAGGGTACGGGTTAGTGTTAGGGTTAGGGTTAGGATTAGGGTTAGGGTTAGGGTTAGGGTACGGGTTAGGTTAAGTGTTAGGGTTAGGGTTAGGGTAAGGGTTAGGGTTAGTGTTAGGTTTAGGAATAGGTTTAGGGTTAGCATAAGGGTTACGGTACGGTTTAGTGTAAGGTTTAGGGTTAGGGTTAGGGTACGGGTTAGGGTTAGGGTTAGGGTTAGGGTTAGGGTACGGGTTAGGGTTAGGGTTAGGGTTAGGGTTAGGGTACGGGTTAGTGTTAGGGTTAGGGTTAGGATTAGGTTTAGGGTTAGGTTTAGGGTACAGGTTAGGGTTAGTCTTAGGGTGAGGGTACGAGTTAGTGTTAGGGTTAGGGTTATGATTAGGGTTAGGTTTAGGATAAGGGTACGGGTTCGGTTAAGGGTTAGGGTTAGGGTTAGGGTTAGCGTACGGGTTAGGGTTAGGGTACGGGTTAGGGTTACGTTTAGGGTTAGGTTTAGGGAACGGGTTAGGGTTAGGGTACGGATTAGGGTTAGGGTTAGGGTACGGGTTAGGGTTAGTCTTAGGGTGAGGGTATGGGTTAGTGTTAGAGTTAGAGTTAGGATTAGGGTTAGGGTTAGGTTTAGGGTACGGGTTAGGGTTAGGGTTAGGGTTAGGGTTAGGGTTAGGGTTAGCGTACGGGTTAGTGTTAGGGTTAAGGTTAGTATTAGGGTTAGGGTTAGGGTTAGGGTACGGGTTTGGTTAAGGGTTAGCGTTAGGGTTAGGTTTAGGGTACGGGTTAGGGTTAGGGTTAGGGTTAGGGTACGGGTTAGCGTTAGGTTTAGGGTTAGGGTTAGGGTTAGGGTACGGGTTAGAGTTAGGGTTAGGGTAAGGGTTAGGTTACGGGTTAGGGTTAGGGTTAGGGTTAAGGTTAGGTTTAGGGTACGGGTTAGGGTTAGGGTTAGGGTTAGGGTACTGGTTAGGGTACGGGTTAAGGTTAGGGTACGGGTTAGTGTAAGGTTTAATGTACGGGTTAGGGTTAGGGTTAGAGTTAGAGTTAGTGTACGGGTTAGGGATAGGGTACGGGTTAGGGTTAGGGTACGGGTTAGGGATAGGGTACGGGTTAGGTTTAGGGTACGAGTTAGGGTTAGGGTACGGGTTAGGGTACGGGTTAGGGTTAGGGTTAGGGTTAGGGTACGGGTTAGGGTTAGGGTTAGGGTACGGGTTAGGGTTAGGTTTACTGTTAGGGTTAGGGTTAGCGTACGTGTTAGGGTGAGGGTTAGGTTTAGGGTTAGGTTTAGGTTACGGGTTAGGGTTAGGGTTAGGGTTAGGGTTAGGTTCAGGAAAGGGTTAGGGTTAGGGTTAGGGTTAGGGTTAGGGTTAGTGTACGGGTTAGGGTTAGGGTACGGTTTAGGGTACGTGTTAGGGTTAGGGTTAGGGTTAGGGTTAGGTTTAGGAAAGGGTTAGGGTTAGGGTTAGGGCACGGGTTAGGGTTAGGGTTAGGGGTAGGGTTAGGGTTAGGGTACGGGTTAGGGTTAGGGTATGGGTTAGGGTTAGGGTACGGGTTAGGGTTAGTGTTAGGGCTAGGGTTAGGGTTAGGGTACGGGTTAGTGTTAGGGTTAGGGTTAGGATTAGGTTTAGGGTTAGGTTTAGGGTACGGGTTAGGGTTAAGGTTTAGGGTTAGGGTTAGGTTTAGGGTATGGGTTAGGGTACGGGTTAGGGTTAGGGTTAGGGTACGGGTTAGTTTTAGGGTTAGGGTTAGGATTAGGGTTAGGGTTAGGGTTAGGGTACGGGTTAGGTTAAGTGTTAGGGTTAGGGTTAGGGTACGGGTTAGGGTTAGGGTTAGGTTTAGGATTAGGGTTAGGGTTAGGATACGGGTTAGATTACGGGTTAGGGTTAGGGTTACGGTACGGGTTAGTTTTAGGGTTAGGGTTAGGATTAGGGTTAGGGTTAGGGTTAGGGTATGGGTTAGGTTAAGTGTTAGGGTTACGGTTAGGGTACGGTTTAGAGTTAGGGTACGGGTTAGGGTTAGGGTTAGGGTACTGGTTAGGGTTAGGGTAAGGGTACGGGTTAGGGTTAGGGTTAGGGTACGTGTTAGGGTTAGGGTTAGGTTTACGGTACGGTTTAGGGTTAGGGTTAGGTGTTACGGTTAGGGTATGGGTTAGGGTCAGGGTTAGGGTACGGGTTAGGGTACGGGGTAGGGTACGGGTTAGGGTTAGGGTTAGAGTTAGGGTTAGGGTACGGGTTAGGGTTAGGGTACGAGTTAGGATTAGGGTACAGGTTAGGGTTAGGGCAGGGTTAGGGTTAGGTTTAGGGTACGGGTTAGGTTTAGGGTACGGGTTAGAGTTAGGGTTATTGTACGGGTTAGGGTTAGGGTTAGGGGTTAGGGTTAGGGTTAGGGTTAGGGTACGGGTTAGGGTTAGGGTATGGGTTAGGATTAGGGTTAGGGTACGTGTTAGGGTTAGGGTACGGGTTAGGGTTAGGGTACGGGTTAGGGTTAGGGTACTTGTTATAATTAGGGTTAGGGGTTAGGGTTAGGGTTAGGGTTAGGGTACGGGTTAGGGTTAGTGTTAGGGTTAGGGTTAGCGTACGAGTTAGGGTTAGGGTACGGGTTAGTGTTAGGGTCAGCGTACGGGTTAGGGTTAGGTTTAGGTTTAGGGTTAGGTTTAGGGTACAGGTTAGTGTTAGGGTACGGGTTAGGGTTAGGTTTAGGGTTAGGGTTAGGGTTAGGGTTAGGAAAGGGTTAGGTTTAGGGGTAGGGTTAGGTTTAGGGTACGGGTTAGGTTTAGGGTTAGGGTTAGGGTACGGGTTAGTGTTAGGGTTAGGGTTAGGATTAGGGTTAGGGTTAGGGTTAGGGTACCGGTTAGGTTAAGTGTTAGGGTTAGGTTTAGGGTAAGGGTTAGGGTTAGGGTTAGGTTTAGGATTAGGGTTAGGGTTAGGATACGGGTTAGGGTACGGTTAGTGTTACGGTTAGGGTTAGGGTTAGGGTACGGGTTAGGGTTAGGGTTAGGGTTAGGGTTAGGTTACGGGTTAGGGTTAGGGTTAGGGTTAGGGTTAGGGTACGGGTTAGTGTTAGGGTAGGGTTAGGTTTAGGGTTAGGGTTAGGTTTAGGGTACGGGTTAGGGTTAGTGTTAGGTTTAGGGTACGGGTTAGTGTTAGGGTTAGGGTTAGGATTAGGGTTAGGCTTAGGATAAGGGTACGGGTTCGGTTAAGGGTTAGGGTTAGGGTTAGGGTTAGGGTTAGGGTACGGGTTAGGGTTAGGGTACGGGTTAGGGTTAGGTTTAGGGTTAGGTTTAGGGTACGGTTTAGGGTTAGGGTACGGATTAGTGTTAGGTTTAGGGTACGGGTTAGTGTTAGGGTTTGAGTTAGGATTAGGGTTAGGGTTAGGTTTAGGGTACGGGTTAGGTTAAGGGTTAGGGTTAGGGTTATGGTTAGGGTTAGGGTACGGGTTAGGGTTCGGGTTAGGGTTAGGGTTAGGTTTAGGGTGAGGGTACGGGTTAGGGTTCGGGTTAGGGTTAGGTTTAGGGTACGGGTTAGGGTACGGGGTAGGGTACGGGTTAGGGTTAGGGTTAGGTTTAGGGTTAGGGTTAGCGTACGGGTTAGGGTTAGGGTTAGGTTTAGGGTTAGGTTTAGGGTACGGGTTAGGGTTAGTGTACGGTTAGGGTACGGTTTAGGGTTAGGGTTATGGTACGGTTTAGGGTTAGGGTACGGGTACGGGTTAGGGTTAGGGTACGGGTTAGGGTTAGGGTACGGTTTAGGGTATGGGTTAGGGTTAGGGTTAGGGTTTGGGTACGGGTTAGGGTTAGGGTTAGGGTTAGGGTAAGTGTTAGGGTACGGGTTAGGGTACGGGTTAGGGTTAGGGTTATGTTTAGGGTACAGGTTAGGTTACCGGTTAGGGTAAGGGTTAGGTTTAGGGTACGGGTTAGGGTTATGGTACGGGTTAGGGTACGGGTTAGGGTTAGGGTTAGGCTTAGGGTACTGGTTAGGGTAGGGTTAGGGGTTAGGGTTAGGTTTAGGGTTAGGGTACGGGTTAGGGTTAGGGTACGGGTTAGTGTTAGGGTTAGGGTTAGGTTTAGGCTACGGGTTAGGGTTAGGGGACGGATTAGGGTTAGGGTTAGGGTACGGATTAGGGTTAGGGATAGGGGTTAGGGTTAGGGTTATGGTTAGGGTTAGGGTTAGGGTACGGGTTAGGGTTAGGGTACGGGTTAGGTTTAGGGTTAGGGTTAGGTTTAGGGTTAGCGTACGTGTTAGGGTTAGGGTTAGGGTTAGGGTTAGGGTACGGGTTAGGGTTAGGATACGGGTTAGGGTTAGGGTTAGGGTACGGGTTAGGGTTAGGGTATGGGTTAGGGTTAGGGTTAGGTTTAGGGTTAGGGTACGGATTAGGGTTAGGGTACGGTTTAGGGTTAGGGTTAGGGTACTGGTTAGGGTTAGGGTTAGGGTATGGGTTAGGGTTAGGGTTAGGTTTAGGTCCGGGTTAGGGTTAGGTTTAGGGGTTAGGGTTAGGGTACGGGTTAGGGTACGGGTTAGGGTTAGGTTTAGGGTTAGGGTTAGGGGTAGGGTACGGGTTAGGGTTAGGGTTAGGGTACGGGTTAGTGTTAGGGTTAGAGTTAGGATTAGGGTTAGGGTTACGTTTAGGGTACGGGTTAGGTTAAGGGTTAGGGTTAGTGTTATGGTTAGGGTTAGGGTACGGGTTAGGGTTCGGGTTAGGGTTAGGGTTAGGTTTAGGGTGAGGGTACGGGTTAGGGTTCGGGTTAGGGTTAGATTTAGGGTACGGGTTAGTGTACGGGGTAGGGTACGGGTTAGGGTTAGGGTTAGAGTTAGGGTTAGGGTACGGGTTAGGGTTAGGGTTAGGGTTAGGGTTAGGGTACGGGTTAGGTTTAGGGTACGGGTTAGGGTTAGGGTTATTGTACGGGTTAGGGTTAGGGTTAGGGGTTAGGGTTAGGGTTAGGGTTAGGGTTAGGGTTAGGGTACGGGTTAGGGTTAGGGTATGGGTTAGGGTTAGGTTTAGGGTTAGGGTAAGGTTTAGGGTTAGGGTATGGGTTAATGTTAGGGTTAGGGTACGTGTTAGGGTTAGGGTACGGGTTAGGGTTAGGGTAGGGGTTAGGGTTAGGTTTAGGGTACTTGTTAGAGTTAGGGTTAGGGGTTAGGGTTAGGGTTAGGGTTAGGGTACGGGTTAGGGTTAGTGTTAGGGTTAGGGTTAGCGTACGAGTTAGGGTTAGGGTACGGGTTAGGGTTAGGGTTAGGGTTAGGGTTATGGTTAGGTTTAGGGGTTAGGGTTAGGGTTAGGGTTAGGGTTAGGGTACGGGTTAGGGTTAGGGTTAGGGTTAGGGTTAGCGTACGGGTTAGGGTTAGGTTTAGGTTTAGGGTTAGGTTTAGGGTACAGGTTAGTGTTAGGGTACGGATTAGGGTTAGGTTTAGGGTTAGGGTTAGGGTTAGGTTTAGGAAAGTGTTAGGGTTAGGGTTAGGGTTAGGTTTAGGGTACGGGTTAGGGTTAGGGTTAGGGTATGGGTTAAGGTACGGGTTAGGGTTAGGGTTAGGGTTAGGGTACGGGTTAGGGTTTGGGTTAGGTGTTAGGGGTTAGGGTTAGGGTTAGGGTTAATTTTAGGGTACGGGTTAGGGTACGGGTTAGGGTTAGCGTACGTGTTAGTGTTAGGGTTATGGTTAGGGTTAGGGTACGGGTTAGGGTACGGGTTAGGGTACGGGTTAGGGTTAGGGTTAGGGTTAGGGTACGGGTTAGGGTTAGGGTTAGGGTTAGGGTTAGGTTTAGGAAAGGGTTAGGGTTAGGGTTAGGGTACGGGTTAGGGTTAGGTTTAGGGGTGGGGTTTGGGTTTGGGTACGGGTTAGGGTTAGGGTACGGGTTAGGCTTAGGGTACGGGTTAGGGTACGGGTTAGGGTTAGGGTTAGGTTACGTTTTAGGGTTAGGGTACGGTTTAGGTTATGGGTTAGGGTTAGGGTTAGGGTTTGGGTACGGTTTAGGGTTAGGGTACGGGTTAGGGTTAGGGTTAGGGTACAGGTTAGTGTTAGGTTTAGGGTTAGGGTACGGGTTAGGGTTAGGTTTAGGTTTAGGGTCCCGGTTAGGGTTAGGGTTAGGGGTTAGGGTTAGTGTACGGGTTAGGGTTAGGGTTAGGATTAGGGTTAGGGTTAGGGTACGGGTTAGGCTTATGGTTAGGGTTAGTGTTAGGATTAAAGTACGTGTTAGGGTTAGGGTTAGGGTTAGGGTTAGGGTTAGGGTTAGGGGTTAGGTGTTAGTGTTAGGGTAAGGGTTAGGGTTAGGGTTAGGGTACGGTTTAGTGTACGAGTTAGGGTTAGGGTTAGGGTTAGGGTAAGGGTTAGAGTTAGGGTTAGGGTTTGGGTTGGGGTTAGGGTTAGGGTACGAGTTAGGGTTAGTGTTAGGGTTAGTGTAAGGGATAGGGTGCGGGTTAGAGTATGGGTTAGGGTTAGGGTTAGGGTTAGGGTACGGGTTAGGGTTAGGGTTAGGGTAAGGGTTAGGTTTAGGGTACGGGTTAGGGTACGGGTTAGGGTTAGGGTACGGGTTAGGGTACGGGTTAGTGTTAGGGTTAGGGCAAGGGTTAGGGTTAGGGTACAGGTTAGGTTTAGGGTACGGGTTAGGGTTAGGCTTAGGGTATGGGTTAGGGTTAGGGTTTGGGGTTAGGGTTAGGGGTAGGGTACGGGTTAGGTTTAGGGTAAGGTTTAGGGTTAGTGTTAGGGTTAGGTTTAGTTTACGGGTTAGGGTTAGGGTACGGATTAGGTTTAGGGTTAGGGTACGCATTAGTGTTAGGGTTAGGGTTAGGATTAGGGTTAGGGTTAGGTTTAGGGTACGGGTTAGGGTTAGGGTTAGGGTACTGTTTAGTGTTAGGGTTAGGGTTTGGATTAGGGTTAGGGTTAGGGTTAGGGTACGGATTAGGGTTAGGGTACGGGTTAGGGTTAGGGTTAGGGTACGGGTTAGGGTTAGGGTTAGGGTATGGGTTAGGGTTAGGGTTAGGGTTAGTGTACGGGTTAGGGTTAGGGTTATGTTTAGGTCCGGGTTAGGGTTAGGTTTAGGGGTTAGGGTTAGGGTACGGGTTAGGGTTAGGGTTAGGGTTAGGGTTATGTTTAGGGGTAGGGTACGGGTTAGGGTTAGGGTTAGGGTTAGGGTTAGGCTTTAGGGGTTAGTGTTAGGGTAAGGGTTAGGGTTAGGGTTAGGGTACGGGTTAGGGTACGTGTTAGGGTTAGGGTTAGGGTTAGGGGTTAGAAGTTAAGGTTAGGGTTAGGGTTAGGGTTAGGGTTAGGGTTAGGGTACGGGTTAGGGTATGGGTTAGGGTTAGGGTACGTGTTAGTGTTAGGGTGATGGTTAGGGTTAGGGTACGGGTTAGGTTTAGGGTACGGGTTAGGGTACGGGTTAGTGTGAGGGTTAGGGTTAGGGTACGGGTTAGGAAAGGGTTAGGGTTAGGGTTAGGTTACGGGTTAGGGTTAGGTTTAGGGGTACGGTTAGGGTTAGTGTACGGGTTAGGGTTACGGTACGGGTTAGGGTTAGGGTACGGGTTAGGGTACGGTTTAGGGTTAGGGTTATTGTACGGTTTAGGGTTAGGGTACGGGTACGGGTTAGGGTTAGGGTACGGGTTAGGGTTAGGGTACGGTTTAGGGTACGGGTTAGGGTTAGGGTTAGGTTTTGGGTATGGGTTAGGGTTAGGGTTAGGGTTAGGGTAAGGGTTAGGGTACGGGTTAGGGTACAGGTTATGGTTAGGGTTATGTTTAGGGTACGGGTTAGGTTACCGGTTAGGGTAACGGTTAGGGTTAGTGTACGTGTTAGGGTACGGGTTAGGGTTAGGGTACGGGTTTGGGTACGGGTTAGGGTTAGGGTTAGGCTTAGGGTACTGGTTAGGGTAGGGTTAGGAGTTAGGGTTAGGTTTAGGGTTAGGGTACGGGTTAGGGTTAGGGTACGGGTTAGGGTTAGGGTTAGGGTTAGGTTTAGGGTACGGTTTAGGGTTAGGGGAAGAATTAGGGTTAGGGTTAGGGTACGGGTTAGGGTTAGGGTTAGAGGTTAGGGTTAGGGTTATGGTTAGGGTTAGGGTTAGGGTACGGGTTAGGGATAGTGTACGGGTTAGGGTTAGGGTTAGGGTTAGGGTTAGGGTTAGGGTTAGCGTACGGGTTAGTGTTAGGGTTAAGGTTAGGATTAGGGTTAGGGTTAGGGTTAGGGTACGGGTTTGGTTAAGGGTTAGCGTTAGGGTTAGGTTTAGGGTACGGGTTAGGGTTAGGGTTAGGGTTAGGGTACGGGTTAGCGTTAGGTTTAGGGTTAGGGTTAGGGTTAGGGTACGGGTTAGGGTTAGGTTTACTGTTAGGGTTAGGGTTAGCGTACGTGTTAGGGTGAGGGTTAGGTTTAGGGTTAGGTTTAGGTTACGGGTTAGGGTTAGGGTTAGGGTTAGGGTTAGGTTCAGGAAAGGGTTAGGGTTAGGGTTAGGGTTAGGGTTAGGGTTAGTGTACGGGTTAGGGTTAGGGTACGGTTTAGGGTACGTGTTAGGGTTAGGGTTAGGGTTAGGGTTAGGTTTAGGAAAGGGTTAGGGTTAGGGTTAGGGCACGGGTTAGGGTTAGGGTTAGGGGTAGGGTTAGGGTTAGGGTACGGGTTAGGGTTAGGGTATGGGTTAGGGTTAGGGTACGGGTTAGGGTTAGTGTTAGGGTTAGGGTTAGGGTTAGGGTACGGGTTAGTGTTAGGGTTAGGGTTAAGATTAGGTTTAGGGTTAGGTTTAGGGTACGGGTTAGGGTTAAGGTTTAGGGTTAGGGTTAGGTTTAGGGTATGGGTTAGGGTACGGGTTAGGGTTAGGGTTAGGGTACGGGTTAGTTTTAGGGTTAGGGTTAGGATTAGGGTTAGGGTTAGGGTTAGGGTACGGGTTAGGTTAAGTGTTAGGGTTAGGGTTAGGGTACGGGTTAGGGTTAGGGTTAGGTTTAGGATTAGGGTTAGGGTTAGGATACGGGTTAGGGTACGGGTTAGGGTTAGGGTTACGGTACGGGTTAGTTTTAGGGTTAGGGTTAGGATTAGGGTTAGGGTTAGGGTTAGGGTATGGGTTAGGTTAAGTGTTAGGGTTAGGGTTAGGGTACGGTTTAGAGTTAGGGTACGGGTTAGGGTTAGGGTTAGGGTACTGGTTAGGGTTAGGGTAAGGGTACGGGTTAGGGTTAGGGTTAGGGTTAGGGTACGTGTTAGGGTTAGGGTTAGGTTTACGGTACGGTTTAGGGTTAGGGTTAGGTGTTAGGGTTAGGGTATGGGTTAGGGTTAGGGTTAGGGTACGGGTTAGGGTACGGGGTAGGGTACGGTTTAGGGTTAGGGTTAGAGTTAGGGTTAGGGTACGGGTTAGGGTTAGGGTACGAGTTAGGATTAGGGTACAGGTTAGGGTTAGGGCAGGGTTAGGGTTAGGTTTAGGGTACGGGTTAGGTTTAGGGTACGGGTTAGTGTTAGGGTTATTGTACGGGTTAGGGTTAGGGTTAGGGGTTAGGGTTAGGGTTAGGGTTAGGGTACGGGTTAGGGTTAGGGTATGGGTTAGGATTAGGGTTAGGGTACGTGTTAGGGTTAGGGTACGGGTTAGGGTTAGGGTACGGGTTAGGGTTAGGGTACTTGTTATAATTAGGGTTAGGGGTTAGGGTTAGGGTTAGGGTTAGGGTACGGGTTAGGGTTAGTGTTAGGGTTAGGGTTAGCGTACGAGTTAGGGTTAGGGTACGGGTTAGTGTTAGGGTCAGCGTACGGGTTAGGGTTAGGTTTAGGTTTAGGGTTAGGTTTAGGGTACAGGTTAGTGTTAGGGTACGGGTTAGGGTTAGGTTTAGGGTTAGGGTTAGGGTTAGGGTTAGGAAAGGGTTAGGTTTAGGGGTAGGGTTAGGTTTAGGGTACGGGTTAGGTTTAGGGTTAGGGTTAGGGTACGGGTTAGTGTTAGGGTTAGGGTTAGGATTAGGGTTAGGGTTAGGGTTAGGGTACCGGTTAGGTTAAGTGTTAGGGTTAGGGTTAGGGTAAGGGTTAGGGTTAAGGTTAGGTTTAGGATTAGGGTTAGGGTTAGGATACGGGTTAGGGTACGGTTAGTGTTACGGTTAGGGTTAGGGTTAGGGTACGGGTTAGGGTTAGGGTTAGGGTTAGGGTTAGGTTACGGGTTAGGGTTAGGGTTAGGGTTAGGGTACGGGTTAGTGTTAGGGTAGGGTTAGGTTTAGGGTTAGGGTTAGGTTTAGGGTACGGGTTAGGGTTAGTGTTAGGTTTAGGGTACGGGTTAGTGTTAGGGTTAGGGTTAGGATTAGGGTTAGGCTTAGGATAAGGGTACGGGTTCGGTTAAGGGTTAGGGTTAGGGTTAGGGTTAGGGTTAGGGTACGGGTTAGGGTTAGGGTACGGGTTAGGGTTAGGTTTAGGGTTAGGTTTAGGGTACGGTTTATGGTTAGGGTACCGATTAGTGTTAGGTTTAGGGTACGGGTTAGTGTTAGGGTTAGAGTTAGGATTAGGGTTAGGGTTAGGTTTAGGGTACGGGTTAGGTTAAGGGTTAGGGTTAGGGTTATGGTTAGGGTTAGGGTACGGGTTAGGGTTCGGGTTAGGGTTAGGGTTAGGTTTAGGGTGAGGGTACTGGTTAGGGTTCGGGTTAGGGTTAGGTTTAGGGTACGGGTTAGGGTACGGGGTAGGGTACGGGTTAGGGTTAGGGTTAGGTTTAGGGTTAGGGTTAGCGTACGGGTTAGGGTTAGGGTTAGGTTTAGGGTTAGGTTTAGGGTACGGGTTAGGGTTAGTGTACGGTTAGGGTACGGTTTAGGGTTAGGGTTATGGTACGGTTTAGGGTTAGGGTACGGGTACGGGTTAGGGTTAGGGTACGGGTTAGTGTTAGGGTACGGTTTAGGGTATGGGTTAGGGTTAGGGTTAGGGTTTGGGTACGGGTTAGGTTTAGGGTTAGGGTTAGGGTAAGTGTTAGGGTACGGGTTAGGGTACGGGTTAGGGTTAGGGTTATGTTTAGGGTACAGGTTAGGTTACCGGTTAGGGTAAGGGTTAGGTTTAGGGTACGGGTTAGGGTTATGGTACGGGTTAGGGTACGGGTTAGGGTTAGGGTTAGGCTTAGGGTACTGGTTAGGGTAGGGTTAGGGGTTAGGGTTAGGTTTAGGGTTAGGGTACGGGTTAGGGTTAGGGTACGGGTTAGTGTTAGGGTTAGGGTTAGGTTTAGGCTACGGGTTAGGGTTAGGGGACGGATTAGGGTTAGGGTTAGGGTACGGATTAGGGTTAGGGATAGGGGTTAGGGTTAGGGTTATGGTTAGGGTTAGGGTTAGGGTACGGGTTAGGGTTAGGGTACGGGTTAGGTTTAGGGTTAGGGTTAGGTTTAGGGTTAGCGTACGTGTTAGGGTTAGGGTTAGGGTTAGGGTTAGGGTACGGGTTAGGGTTAGGATACGGGTTAGGGTTAGGGTTAGGGTACGGGTTAGGGTTAGGGTATGGGTTAGGGTTAGGGTTAGGTTTAGGGTTAGGGTACGGATTAGGGTTAGGGTACGGTTTAGGGTTAGGGTTAGGGTACTGGTTAGGGTTAGGGTTAGGGTATGGGTTAGGGTAAGGGTTAGGTTTAGGTCCGGGTTAGGGTTAGGTTTAGGGGTTAGGGTTAGGGTACGGGTTAGGGTACGGGTTAGGGTTAGGTTTATGGTTAGGGTTAGGGGTAGGGTACGGGTTAGGGTTAGGGTTAGGGTACGGGTTAGTGTTAGGGTTAGAGTTAGGATTAGGGTTAGGGTTACGTTTAGGGTACGGGTTAGGTTAAGGGTTAGGGTTAGTGTTATGGTTAGGGTTAGGGTACGGGTTAGGGTTCGGGTTAGGGTTAGGGTTAGGTTTAGGGTGAGGGTACGGGTTAGGGTTCGGGTTAGGGTTAGGTTTAGGGTACGGGTTAGGGTACGGGGTAGGGTACGGGTTAGGGTTAGGGTTAGAGTTAGGGTTAGGGTACGGGTTAGGGTTAGGGTTAGGGTTAGGGTTAGGGTACGGGTTAGGTTTAGGGTACGGGTTAGGGTTAGGGTTATTGTACGGGTTAGTGTTAGGGTTAGGGGTTAGGGTTAGGGTTAGGGTTAGGGTTAGGGTTAGGGTACGGGTTAGGGTTAGGGTATGGGTTAGGGTTAGGTTTAGGGTTAGGGTAAGGTTTAGGGTTAGGGTATGGGTTAATGTTAGGGTTAGGGTACGTGTTAGGGTTAGGGTACGCGTTAGGGTTAGGTTTAGGTTTAGGGTTAGGTTTAGGGTACAGGTTAGTGTTAGGGTACGGATTAGGGTTAGGTTTAGGGTTAGGGTTAGGTTTAGGAAAGTGTTAGGGTTAGGGTTAGGGTTAGGTTTAGGGTACGGGTTAGGGTTAGGGTTAGGGTACGGGTTAAGGTACGGGTTAGGGTTAGGGTTAGGGTTAGGGTACGGGTTAGGGTTTGGGTTAGGTGTTAGGGGTTAGGGTTAGGGTTAATTTTAGGGTACGGGTTAGGGTACGGGTTAGGGTTAGCGTACGTGTTAGTGTTAGGGTTATGGTTAGGGTTAGGGTACGGGTTAGGGTACGGGTTAGGGTACGGGTTAGGGTTAGGGTTAGGGTTAGGGTTAGGGTTAGGGTTAGGTTTAGGAAAGGGTTAGGGTTAGGGTTAGGGTACGGGTTAGGGTTAGGTTTAGGGGTGGGGTTTGGGTTTGGGTACGGGTTAGGGTTAGGGTACGGGTTAGGCTTAGGGTACGGGTTAGGGTACGGGTTAGGGTTAGGGTTAGGTTACGTTTTAGGGTTAGGGTACGGTTTAGGTTATGGGTTAGGGTTAGGGTTAGGGTTTGGGTACGGTTTAGGGTTAGGGTACGGGTTAGGGTTAGGGTTAGGGTACAGGTTAGTGTTAGGTTTAGGGTTAGGGTACGGGTTAGGGTTAGGGTTAGGTTTAGGGTCCCGGTTAGGGTTAGGGTTAGGGGTTAGGGTTAGTGTACGGGTTAGGGTTAGGGTTAGGATTAGGGTTAGGGTTAGGGTACGGGTTAGGCTTATGGTTAGGGTTAGTGTTAGGATTAAAGTACGTGTTAGGGTTAGGGTTAGGGTTAGGGTTAGGGTTAGGGTTAGGGGTTAGGTGTTAGTGTTAGGGTAAGGGTTAGGGTTAGGGTTAGGGTACGGTTTAGTGTACGAGTTAGGGTTAGGGTTAGGGTTAGGGTAAGGGTTAGAGTTAGGGTTAGGGTTTGGGTTGGGGTTAGGGTTAGGGTACGAGTTAGGGTTAGGTTTAGGGTTAGTGTAAGGGATAGGGTGCGGGTTAGAGTATGGGTTAGGGTTAGGGTTAGGTTTAGGGTACGGGTTAGGGTTAGGGTTAGGGTAAGGGTTAGGTTTAGGGTACGGGTTAGGGTACGGGTTAGGGTTAGGGTACGGGTTAGGGTTCGGGTTAGTGTTAGGGTTAGGGCAAGGGTTAGGGTTAGGGTACAGGTTAGGTTTAGGGTACGGGTTAGGGTTAGGCTTAGGGTACGGGTTAGGGTTAGGGTTTGGGGTTAGGGTTAGGGGTAGGGTACGGGTTAGGGTTAGGGTAAGGTTTAGGGTTAGGGTTAGGGTTAGGTTTAGTTTACGGGTTAGGGTTAGGGTACGGATTAGGTTTAGGGTTAGGGTACGCATTAGTGTTAGGGTTAGGGTTAGGGTTAGGATTAGGGTTAGGGTTAGGTTTAGGGTACGGGTTAGGGTTAGGGTTAGGGTACTGTTTAGTGTTAGGGTTAGGGTTTGGATTAGGGTTAGGGTTAGGGTTAGGGTACGGATTAGGGTTAGGGTACGGGTTAGGGTTAGGGTTAGGGTACGGGTTAGGGTTAGGGTTAGGGTATGGGTTAGGGTTAGGGTTAGGGTTAGTGTACGGGTTAGGGTTAGGGTTAGGTTTAGGTCCGGGTTAGGGTTAGGTTTAGGGGTTAGGGTTAGGGTACGGGTTAGGGTTAGGGTTAGGGTTAGGGTTATGTTTAGGGGTAGGGTACGGGTTAGGGTTAGGGTTAGGGTTAGGGTTAGGCTTTAGGGGTTAGTGTTAGGGTAAGGGTTAGGGTTAGGGTTAGGGTACGGGTTAGGGTACGTGTTAGGGTTAGGGTTAGGGTTAGGGGTTAGAAGTTAAGGTTAGGGTTAGGGTTAGGGTTAGGGTTAGGGTTAGGGTACGGGTTAGTGTATGGGTTAGGGTTAGGGTACGTGTTAGTGTTAGGGTGATGGTTAGGGTTAGGGTACGGGTTAGGTTTAGGGTACGGGTTAGGGTACGGGTTAGTGTGAGGGTTAGGGTTAGGGTACGGGTTAGGAAAGGGTTAGGGTTAGGGTTAGGTTACGGGTTAGGGTTAGGTTTAGGGGTACGGTTAGGGTTAGTGTACGGGTTAGGGTTACGGTACGGGTTAGGGTTAGGGTACGGGTTAGGGTACGGTTTAGGGTTAGGGTTATTGTACGGTTTAGGGTTAGGGTACGGGTACGGGTTAGGGTTAGGGTACGGGTTAGGGTTAGGGTACGGTTTAGGGTACGGGTTAGGGTTAGGGTTAGGGTTTGGGTATGGTTTAGGGTTAGGGTTAGGGTTAGGGTTAGGGTAAGGGTTAGGGTACGGGTTAGGGTACAGGTTATGGTTAGGGTTATGTTTAGGGTACGGGTTAGGTTACCGGTTAGGGTAACGGTTAGGGTTAGTGTACGTGTTAGGGTACGGGTTAGGGTTAGGGTACGGGTTAGGGTACGGGTTAGGGTTAGGGTTAGGCTTAGGGTACTGGTTAGGGTAGGGTTAGGGGTTAGGGTTAGGTTTAGGGTTAGGGTACGGGTTAGGGTTAGGGTACGGGTTAGGGTTAGGGTTAGGGTTAGGTTTAGGGTACGGTTTAGGGTTAGGTGAAGAATTAGGGTTAGGGTTAGGGTACGGGTTAGGGTTAGGGTTAGAGGTTAGGGTTAGGGTTATGGTTAGGGTTAGGGTTAGGGTACGGGTTAGGGATAGTGTACGGGTTAGGGTTAGGGTTAGGGTTAGGTTTAGGGTTAGCGTACGGGTTAGGGTTAGGGTTAGGGTAAGGGTTAGTGTTAGGGTACGGGTTAGGGTTAGGGTACGGGTTAGGGTACGGGTTAGGGTTAGGGTAAGGGTACGGGTTAGGGTTAGGGTACGGGTTAGGGTTAGGGTTAGGTTTAGGGTTAGGGTTAGGGTACGGATTAGGGTTAGGGTACGGGTTATGGTTAGGTTTAGGGTACGGGTTAGGGTTAGGGTTAGGGTATGGGTTAGGTTTAGGGTTAGGGTTAGTGTACGGGTTAGGGTTAGGGTTAAGTTTAGGTCCGGGTTAGGGTTAGGTTTAGCGGTTAGGTTTAGGGTACGGGTTAGGGTTAGGGTACGGGTTAGGTTTAGGGTTAGGGTATGGGTTAGGTTTAGGGTTAAGGTTAGGGTACGGGTTAGGGTACGGGTTAGGGTTAGTGTACGGATTAGGGTACGGGTTAGGGTTAGGGTTAGGGTTAGGGTTAGGGTACGGGTTAGTGTTAGGGTACGGGTTAGGGTTCGGGTACGGGTTAGGTTTAGGGTTAGGGTACGGGTTAGGGTTAGGGTTAGCGGATAGGTTTAGGGTTAAGGTTAGGGTTAGGGTTAGGTTTAGGGTTAGGGTTAAGGTTAGGGTTAGGGTTAGGTTTAGGGTACGGGTTAGTGTTAAGGTTAGGGTTAGGTTTAGGGTACGGGTTAGGGTTAGGGTACGGGTTAGGGTTAGGGTTAGGGTACGGGTTACGGTTAGGGTTAGGGGTTAGGGTTAGGGTTAGGGTTAGGTCTAGGGTTAGGGTACGGGTTAGGGTTAGGGTACGGTTTAGGGTTAGGGTGAGGGTTAGGGTTAGGGTTAGCATACGGGTTAGGGTTAGGTTTAGGGTTAGGGTTAGTGTTAGGATTCGGGTTACGGTTAGGGTACGGGTTAGGGTTAGGGTTAGGGTTAGGGTTAGGAAAGTTTAGGGTTAGGATTAGGGCTAGGGTTAGGGTACGGGTTAGGGTTAGGGTTAGGGTTAGGGTTAGTGTTAGGGTACGGGTTAGGATTAGGGTACGGGTTAGGGTTAGGGTTAGGTTTAGGAAAGGGTTAGGGTTAGGATTAGGGTTAGGGTTAGGGTACGGGTTAAGGTTAGGGTTAGGGTACGGGTTAGGGTTAGGGTTAGGGTTAGGGTTAGGGTTTGGGTACGGGTACGGGTTAGGGTTAGGGTTAGGGTAAGGGTTAGGGATACGGTTAGGGTTAGGGTTAGGGTACGGGTTAGGGTTAGGTTTAGGGTTAGGGTTAGGGTACGGGTTAGGTTTAGGTTAGGGTTAGGATTAGGGTTAGGGTTAGGGTTAGGGTACGGGTTAGGGTTAGGGTTAGGGTACGGGTTAGGGTTAGGGTACAGTTTAGGGTTAGGGTTAGGGTTAGGGTTAGGGGTTAGGGGTTAGTGTTAGGGTAAGGGTTAGGGTTAGGGTTAGGGTTCGGGTTAGGGTACGAGTTAGGGTTAGTTTTAGGGATAGGGTACGTGTTAGGGTTATGGTTAGGGTTCGGGTTGGGTTTAGGGTTAGGGTACGGGTTAGGGTTAGATTTAGGTTTAGGGTAAGGGTTAGGGTACGGGTTAGGGTACGGGTTAGGGTTAGGGTTAGGTTTAGGGCACGGGATTGGGTTAGGGTTAGGGTAAGGGTTAGGGTTAGGGTACGTGTTAGGTTACGGGTTAGGGTTAGGGTACGGTTTAGGGTTCGGGTTAGGGTTAGGGTTAGGTTTAGGGTGAGGGTACGGGTTAGGGTTCGGGTTAGGGTTAGGTTTAGGGTACGGGTTAGGGTACGGGGTAGGGTACGGGTTAGGTTTAGGGTTAGAGTTAGGGTTAGGGTACGGGTTAGGGTTAGGGTTAGGGTTAGGGTTAGGGTACGGGTTAGGTTTAGGGTACGGGTTAGGGTTAGGGTTATTGTACGGGTTAGGGTTAGGGTTAGGGGTTAGGGTTAGGGTTAGGGTTAGGGTTAGTGTTAGGGTACGGGTTAGGGTTAGGGTATGGGTTAGGGTTAGGTTTAGGGTTAGGGTATGGGTTAGGGTTAGGGTATGGGTTAATGTTAGGGTTAGGGTACGTGTTAGGGTTAGGGTACGGGTTAGGGTTAGGGTAGGGGTTAGGGTTAGGGTTAGGGTACTTGTTAGAGTTAGGGTTAGGGGTTAGGGTTAGGGTTAGGGTTAGGGTACGGGTTAGGGTTAGTGTTAGGGTTAGGGTTAGCGTACGAGTTAGGGTTAGGGTACGGGTTAGGGTTAGGGTTAGGGTTAGGGTTAGGGTTATGGTTAGGTTTAGGGGTTAGGGTTAGGGTTAGGGTTAGGGTTAGGGTACGGGTTAGGGTTAGGGTTAGGGTTAGGGTTAGCGTACGGGTTAGGGTTAGGTTTAGGTTTAGGGTTAGGTTTAGGGTACAGTTTAGTGTTAGGGTACGGATTAGGTTTAGGTTTAGGGTTAGGGTTAGGGTTAGGTTTAGGAAAGTGTTAGGGTTAGGGTTAGGGTTAGGTTTAGGGTACGGGTTAGGGTTAGGGTACGGGTTAAGGTACGGGTTAGGGTTAGGGTTAGGGTTAGGGTATGGGTTAGGGTTTGGGTTAGGTGTTAGGGGTTAGGTTTAGGGTTAGGGTTAGTTTTAGGGTACGGGTTAGGGTACGGGTTAGGGTTAGCATACGTGTTAGTGTTAGGGCTTTGGTTAGGGTTAGGGTACGGGTTAGGGTACGGGTTAGGGTTAGGGTTAGGGTTAGGGTACGGGTTAGGATTAGGGTTAGGGAAGGGTTAGGTTTAGGAAAGGGTTAGGGTTAGGGTTAGGGTACGGGTTAGGGTTAGGTTTAGGGGTGGGGTTTGGGTTTGGGTACGGGTTAGGGTTAGGTTACGGGTTAGGCTTAGGGTACGGGTTAGGGTACGGGTTAGGGTTAGGGTTAGGTTACGTTTTAGGGTTAGGGTACGGTTTAGGTTATGGGTTAGGGTTAGGGTTAGGGTTTGGGTACGGTTTAGGGTTAGGGTACGGGTTACGGTTAGGGTTAGGGTACAGGTTAGGGTTAGGTTTAGGGTTAGGGTACGGGTTAGGGTTAGGGTTAGGTTTAGGGTACCGGTTAGGGTTAGGGTTAGGGGTTATGGTTAGTGTACGGGTTAGGGTTAGGGTTAGGATTAGGGTTAGGGTTAGGGTACGGGTTAGGGTTAGGGTTAGGGTTAGTGTTAGGATTAAAGTACGTGTTAGGTTTAGGGTTAGGGTTAGGGTTAGGGTTAGGGGTTAGGTGTTAGTGTTTGGGTAAGGGTTAGGGTTAGGGTTAGGGTACGGTTTAGTGTACGAGTTAGGGTTAGGGTTAGGGTTAGGGTAAGGGTTAGAGTTAGGGTTAGGTTTCAGGTTGGGGTTATGGTTAGGGTACGAGTTAGGGTTAGGGTTAGGGTTAGTGTAAGGGATAGGGTGCGGGTTAGAGTATGGGTTAGGGTTAGGGTTAGGTTTAGGGTACGGGTTAGGGTTAGGGTTAGGGTAAGGGTTAGGTTTAGGGTACGGGTTAGGGTACGGGTTAGGGTTAGGGTACGAGTTAGGGTACGGGTTAGTGTTAGGGTTAGGGCAAGGGTTAGGGTTAGGGTACAGGTTAGGTTTAGGGTACGGGTTAGGGTTAGGCTTAGGGTACGGGTTAGGGTTAGGGTTTGGGGTTAGGGTTAGGGGTAGGGTACGGGTTAGGGTTAGGGTAAGGTTTAGGGTTAGGGTTAGGGTTAGGTTTAGTTTACGGGTTAGGGTTAGGGTACGGATTAGGTTTAGGGTTAGGGTACGCATTAGTGTTAGGGTTAGGGTTAGGATTAGGGTTAGGGTTAGGTTTAGGGTACGGGTTAGGGTTAGGGTTAGGGTACTGTTTAGTGTTAGGGTTAGGGTTTGGATTAGGGTTAGGGTTAGGGTTAGGGTACGGATTAGGGTTAGGGTACGGGTTAGGGTTAGGGTTAGGGTACGGGTTAGGGTTAGGGTTAGGGTATGGGTTAGGGTTAGGGTTAGGGTTAGTGTACGGGTTAGGGTTAGGGTTAGGTTTAGGTCCGGGTTAGGGTTAGGTTTAGGGGTTAGGGTTAGGGTACGGGTTAGGGTTAGGGTTAGGGTTAGGGTTAGGGTTAGGGTTAGGGGTAGGGTACGGGTTAGGGTTAGGGTTAGGGTTAGGGTTAGGCTTTAGGGGTTAGTGTTAGGGTAAGGGTTAGGGTTAGGGTTAGGGTACGGGTTAGGGTACGTGTTAGGGTTAGGGTTAGGGTTAGGGGTTAGAAGTTAAGGTTAGGGTTAGGGTTAGGGTTAGGGTTAGGGTTAGGGTACGGGTTAGGGTATGGGTTAGGGTTAGGGTACGTGTTAGTGTTAGGGTGATGGTTAGGGTTAGGGTACGGGTTAGGTTTAGGGTACGGGTTAGGGTACGGGTTAGTGTGAGGGTTAGGGTTAGGGTACGGGTTAGGAAAGGGTTAGGGTTAGGGTTAGGTTACGGGTTAGGGTTAGGTTTAGGGGTACGGTTAGGGTTAGTGTACGGGTTAGGGTTACGGTACGGGTTAGGGTTAGGGTACGGGTTAGGGTACGGTTTAGGGTTAGGGTTATTGTACGGTTTAGGGTTAGGGTACGGGTACGGGTTAGGGTTAGGGTACGGGTTAGGGTTAGGGTACGGTTTAGGGTATGGGTTAGGGTTAGGGTTAGGGTTTGGGTACGGGTTAGGGTTAGGGTTAGGGTTAGGGTAAGGGTTAGGGTACGGGTTAGGGTACAGGTTATGGTTAGGGTTATGTTTAGGGTACGGGTTAGGTTACCGGTTAGGGTAACGGTTAGGGTTAGTGTACGTGTTAGGGTATGGATTAGGGTTAGGGTACGGGTTAGGGTACGGGTTAGGGTTAGGGTTAGGCTTAGGGTACTGGTTAGGGTAGGGTTAGGGGTTAGGGTTAGGTTTAGGGTTAGGGTACGGGTTAGGGTTAGGGTACGGGTTAGGGTTAGGGTTAGGGTTAGGTTTAGGGTACGGTTTAGGGTTAGGGGAAGAATTAGGGTTAGGGTTAGGGTACGGGTTAGGGTTAGGGTTAGAGTTTAGGGTTAGGGTTATGGTTAGGGTTAGGGTTAGGGTACGGGTTAGGGATAGTGTACGGGTTAGGGTTAGGGTTAGGGTTAGGTTTAGGGTTAGCGTACGGGTTAGGGTTAGGGTTAGGGTAAGGGTTAGGTTTAGGGTACGGGTTAGGGTTAGGGTACGGGTTAGGGTACGGGTTAGGGTTAGGGTTAGGGTACGGGTTAGGGTTAGGGTTAGGGTACGGGTTACGGTTAGGGTTAGGTTTAGGGTTAGGGTTAGGGTACGGATTAGGGTTAGGGTACGGGTTAGGGTTAGGGTTAGGGTACGGGTTAGGGTTAGGGTTAGGGTATGGGTTAGGTTTAGGGTTAGGGTTAGTGTACGGGTTAGGGTTAGGGTTAAGTTTAGGTCCGGGTTAGGGTTAGGTTTAGCGGTTAGGTTTAGGGTACGGGTTAGGGTTAGGGTACGGGTTAGGGTTAGGGTTAGGGTTAGGGTACGGGTTAGGTTTAGGGTTAAGGTTAGGGTACGGGTTAGGGTACGGGTTAGGGTTAGTGTACGGATTAGGGTACGGGTTAGGGTTAGGGTTAGGGTTAGGGTTAGTGTACGGGTTAGTGTTAGGGTACGGGTTAGGGTTCGGGTACGGGTTAGGTTTAGGGTTAGGGTCCGGGTTAGGGTTAGGGTTAGCGGATAGGGTTAGGGTTAATGTTAGGGTTAGGGTTAGGTTTAGGGTTAGGGTTAAGGTTAGGGTTAGGGTTAGGTTTAGGGTACGGGTTAGTGTTAAGGTTAGGGTTAGGTTTAGGGTACGGGTTAGGGTTAGGGTACGGTTTAGGGTTAGGGTTAGGGTACGGGTTACGGTTAGGGTTAGGGGTTAGGGTTAGGGTTAGGGTTAGGTCTAGGGTTAGGGTACGGGTTAGGGTTAGGGTACGGTTTAGGGTTAGGGTGAGGGTTAGGGTTAGGGTTAGCATACAGGTTAGGGTTAGGTTTAGGGTTAGGGTTAGTGTTAGGATTCGGGTTACGGTTAGGGTACGGGTTAGGGTTAGGATTAGGGTTAGGGTTAGGGTTAGGAAAGTTTAGGGTTAGGATTAGGGCTAGGGTTAGGGTACGGGTTAGGGTTAGGGTAAGGGTTAGGGTTAGTGTTAGGGTACGGGTTAGGATTAGGGTACGGGTTAGGGTTAGGGTTAGGGTTAGGTTTAGGAAAGGGTTAGGGTTAGGATTAGGGTTAGGGTTAGGGTACGGGTTAAGGTTAGGGTTAGGGTACGGGTTAGGGTTAGGTTTAGAGGTTAGGGTTAGGGTTATGGTTAGGGTTAGGGTTAGGGTACGGGTTAGGGATAGTGTACGGGTTAGGGTTAGGGTTAGGGTTAGGGTTAGGTTTAGGGTACGGGTTAGGGTTAGGGTTAGGGTACTGTTTAGTGTTAGGGTTAGGGTTTGGATTAGGGTTAGGGTTAGGGTTAGGGTACGGATTAGGGTTAGGGTACGGGTTAGGGTTAGGGTTAGGGTACGGGTTAGGGTTAGGGTTAGGGTATGGGTTAGGGTTAGGGTTAGGGTTAGTGTACGGGTTAGGGTTAGGGTTAGGTTTAGGTCCGGGTTAGGGTTAGGTTTAGGGGTTAGGGTTAGGGTACGGGTTAGGGTTAGGGTTAGGGTTAGGGTTAGGGTTAGGGGTAGGGTACGGGTTAGGGTTAGGGTTAGGGTTAGGGTTAGGCTTTAGGGGTTAGTGTTAGGGTAAGGGTTAGGGTTAGGGTTAGGGTACGGGTTAGGGTACGTGTTAGGGTTAGGGTTAGGGTTGGGGGTTAGAAGTTAAGGTTAGGGTTAGGGTTAGGGTTAGGGTTAGGGTACGGGTTAGGGTATGGGTTAGGGTTAGGGTACGTGTTAGTGTTAGGGTGATGGTTAGGGTTAGGGTACGGGTTAGGTTTAGGGTACGGGTTAGGGTACGGGTTAGTGTGAGGGTTAGGGTTAGGGTACGGGTTAGGAAAGGGTTAGGGTTAGGGTTAGGTTACGGGTTAGGGTTAGGTTTAGGGGTACGGTTAGGGTTAGTGTACGGGTAAGGGTTACGGTACGGGTTAGGGTTAGGGTACGGGTTAGGGTACGGTTTAGGGTTAGGGTTATTGTACGGTTTAGGGTTAGGGTACGGGTACGGGTTAGGGTTAGGGTACGGGTTAGGGTTAGGGTACGGTTTAGGGTACGGGTTAGGGTTAGGGTTAGGGTTTGGGTACGGGTTAGGGTTAGGGTTAGGGTTAGGGTAAGGGTTAGGGTACGGGTTAGGGTACAGGTTATGGTTAGGGTTATGTTTAGGGTACGGGTTAGGTTACCGGTTAGGGTAACGGTTAGGGTTAGTGTACGTGTTAGGGTACGGGTTAGGGTTAGGGTACGGGTTAGGGTACGGGTTAGGGTTAGGGTTAGGCTTAGGGTACTGTTTAGGGTAGGGTTAGGGGTTAGGGTTAGGTTTAGGGTTAGGGTACGGGTTAGGGTTAGGGTACGGGTTAGGGTTAGGGTTAGGGTTAGGGTTAGCGTACGGGTTAGGGTTAGGGTTAGGGTAAGGGTTAGGGTTAGGGTACGGGTTAGGGTTAGGGTACCGGTTAGGGTACGGGTTAGGGTTAGGGTTAGGTTTAGGGTTAGGGTTAGGGTACGGATTAGGTTTAGGGTACGGGTTAGGGTTAGGGTTAGGGTACGGGTTAGGGTTAGGGTTAGGGTATGGGTTAGGTTTAGGGTTAGGGTTAGTGTACGGGTTAGGGTTAGGGTTAAGTTTAGGTCCGGGTTAGGGTTAGGTTTAGCGGTTAGGTTTAGGGTACGGGTTAGGGTTAGGGTACGGGTTAGGGTTAGGGTTAGGGTTAGGGTACGGGTTAGGTTTAGGGTTAAGGTTAGGGTACGGGTTAGGGTACGGGTTAGGGTTAGTGTACGGATTAGGGTACGGGTTAGGGTTAGGGTTAGGGTTAGGGTTAGGGTACGGGTTAGTGTTAGGGTACGGGTTAGGGTTCGGGTACGGGTTAGGTTTAGGGTTAGGGTACGGGTTAGGGTTAGGGTTAGTGGATAGGGTTAGGGTTAAGGTTAGGGTTAGGGTTAGGTTTAGGGTTAGGGTTAAGGTTAGGGTTAGGGTTAGGTTTAGGGTACGGGTTAGTGTTAAGGTTAGGGTTAGGTTTAGGGTACGAGTTAGGGTTAGGGTACCGGTTACGGTTAGGGTTAGGGTACGGGTTACGGTTAGGGTTAGGGGTTAGGGTTAGGGTTTGGGTTAGGTCTAGGGTTAGGGTACGGGTTAGGGTTAGGGTACGGTTAGGGTTAGGGTGAGGGTTAGGGTTAGGGTTAGCATACGGGTTAGGGTTAGGTTTAGGGTTAGGGTTAGTGTTAGGATTCGGGTTACGGTTAGGGTACGGTTTAGGGTATGGGTTAGGGTTAGGGTTAGGGTTTGGGTACGGGTTAGGGTTAGGGTTAGGGTTAGGGTAAGGGTTAGGGTACGGGTTAGGGTACAGGTTATGGTTAGGGTTATATTTAGGGTACGGGTTAGGTTACCGGTTAGGGTAACGGTTAGGGTTAGTGTACGTGTTAGGGTATGGATTAGGGTTAGGGTACGGGTTAGGGTACGGGTTAGGGTTAGGGTTAGGCTTAGGGTACTGGTTAGGGTAGGGTTAGGGGTTAGGGTTAGGTTTAGGGTTAGGGTACGGGTTAGGGTTAGGGTACGGGTTAGGGTTAGGGTTAGGGTTAGGTTTAGGGTATGGTTTAGGGTTAGGGGAAGAATTAGGGTTAGGGTTAGGGTACGGGTTAGGGTTAGGGTTAGAGTTTAGGGTTAGGGTTATGGTTAGGGTTAGGGTTAGGGTACGGGTTAGGGATAGTGTACGGGTTAGGGTTAGGGTTAGGGTTAGGTTTAGGGTTAGCGTACGGGTTAGGGTTAGGGTTAGGGTAAGGGTTAGGTTTAGGGTACGGGTTAGGGTTAGGGTACGGGTTAGGGTACGGGTTAGGGTTAGGGTTAGGGTACGGGTTAGGGTTAGGGTTAGGGTACGGGTTACGGTTAGGGTTAGGTTTAGGGTTAGGGTTAGGGTACGGATTAGGGTTAGGGTACGGGTTAGGGTTAGGGTTAGGGTACGGGTTAGGGTTAGGGTTAGGGTATGGGTTAGGTTTAGGGTTAGGGTTAGTGTACGGGTTAGGGTTAGGGTTAAGTTTAGGTCCGGGTTAGGGTTAGGTTTAGCGGTTAGGTTTAGGGTACGGGTTAGGGTTAGGGTACGGGTTAGGGTTAGGGTTAGGGTTAGGGTACGGGTTAGGTTTAGGGTTAAGGTTAGGGTACGGGTTAGGGTACGGGTTAGGGTTAGTGTACGCTTTAGGGTACGGGTTAGGGTTAGGGTTAGGGTTAGGGTTAGTGTACGGGTTAGTGTTAGGGTACGGGTTAGGGTTCGGGTACGGGTTAGGTTTAGGGTTAGGGTCCGGGTTAGGGTTAGGGTTAGCGGATAGGGTTAGGGTTAATGTTAGGGTTAGGGTTAGGTTTAGGGTTAGGGTTAAGGTTAGGGTTAGGGTTAGGTTTAGGGTACGGGTTAGTGTTAAGGTTAGGGTTAGGTTTAGGGTACGGGTTAGGGTTAGGGTACGGTTTAGGGTTAGGGTTAGGGTACGGGTTACGGTTAGGGTTAGGGGTTAGGGTTAGGGTTAGGGTTAGGTCTAGGGTTAGGGTACGGGTTAGGGTTAGGGTACGGTTTAGGGTTAGGGTGAGGGTTAGGGTTAGGGTTAGCATACAGGTTAGGGTTAGGTTTAGGGTTAGGGTTAGTGTTAGGATTCGGGTAACGGTTAGGGTACGGGTTAGGGTTAGGATTAGGGTTAGGGTTAGGGTTAGGAAAGTTTAGGGTTAGGATTAGGGCTAGGGTTAGGGTACGGGTTAGGGTTAGGGTAAGGGTTAGGGTTAGTGTTAGGGTACGGGTTAGGATTAGGGTACGGGTTAGGGTTAGGGTTAGGGTTAGGTTTAGGAAAGGGTTAGGGTTAGGATTAGGGTTAGGGTTAGGGTACGGGTTAAGGTTAGGGTTAGGGTACGGGTTAGGGTTAGGTTTAGAGGTTAGGGTTAGGGTTATGGTTAGGGTTAGGGTTAGGGTACGGGTTAGGGATAGTGTACGGGTTAGGGTTAGGGTTAGGGTTAGGGTTAGGTTTAGGGTACGGGTTAGGGTTAGGGTTAGGGTACTGTTTAGTGTTAGGGTTAGGGTTTGGATTAGGGTTAGGGTTAGGGTTAGGGTACGGATTAGGGTTAGGGTACGGGTTAGGGTTAGGGTTAGGGTACGGGTTAGGGTTAGGGTTAGGGTATGGGTTAGGGTTAGGGTTAGGGTTAGTGTACGGGTTACGGTTAGGGTTAGGTTTAGGTCCGGGTTAGGGTTAGGTTTAGGGGTTAGGGTTAGGGTACGGGTTAGGGTTAGGGTTAGGGTTAGGGTTAGGGGTAGGGTACGGGTTAGGGTTAGGGTTAGGGTTAGGGTTAGGCTTTAGGGGTTAGTGTTAGGGTAAGGGTTAGGGTTAGGGTTAGGGTACGGGTTAGGGTACGTGTTAGGGTTAGGGTTAGGGTTGGGGGTTAGAAGTTAAGGTTAGGGTTAGGGTTAGGGTTAGGGTTAGGGTACGGGTTAGGGTATGGGTTAGTGTTAGGGTACGTGTTAGTGTTAGGGTGATGGTTAGGGTTAGGGTACGGGTTAGGTTTAGGGTACGGGTTAGGGTACGGGTTAGTGTGAGGGTTAGGGTTAGGGTACGGGTTAGGAAAGGGTTAGGGTTAGGGTTAGGTTACGGGTTAGGGTTAGGTTTAGGGGTACGGTTAGGGTTAGTGTACGGGTTAGGGTTACGGTACGGGTTAGGGTTAGGGTACGGGTTAGGGTACGGTTTAGGGTTAGGGTTATTGTACGGTTTAGGGTTAGGGTACGGGTACGGGTTAGGGTTAGGGTACGGGTTAGGGTTAGGGTACGGTTTAGGGTACGGGTTAGGGTTAGGGTTAGGGTTTGGGTACGGGTTAGGGTTAGGGTTAGGGTTAGGGTTAGGGTAAGGGTTAGGGTACGGGTTAGGGTACAGGTTATGGTTAGGGTTATGTTTAGGGTACGGGTTAGGTTACCGGTTAGGGTAACGGTTAGGGTTAGTGTACGTGTTAGGGTACGGGTTAGGGTTAGGGTACGGGTTAGGGTACGGGTTAGGGTTAGGGTTAGGCTTAGGGTACTGGTTAGGGTAGGGTTAGGGGTTAGGGTTAGGTTTAGGGTTAGGGTACGGGTTAGGTTTAGGGTACGGGTTAGGGTTAGGGTTAGGGTACGGGTTAGGGTTAGGGTTAGGGTATGGGTTAGGTTTAGGGTTAGGGTTAGTGTACGGGTTAGGGTTAGGGTTAAGTTTAGGTCCGGGTTAGGGTTAGGTTTAGCGGTTAGGTTTAGGGTACGGGTTAGGGTTAGGGTACGGGTTAGGGTTAGGGTTAGGGTTAGGGTACGGGTTAGGTTTAGGGTTAAGGTTAGGGTACGGGTTAGGGTACGGGTTAGGGTTAGTGTACGGATTAGGGTACGGGTTAGGGTTAGGGTTAGGGTTAGGGTTAGGGTACGGGTTAGTGTTAGGGTACGGGTTAGGGTTCGGGTACGGGTTAGGTTTAGGGTTAGGGTACGGGTTAGGGTTAGGGTTAGTGGATAGGGTTAGGGTTAAGGTTAGGGTTAGGGTTAGGTTTAGGGTTAGGGTTAAGGTTAGGGTTAGGGTTAGGTTTAGGGTACGGGTTAGTGTTAAGGTTAGGGTTAGGTTTAGGGTACGAGTTAGGGTTAGGGTACCGGTTACGGTTAGGGTTAGGGTACGGGTTACGGTTAGGGTTAGGGGTTAGGGTTAGGGTTTGGGTTAGGTCTAGGGTTAGGGTACGGGTTAGGGTTAGGGTACGGTTAGGGTTAGGGTGAGGGTTAGGGTTAGGGTTAGCATACGGGTTAGGGTTAGGTTTAGGGTTAGGGTTAGTGTTAGGATTCGGGTTACGGTTAGGGTACGGTTTAGGGTATGGGTTAGGGTTAGGGTTAGGGTTTGGGTACGGGTTAGGGTTAGGGTTAGGGTTAGGGTAAGGGTTAGGGTACGGGTTAGGGTACAGGTTATGGTTAGGGTTATGTTTAGGGTACGGGTTAGGTTACTGGTTAGGGTAACGGTTAGGGTTAGTGTACGTGTTAGGGTATGGATTAGGGTTAGGGTACGGGTTAGGGTACGGGTTAGGGTTAGGGTTAGGCTTAGGGTACTGGTTAGGGTAGGGTTAGGGGTTAGGGTTAGGTTTAGGGTTAGGGTACGGGTTAGGGTTAGGGTACGGGTTAGGGTTAGGGTTAGGGTTAGGTTTAGGGTATGGTTTAGGGTTAGGGGAAGAATTAGGGTTAGGGTTAGGGTACGGGTTAGGGTTAGGGTTAGAGTTTAGGGTTAGGGTTATGGTTAGGGTTAGGGTTAGGGTACGGGTTAGGGATAGTGTACGGGTTAGGGTTAGGGTTAGGGTTAGGTTTAGGGTTAGCGTACGGGTTAGGGTTAGGGTTAGGGTAAGGGTTAGGTTTAGGGTACGGGTTAGGGTTAGGGTACGGGTTAGGGTACGGGTTAGGGTTAGGGTTAGGGTACGGGTTAGGGTTAGGGTTAGGGTACGGGTTACGGTTAGGGTTAGGTTTAGGGTTAGGGTTAGGGTATGGATTAGGGTTAGGGTACGGGTTAGGGTTAGGGTTAGGGTACGGGTTAGGGTTAGGGTTAGGGTATGGGTTAGGTTTAGGGTTAGGGTTAGTGTACGGGTTAGGGTTAGGGTTAAGTTTAGGTCCAGGTTAGGGTTAGGTTTAGCGGTTAGGTTTAGGGTACGGGTTAGGGTTAGGGTACGGGTTAGGGTTAGGGTTAGGGTTAGGGTACGGGTTAGGTTTAGGGTTAAGGTTAGGGTACGGGTTAGGGTACGGGTTAGGGTTAGTGTACGCTTTAGGGTACGGGTTAGGGTTAGGGTTAGGGTTAGGGTTAGTGTACGGGTTAGTGTTAGGGTACGGGTTAGGGTTCGGGTACGGGTTAGGTTTAGGGTTAGGGTCCGGGTTAGGGTTAGGGTTAGCGGATAGGGTTAGGGTTAATGTTAGGGTTAGGGTTAGGTTTAGGGTTAGGGTTAAGGTTAGGGTTAGGGTTAGGTTTAGGGTACGGGTTAGTGTTAAGGTTAGGGTTAGGTTTAGGGTACGGGTTAGGGTTAGGGTACGGTTTAGGGTTAGGGTTAGGGTACGGGTTACGGTTAGGGTTAGGGGTTAGGGTTAGGGTTAGGGTTAGGTCTAGGGTTAGGGTACGGGTTAGGGTTAGGGTACGGTTTAGGGTTAGGTTGAGGGTTAGGGTTAGGGTTAGCATACAGGTTAGGGTTAGGTTTAGGGTTAGGGTTAGTGTTAGGATTCGGGTAACGGTTAGGGTACGGGTTAGGGTTAGGATTAGGGTTAGGGTTAGGGTTAGGAAAGTTTAGGGTTAGGATTAGGGCTAGGGTTAGGGTACGGGTTAGGGTTAGGGTAAGGGTTAGGGTTAGTGTTAGGGTACGGGTTAGGATTAGGGTACGGGTTAGGGTTAGGGTTAGGGTTAGGTTTAGGAAAGGGTTAGGGTTAGGATTAGGGTTAGGGTTAGGGTACGGGTTAAGGTTAGGGTTAGGGTACGGGTTAGGGTTAGGTTTAGAGGTTAGGGTTAGGGTTATGGTTAGGGTTAGGGTTAGGGTACGGGTTAGGGATAGTGTACGGGTTAGGGTTAGGGTTAGGGTTAGGGTTAGGTTTAGGGTACGGGTTAGGGTTAGGGTTAGGGTACTGTTTAGTGTTAGGGTTAGGGTTTGGATTAGGGTTAGGGTTAGGGTTAGGGTACGGATTAGGGTTAGGGTACGGGTTAGGGTTAGGGTTAGGGTACGGGTTAGGGTTAGGGTTAGGGTATGGGTTAGGGTTAGGGTTAGGGTTAGTGTACGGGTTACGGTTAGGGTTAGGTTTAGGTCCGGGTTAGGGTTAGGTTTAGGGGTTAGGGTTAGGGTACGGGTTAGGGTTAGGGTTAGGGTTAGGGTTAGGGGTAGGGTACGGGTTAGGGTTAGGGTTAGGGTTAGGGTTAGGCTTTAGGGGTTAGTGTTAGGGTAAGGGTTAGGGTTAGGGTTAGGGTACGGGTTAGGGTACGTGTTAGGGTTAGGGTTAGGGTTGGGGGTTAGAAGTTAAGGTTAGGGTTAGGGTTAGGGTTAGGGTTAGGGTACGGGTTAGGGTATGGGTTAGTGTTAGGGTACGTGTTAGTGTTAGGGTGATGGTTAGGGTTAGGGTACGGGTTAGGTTTAGGGTACGGGTTAGGGTACGGGTTAGTGTGAGGGTTAGGGTTAGGGTACGGGTTAGGAAAGGGTTAGGGTTAGGGTTAGGTTACGGGTTAGGGTTAGGTTTAGGGGTACGGTTAGGGTTAGTGTACGGGTTAGGGTTACGGTACGGGTTAGGGTTAGGGTACGGGTTAGGGTACGGTTTAGGGTTAGGGTTATTGTACGGTTTAGGGTTAGGGTACGGGTACGGGTTAGGGTTAGGGTACGGGTTAGGGTTAGGGTACGGTTTAGGGTACGGGTTAGGGTTAGGGTTAGGGTTTGGGTACGGGTTAGGGTTAGGGTTAGGGTTAGGGTAAGGGTTAGGGTACGGGTTAGGGTACAGGTTATGGTTAGGGTTATGTTTAGGGTACGGGTTAGGTTACCGGTTAGGGTAACGGTTAGGGTTAGTGTACGTGTTAGGGTACGGGTTAGGGTTAGGGTACGGGTTAGGGTACGGGTTAGGGTTAGGGTTAGGCTTAGGGTACTGGTTAGGGTAGGGTTAGGGGTTAGGGTTAGGTTTAGGGTTAGGGTACGGGTTAGGGTTAGGGTACGGGTTAGGGTTAGGGTTAGGGTTAGGGTTAGGGTTAGCGTACGGGTTAGGGTTAGGGTTAGGGTAAGGGTTAGGGTTAGGGTACGGGTTAGGGTTAGGGTACCGGTTAGGGTACGGGTTAGGGTTAGGGTTAGGTTTAGGGTTAGGGTTAGGGTACGGATTAGGTTTAGGGTACGGGTTAGGGTTAGGGTTAGGGTACGGGTTAGGGTTAGGGTTAGGGTATGGGTTAGGTTTAGGGTTAGGGTTAGTGTACGGGTTAGGGTTAGGGTTAAGTTTAGGTCCGGGTTAGGGTTAGGTTTAGCGGTTAGGTTTAGGGTACGGGTTAGGGTTAGGGTACGGGTTAGGGTTAGGGTTAGGGTTAGGGTACGGGTTAGGTTTAGGGTTAAGGTTAGGGTACGGGTTAGGGTACGGGTTAGGGTTAGTGTACGGATTAGGGTACGGGTTAGGGTTAGGGTTAGGGTTAGGGTTAGGGTACGGGTTAGTGTTAGGGTACGGGTTAGGGTTCGGGTACGGGTTAGGTTTAGGGTTAGGGTACGGGTTAGGGTTAGGGTTAGTGGATAGGGTTAGGGTTAAGGTTAGGGTTAGGGTTAGGTTTAGGGTTAGGGTTAAGGTTAGGGTTAGGGTTAGGTTTAGGGTACGGGTTAGTGTTAAGGTTAGGGTTAGGTTTAGGGTACGAGTTAGGGTTAGGGTACCGGTTACGGTTAGGGTTAGGGTACGGGTTACGGTTAGGGTTAGGGGTTAGGGTTAGGGTTAGGGTTAGGTCTAGGGTTAGGGTACGGGTTAGGGTTAGGGTACGGTTAGGGTTAGGGTGAGGGTTAGGGTTAGGGTTAGCATACGGTTTAGGGTTAGGTTTAGGGTTAGGGTTAGTGTTAGGATTCGGGTTACGGTTAGGGTACGGGTTAGGGTTAGGGTTAGGGTTAGGGTTAGGGTTAGGAAAGTTTAGGGTTAGGATTAGGGCTAGGGTTAGGGTACGGGTTAGGGTTAGTGTTAGGGTTAGGGTTAGTGTTAGGGTACGGGTTAGGATTAGGGTACGGGTTAGGGTTAGGGTTAGGGTTAGGTTTAGGAAAGGGTTAGGGTTAGGATTAGGGTTAGGGTTAGGGTACGGGTTAAGGTTAGGGTTAGGGTACGGGTTAGGGTTAGGGTTAGGGTTAGGGTTAGGGTTAGGGTACGGGTACGGGTTAGGGTTAGGGTTAGGGTAAGGTTTAGGGATACGGTTAGGGTTAGGGTTAGGGTACGGGTTAGGGTTAGGTTTAGGGTTAGGGTTAGGGTACGGGTTAGGGTTAGGGTTAGGGTACGGGTTAAGGTACGGGTTAGGGTTAGGGTTAGGGTTAGGGTACGGGTTAGGGTTTGGGTTAGGTGTTAGGGGTTAGGGTTAGGGTTAGGGTTAGTTTTAGGGTACGGGTTAGGGTACGGGTTAGGGTTAGCATACGTGTTAGTGTTAGGGTTATGGTTAGGGTTAGGATACGGGTTATGGTACGGGTTAGGGTACGGGTTAGGGTTAGGGTTAGGGTTAGGGTACGGGTTAGGGTTAGGGTTAGGGTTAGGGTTAGGTTTAGGAAAGGGTTAGGGTTAGGGTTAGGGTACGGGTTAGGGTTAGGTTTAGGGGTGGGGTTTGGGTTTGGGTACGGGTTAGGGTTAGGGTACGGGTTAGGCTTAGGGTACGGGTTAGGGTACGGGTTAGGGTTAGGTTTAGGTTACGTTTTAGGGTTAGGGTACGGTTTAGGTTATGGGTTAGGGTTAGGGTTAGGGTTTGGGTACGGTTTAGGGTTAGGGTACGGGTTAGGGTTAGGGTTAGGGTACAGGTTAGGGTTAGGTTTAGGGTTAGGGTACGGGTTAGGGTTAGGGTTAGGTTTAGGATACCGGTTAGGGTTAGGGTTAGGGGTTAGGTTTAGTGTACGGGTTAGTGTTAGGGTTAGGATTAGGGTTAGGGTTAGGGTACGGGTTAGGGTTAGGGTTAGGGTTAGGGTTAGGATTAAAGTACGTGTTAGGGTTAGGGTTAGGGTTAGGGTTAGGGTTAAGGGTTAGGTGTTAGTGTTTGGGTAAGGGTTAGGGTTACGGTTAGGGTACGGTTTAGTGTACGAGTTAGGGTTAGGGTTAAGGTTAGGGTAAGGGTTAGAGTTAGGGTTAGGTTTCAGGTTGGGGTTAGGGTTAGGGTACGAGTTAGGGTTAGGGTTAGGGTTAGTGTAAGGGATAGGGTGCGGGTTAGAGTATGGGTTAGGGTTAGGGTGAGGTTTAGGGTACGGGTTAGGGTTAGGGTTAGGGTAAGGGTTAGGTTTAGGGTACGGGTTAGGGTACGGGTTAGGGTTAGGGTACGAGTTAGGGTACGGGTTAGTGTTAGGGTTAGGGCAAGGGTTAGGTTTAGGGTACAGGTTAGGTTTAGGGTACGGGTTAGGGTTAGGCTTAGGGTACGGGTTAGGGTTAGGGTTTGGGGTTAGGGTTAGGGGTAGGGTACGGGTTAGGGTTAGGGTAAGGTTTAGGGTTAGGGTTAGGGTTAGGTTTAGATTACGGGTTAGGGTTAGGGTACGGATTAGGTTTAGGGTTAGGGTACGCATTAGTGTTAGGGTTAGGGTTAGGATTAGGGTTAGGGTTAGGTTTAGGGTACGGGTTAGGTTTAGGGTTAGGGTACTGTTTAGTGTTAGGGTTAGGGTTTGGATTAGGGTTAGGGTTAGGGTTAGGGTACGGATTAGGGTTAGGGTACGGGTTAGGGTTAGGGTTAGGGTACGGGTTAGGGTTAGGGTTAGGGTATGGGTTAGGGTTAGGGTTAGGGTTAGTGTACGGGTTAGGGTTAGGGTTAGGTTTAGGTCCGGGTTAGGGTTAGGTTTAGGGGTTAGGGTTAGGGTACGGGTTAGGGTTAGGGTTAGGGTTAGGGTTAGGGTTAGGGGTAGGGTACGGGTTAGGGTTAGGGTTAGGGTTAGGGTTAGGCTTTAGGGGTTAGTGTTAGGGTAAGGGTTAGGGTTAGGGTTAGGGTACGGGTTAGGGTACGTGTTAGGGTTAGGGTTAGGGTTAGGGGTTAGAAGTTAAGGTTAGGGTTAGGGTTAGGGTTAGGGTTAGGGTACGGGTTAGGGTATGGGTTAGGGTTAGGGTACGTGTGAGTGTTAGGGTGATGGTTAGGGTTAGGGTACGGGTTAGGTTTAGGGTACGGGTTAGGGTACGGGTTAGTGTGAGGGTTAGGGTTAGGGTACGGGTTAGGAAAGGGTTAGGGTTAGGGTTAGGTTACGGGTTAGGGTTAGGTTTAGGTGTACGGTTAGGGTTAGTGTACGGGTTAGGGTTACGGTACGGGTTAGGGTTAGGGTACGGGTTAGGGTACGGTTTAGGGTTAGGGTTATTGTACGGTTTAGGGTTAGGGTACGGGTACGGGTTAGGGTTAGGGTACGGGTTAGGGTTAGGGTACGGTTTAGGGTACGGGTTAGGGTTAGGGTTAGGGTTTGGGTACGGGTTAGGGTTAGGGTTAGGGTTAGGGTAAGGGTTAGGGTACGGGTTAGGGTACAGGTTATGGTTAGGGTTATGTTTAGGGTTCGGGTTAGGTTACCGGTTAGGGTAACGGTTAGGGTTAGTGTACGTGTTAGGGTACGGGTTAGGGTTAGGGTACGGGTTAGGGTACGGGTTAGGGTTAGGGTTAGGCTTAGGGTACTGGTTAGGGTAGGGTTAGGGGTTAGGGTTAGGTTTAGGGTTAGGGTACGGGTTAGGGTTAGGGTACGGGTTAGGGTTAGGGTTAGGGTTAGGTTTAGGGTACGGTTTAGGGTTAGGGGAAGAATTAGGGTTAGGGTTAGGGTACGGGTTAGGGTTAGGGTTAGAGGTTAGGGTTAGGGTTATGGTTAGGGTTAGGGTTAGGGTACGGGTTAGGGATAGTGTACGGGTTAGGGTTAGGGTTAGGGTTAGGTTTAGGGTTAGCGTACGGGTTAGGGTTAGGGTTAGGGTAAGGGTTAGTGTTAGGGTACGGGTTAGGGTTAGGGTACGGGTTAGGGTACGGGTTAGGGTTAGGGTTAGGGTACGGGTTAGGGTTAGGGTTAGGGTACGGGTTAGGGTTAGGGTTAGGTTTAGGGTTAGGGTTAGGGTACGGATTAGGGTTAGGGTACGGGTTAGGGTTAGGGTTAGGGTACGGGTTAGGGTTAGGGTTAGGGTATGGGTTAGGTTTAGGGTTAGGGTTAGTGTACGGGTTAGGGTTAGGGTTAAGTTTAGGTCCGGGTTAGGGTTAGGTTTAGCGGTTAGGTTTAGGGTACGGGTTAGGGTTAGGGTACGGGTTAGGGTTAGGGTTAGGGTTAGGGTACGGGTTAGGTTTAGGGTTAAGGTTAGGGTACGGGTTAGGGTACGGGTTAGGGTTAGTGTACGGATTAGGGTACGGGTTAGGGTTAGGGTTAGGGTTAGGGTACGGGTTAGTGTTAGGGTACGGGTTAGGGTTCGGGTACGGGTTAGGGTTAGGGTTAGGGTACGGGTTAGGGTTAGGGTTAGCGGATAGGGTTAGGGTTAAGGTTAGGGTTAGGGTTAGGTTTAGGGTTAGGGTTAAGTTTAGGGTTAGGGTTAGGTTTAGGGTACGGGTTAGTGTTAAGGTTAGGGTTAGGTTTAGGGTACGGGTTAGGGTTAGGGTACCGGTTAGGGTTAGGTTTAGGGTACGGGTTACGGTTAGGGTTAGGGGTTAGGGTTAGGGTTAGGGTTAGGTCTAGGGTTAGGGTACGGGTTAGGGTTAGGGTACGGTTAGGGTTAGGGTGAGGGTTAGGGTTAGGGTTAGCATACGTGTTAGGGTTAGGTTTAGGGTTAGGGTTAGTGTTAGGATTCGGGTTACGGTTAGGGTACGGGTTAGGGTTAGGGTTAGGGTTAGGGTTAGGGTTAGGAAAGTTTAGGGTTAGGATTAGGGCTAGGGTTAGGGTACGGGTTAGGGTTAGGGTTAGGGTTAGTGTTAGGGTACGGGTTAGGATTAGGGTACGGGTTAGGGTTAGGGTTAGGGTTAGGTTTAGGAAAGGGTTAGGGTTAGGATTAGGGTTAGGGTTAGGGTACGGGTTAAGGTTAGGTTTAGGGTACGGGTTAGGGTTAGGGTTAGGGTTAGGGTTAGGGTTAGGGTTAGGGTACGGGTACGGGTTAGGGTTAGGGTTAGGGTAAGGGTTAGGGATACGGTTAGGGTTAGGGTTAGGGTACGGGTTAGGGTTAGGTTTAGGGTTAGGGTTAGGGTACGGGTTAGGTTTAGGTTAGGGTTAGGGTTAGGGTTAGGTTTAGGGTACGGGTTAGGGTTAGGGTTAGGGTACGGGTTAGGGTTAGGGTTAGGTTTAGGGTTAGGTTTAGGGTACAGGTTAGGGTTAGGTTTAGGGTTAGGGTTAGCAACGGGTTAGGGTTAGAGTTAGGGTTAGGGTACGGGTTAGGGTTAGGGTACAGTTTAGGGTTAGGGTTAGTGTTAGGGTTAGGGGTTAGGGGTTAGTGTTAGGGTAAGGGTTAGGGTTAGGGTTAGGGTTCGGGTTAGGGTACGAGTTAGGGTTAGTGTTAGGGATAGGGTACGTGTTAGGGTTATGGTTAGGGTTCGGGTTGGGTTTAGGGTTAGGGTACGGGTTAGGGTTAGGTTTAGGGTTAGGGTAAGGGTTAGGGTACGGGTTAGGGTACGGGTTAGGTTTAGGGTTAGGTTTAGGGCACGGGATAGGGTTAGGGTTAGGGTAAGGGTTAGGGTTAGGGTACGTGTTAGGTTACGGGTTAGGGTTAGGGTACGGGTTAGGGTTCGGGTTAGGGTTAGGGTTAGGTTTAGGGTGAGGGTACGGGTTAGGTTTCGGGTTAGGGTTAGGTTTAGGGTACGGGTTAGGGTACGGGGTAGGGTACGGGTTAGGGTTAGGGTTAGAGTTAGGGTTAGGGTACGGGTTAGGGTTAGGGTTAGGGTTAGGGTTAGGGTTAGGGTACGGGTTAGGTTTAGGGTACGGGTTAGGGTTAGGGTTATTGTACGGGTTAGGGTTAGGGTTAGGGGTTAGGGTTAGGGTTAGGGTTAGGGTTAGGGTTAGCGTACGGGTTAGGGTTAGGGTATGGTTTAGGGTTAGGTTTAGGGTTAGGGTATGGGTTAGGGTTAGGGTATGGGTTAATGTTAGGGTTAGGGTACGTGTTAGGGTTAGGGTACGGGTTAGGGTTAGGGTAGGGGTTAGGGTTAGGGTTAGGGTACTTGTTAGAGTTAGGGTTAGGGGTTAGGGTTTGGGTTAGTGTTAGGATACGGGTTAGGGTTAGTGTTAGGGTTAGGGTTAGCATACGAGTTAGGGTTAGGGTACGGGTTAGGGTTAGGGTTAGGGTTAGGGTTAGGGTTAGGGTTAGGTTTAGGGGTTAGGGTTAGGGTTAGGGTTAGGGTTAGGGTACGGGTTAGGGTTAGGTTTAGGGTTAGGGTTAGCGTACGGGTTAGGGTTAGGTTTAGGTTTAGGGTTAGGTTTAGGGTACAGGTTAGTGTTAGGGTACGGATTAGGGTTAGGTTTAGGGTTAGGGTTAGGGTTAGGTTTAGGAAAGTGTTAGGGTTAGGGTTAGGGTTAGGTTTAGGGTACGGGTTAGGGTTAGGGTTAGGGTACGGGTTAAGGTACGGGTTAGGGTTAGGGTTAGGGTTAGGGTACGGGTTAGGGTTTGGGTTAGGTGTTAGGGGTTAGGGTTAGGGTTAGGGTTAGTTTTAGGGTACGGGTTAGGGTACGGGTTAGCGTTAGCGTACGTGTTAGTGTTAGGGTTATGGTTAGGGTTAGGGTACGGGTTAGGGTACGGGTTAGGGTACGGGTTAGGGTTAGTGTTAGGGTTAGGGTACGGGTTAGGGTTAGGGTTAGGGTTAGGGTTAGGTTTAGGAAAGGGTTAGGGTTAGGGTTAGGGTACGGGTTAGGGTTAGGTTTAGGGGTGGGGTTTGGGTTTGGGTACTGGTTAGGGTTAGGGTACGGGTTAGGCTTAGGGTACGGGTTAGGGTACGGGTTAGGGTTAGGGTTAGGTTACGTTTTAGGGTTAGGGTACGGTTTAGGTTATGGGTTAGGGTTAGGGTTAGGGTTTGGGTACGGTTTAGGGTTAGGGTACGGGTTAGGGTTAGGGTTAGGGTACAGGTTAGGGTTAGGTTTAGGGTTAGGGTACGGGTTAGGTTTAGGGTTAGGTTTAGGGTACCGGTTAGGGTTAGGGTTAGGGGTTAGGGTTAGTGTACGGGTTAGGGTTAGGGTTAGGATTAGGGTTAGGGTTAGGGTACGGGTTAGGGTTAGGGTTAGGGTTAGTGTTAGGATTAAAGTACGTGTTAGGGTACGGGTTAGGGTTAGGTTTAGGGTACTGTTTAGTGTTAGGGTTAGGGTTTGGATTAGGGTTAGGGTTAGGGTTAGGGTACGGATTAGGGTTAGGGTACGGGTTAGGGTTAGGGTTAGGGTACGGGTTAGGGTTAGGTTTAGGGTATGGGTTAGGGTTAGGGTTAGGGTTAGTGTACGGGTTAGGGTTAGGGTTAGGTTTAGGTCCGGGTTAGGGTTAGGTTTAGGGGTTAGGGTTAGGGTACGGGTTAGGGTTAGGGTTAGGGTTAGGGTTAGGGTTAGGGGTAGGGTACGGGTTAGGGTTAGGGTTAGGGTTAGGGTTAGGCTTTAGGGGTTAGTGTTAGGGTAAGGGTTAGGGTTAGGGGTTAGAAGTTAAGGTTAGGGTTAGGGTTAGGGTTAGGGTTAGGGTACGGGTTAGGGTATGGGTTAGGGTTAGGGTACGTGTTAGTGTTAGGGTGATGGTTAGGGTTAGGGTACGGGTTAGGTTTAGGGTACGGGTTAGGGTACGGGTTAGTGTGAGGTTTAGGGTTAGGGTACGGGTTAGGAAAGGGTTAGGGTTAGGGTTAGGTTACGGGTTAGGGTTATGTTTAGGGGTACGGTTAGGGTTAGTGTACGGGTTAGGGTTACGGTACGGGTTAGGGTTAGGGTACGGGTTAGGTTACGGTTTAGGGTTAGGGTACGGGTACGGGTTAGGGTTAGGTTACGGGTTAGGGTTAGGGTACGGTTTAGGGTACGGGTTAGGGTTAGGGTTAGGGTTTGGGTATGGGTTAGGGTTAGGGTTAGGGTTAGGGTAAGGGTTAGGGTACGGGTTAGGGTACAGGTTATGGTTAGGGTTATGTTTAGGGTACGGGTTAGGTTACCGGTTAGGGTAACGGTTAGGGTTAGTGTACGTGTTAGGGTACGGGTTAGGGTTAGGGTACGGGTTAGGGTAACGGTTAGGGTTAGGGTTAGGCTTAGGGTACTGGTTAGGGTAGGGTTAGGCGTTAGGGTTAGGTTTAGGGTTAGGGTACGGGTTAGGGTTAGGGTACGGGTTAGGGTTAGGGTTAGGGTTAGGTTTAGGGTACGGTTTAGGGTAAGGGGAAGAATTAGGGTTAGGGTTAGGGTACGGGTTAGGGTTAGGGTTAGAGGTTAGGGTTAGGGTTATGGTTAGGGTTATGGTTAGGGTACGGGTTAGGGATAGTGTACGGGTTAGGGTTAGGTTTAGGGTTAGGTTTAGGGTTAGCGTACGGGTTAGAGTTAGGGTTAGGGTAAGGGTTAGGGTTAGGGTACGGGTTAGGGTTAGGGTACGGGTTAGGGTACGGGTTAGGGTTAGGGTTAGGGTACGTGTTAGGGTTAGGGTACGGGTTAGGGTTAGGGTTAGGTTTAGGGTTAGGGTTAGGGTACGGATTAGGGTTAGGGTACGGGTTAGGGTTAGGGTTAGGGTACGGGTTAGGGTTAGGGTTAGGGTATGGGTTAGGTTTAGGGTTAGGGTTAGTGTACGGGTTAGGGTTAGGGTTAAGTTTAGGTCCGGGTTAGGGTTAGGTTTAGCGGTTAGGTTTAGGGTACGGGTTAGGGTTAGGGTACGGGTTAGGGTTAGGGTTAGGGTTAGGGTACGGGTTAGGTTTAGGGTTAAGTTTAGGGTACGGGTTAGGGTACGGGTTAGGGTTAGTGTACGGATTAGGGTACGGGTTAGGGTTAGGTTTAGGGTTAGGGTTAGTGTACGGGTTAGTGTTAGGGTACGGGTTAGGGTTCGGGTACGGGTTAGGTTTAGGGTTAGGGTACGGGTTAGGGTTAGGGTTAGCGGATAGGGTTAGGGTTAAGGTTAGGGTTAGGGTTAGGTTTAGGGTTAGGGTTAAGGTTAGGGTTAGGGTTAGGTTTAGGGTACGGGTTAGTGTTAAGGTTAGGGTTAGGTTTAGGGTACGGGTTAGGGTTAGGGTACGGGTTAGGGTTAGGGTTAGGGTACGGGTTACGGTTAGGGTTAGGGGTTAGGGTTAGGGTTAGGGTTAGGTCTAGGGTTAGGGTACGGGTTAGGGTTAGGGTACGGTTTAGGGTTAGGGTGAGGGTTAGGGTTAGGGTTAGCATACGGGTTAGGGTTAGGTTTAGGGTTAGGGTTAGTGTTAGGATTCGGGTTACGGTTAGGGTACGGGTTAGGGTTAGGGTTAGGGTTAGGAAAGTTTAGTGTTAGGATTAGGGCTAGGGTTAGGGTACGGGTTAGGGTTAGGGTTAGGGTTAGGGTTAGTGTTAGGGTACGGGTTAAGGTTAGGGTTAGGGTACGGGTTAGGGTTAGGGTTAGGGTTAGGGTTAGGGTACGGGTACGGGTTAGGGTTAGGGTTAGGGTAAGGGTTAGGGATACGGTTAGGGTTAGGGTTAGGGTACGGGTTAGGGTTAGGTTTAGGGTTAGGGTTAGGGTACGGGTTAGGTTTAGGTTAGGGTTAGGGTTAGGGTTAGGTTTAGGGTACGGGTTAGGGTTAGGGTTAGGGTACGGGTTAGGGGTAGGGTTAGGTTTAGGGTTAGGGTTAGGGTACAGGTTAGGGTTAGGGTTAGGGTTAGGGTTAGCAACGGGTTAGGGTTAGAGTTAGGGTTAGGGTACGGGTTAGGGTTAGGGTACAGTTTAGGGTTAGGGTTAGTGTTAGGGTTAGGGGTTAGGGGTTAGTGTTAGGGTAAGGGTTAGGGTTAGGGTTAGGGTTCGGGTTAGGGTCTGAGTTAGGGTTAGTGTTAGGGATAGGGTACGTGTTAGGGTTATGTTTAGGGTTCGGGTTGGGTTTAGGTTTAGGGTACGGGTTAGGGTTAGGTTTAGGGTTAGGGTAAGGGTTAGGGTATGGGTTAGGGTACGGGTTAGGGATAGGGTTAGGTTTAGGGCACGGGATAGGGTTAGGGTTAGGGTAAGGGTTAGGGTTAGGGTACGTGTTAGGTTACGGTAAGGGTTAGGGTACGGGTTAGGGTACGGTTTAGGGTTAGGGTTAGGGCAAGGGTTAGGGTTAGGGTACATGTTAGGGTTAGGGTACGGGTTAGGGTTAGGCTTAGTGTACGGGTTAGGGTTAGGGGTTAGGGTTAGGGTTAGGGTTAGGGTACGGGTTAGGGTTAGGGTACGGGTTAGGTTTAGGGTTAGGGTTAGGTTTAGGGTAAGAGTTAGGGTTAGGGGACGTATTAGGTTAGGGTTAGGGTACGGGTTAGGTTTAGGGTTAGGGGTTAGGTTTAGGGTTATGGTTAGGGTTAGGTTTAGGGTACGGGTTAGGGTTAGGGTACGGGATAGGGTTAGGGTTAGGGTTAGGTTTAGGGTTAGCGTACGGGTTAGGGTTAGGGTTAGTGTTAGGGGACAGGTTAGGTTTAGGGTACGGGTTAGGGTTAGCGTACGGGTTAGCGTACGGTTTAGGGTTAGGGTTAGGTTACGGGTTAGGTTTAGGGTACGGATTAGGTTTAGGGTTAGGGTTAGGGTACGGGTTATGGTTAGGGTACGGGTTAGGATACGGGTTAGGGTTAGGGTTAGGGTTAGGGTTAGGTTACGGGTTAGGTTTAGGGTACGGAGTAGGGTTAGGGTTAGGGTTAGGGTACGGGTTAGGTTTAGGGTACGGGTTAGGGTATGGGTTAGGGTTAGGGTTAGGGTACGGATTAGGGTTAGGGTACGGGTTAGGGTTAGGTTTAGGGTATGGGTTACGGTTAGGGTTAGGGGTAGGGTACGGGTTAGGTTTAGGGTTAGGTTTAGGGTTAGGTTTAGGGGTTAGGGGTTAGTGTTAGTGTAAGTGTTAGGGTTAGGGTTAGGGTACGGGTTAGGGTTAGGGTTAGTGTTAGGGTTAGTTTACGGGTTAGGGTTAGGGTTAGGGTTAGGGTACGGGTTAGTGTTAGGGTAGGGTTAGGTTTAGGGTTAGGGTTAGGTTTAGGGTATGGGTTAGGGTTAGTGTTAGGGTTAGGGTACGGGTTAGTTTTAGGGTTAGGGTTAGGATTAGGGTTAGGCTTAGGATAAGGGTACGGGTTAGGTTAAGGTTTAGGGTTAGGGTTAGGGTTAGGGTTAGGGTACGGGTTAGGGTAAGGGTACGGGTTAGGGTTAGGTTTAGGGTTAGGTTTAGGGTACGGGTTAGGGTTAGGGTACGGATTAGTGTTAGGGTTAGGGTACGGGTTAGTGTTAGGGTTAGAGTTAGGATTAGGGTTAGGGTTAGGTTTAGGGTACGGGTTAGGTTAAGGGTTAGGGTTAGGGTTATGGTTAGGGTTAGGATACGGGTTAGGGTTCGGGTAAGGGTTAGGGTTAGGTTTAGGGTGAGGGTAACGGTTAGGGTTCGGGTTAGGGTTAGGTTTAGGGTACGGGTTAGGGTATGGGTTAGGGTACGGGGTAGGGTTAGGGTTAGAGTTAGGTTTAGGGTACGGGTTAGGGTTAGGGTACGAGTTAGGGTTAGGGTTAGGGTACGGGTTAGGGTTAGGGTTAGGGTTAGGGTTAGGGTTAGGGTACGGGTTAGGTTTAGGGTACGGTTTAGGGTTAGGGTTATTGTACGGGTTAGGGTTAGGGTTAGGGGTTAGGGTTAGGGTTAGGGTTAGGGTTAGTGTTAGGGTACGGGTTAGGGTTAGGGTATGGGTTAGGGTTAGGTTTAGGGTTAGGGTATGGGTTAGGGTTAGGGTATGGGTTAGTGTTAGGTTTAGGGTACATGTTAGGGTTAGGGTACGGGTTAGGGTTAGGGTAGGGGTTAGGGTTAGGGTTAGGGTACTTGTTAGATTTAGGGTTAGGGGTTAGGGTTAGGGTTAGGGTTAGGGTACGGGTTAGGGTTAGTGTTAGGGTTAGGGTTAGCGTACGAGTTAGGGTTAGGGTACGGGTTAGGGTTAGGGTTAGGGTTAGGGTTAGGGTTAGGGTTATGGTTAGGTTTAGGGGTTAGGGTTAGGGTTAGGTTTAGGGTTAGGGTTAGGGTATGGGTTAGGGTTAGGGTTAGGGTTAGGGTTAGGGTTAGCGTACGGGTTAGGGTTAGGTTTAGGTTTAGGGTTAGGTTTAGGGTACAGGTTAGTGTTAGGGTACGGATTAGGGTTAGGTTTAGGGTTAGGGTTAGGGTTAGGTTTAGGAAAGTGTTAGGGTTAGGGTTAGGGTTAGGTTTAGGGTACGGGTTAGGGTTAGGGTTAGGGTACGGGTTAAGGTACGGGTTAGGGTTAGGGTTAGGGTACGGGTTAGGGTTTGGTTTAGGTGTTAGGGTTTAGGGTTAGGGTTAGGTTTAGGTTTAGGGTACGGGTTAGGGTACGGGTTAGGCTTAGGGTACGTGTTAGTGTTAGGGTTATGGTTAGGGTTAGGGTACGGGTTAGGGTTAGGGTTAGGGTACGGGTTAGGGTTAGGGTTAGGTTTAGGGTACGGATTAGGGTTAGGGTTAGGGTTAGGGTTAGGTTTAGGAAAGGGTTAGGGTTAGGGTTAGGGTTAGGGTACGGGTTAGGGTTAGGTTTAGGGGTGGGGTTTGGGTTAGGTTATGGGTTAGGGTTAGGGTATGGGTTAGGGTTAGGGTACGGGTTAGGGTACGGGTTAGGGTTAGGGTTAGGGTACGGGTTAGGGTTAGGGTTAGGTTACGTTTTAGGGTTAGGGTACGGTTTAGGTTACGGGTTAGCGTTAGGGTTAGGGTTTGGGTACGGTTTAGGGTTAGGGTACGGGTTAGGGTTAGGGTTAGGGTACAGGTTAGGGTTAGGGTTAGGGTACGGGTTAGGGTTAGGGTTAGGTTTAGGGTACGGGTTAGGGTTAGGGTTAGGGGTTAGGGTTAGTGTACGGGTTAGGGTTAGGGTTAGGATTAGGGTTAGGGTTAGGGTACGGGTTAGGGTTAGGGTTAGGGTTAGTGTTAGGGTTAAAGTACATGTTAGGGTTAGGGTTAGGGTTAGGGTTAGGGTTAGGGGTTAGGGGTTAGTGTTAGGGTAAGGGTTAGGGTTAGGGTTAGGGTACGGTTTAGTGTACGAGTTAGGGTTAGGGTTAGGGTTAGGGTAAGGGTTAGGGTTAGGGTTAGAGTTCGGGTTGGGGTTAGGGTTAGGGTACGAGTTAGGGTTAGGGTTAGGGTTAGTGTAAGGGATAGGGTGCGGGTTAGAATATGGGTTAGGGTTAGGGTTCGGTTTAGGGTACGGGTTAGGGTTAGGGTTAGGGTAAGGGTTAGGTTTAGGGTACGGGTTAGGGTACGGGTTAGGGTTAGGGTACGGGTTAGGGTACGGGTTAGGGTTAGGGTTAGGGTTAGGGCAAGGTTTAGGGTTAGGGTACAGGTTAGGTTTAGGGTACGGGTAAGGTTTAGGCTTAGGGTACGGGTTAGGGTTAGGGTTTGGGATTAGGGTTAGGGTTAGGGTACGGGTTAGGGTTAGGGTAAGGTTTAGGGTTAGGTTTAGGGTTAGGTTTAGGTTACAGGTTAGGGTTAGGGTACGGATTAGGGTTAGGGTTAGGGTACGCATTTGTGTTATTGTTAGGGTTAGGATTAGGGTTAGGGTTAGGTTTAGGGTACGGGTTAGGGTTAGGGTTAGGGTACGGTTTAGTGTTAGGGTTAGGGTTTGGATTAGGGTTAGGGTTAGGGTTAGGGTACGGGTTAGGTTAAGTGTTAGGGTTAGGGTTAGGGTTAGGGTTAGGCTACTGGTTAGGGTTCGGGTTAGGGTTAGGGTTAGGTTAGGGTTAGGGTTAGGGTTAGGGTTAGGGTTAGGTTTAGGGTACGGGTTAGGGTTAGGGTTAGGTTTAGGGTACGGGTTAGGGTACGGGTTAGGGGTTAGGGTTAGGGTATGGGTTAGGGTTAGGGTTAGGGTTAGGGTATGGGTTAGGGTTAGGGTTAGGGTTAGTGTTAGGGTTAAAGTCCGGGTTAGGGTTAGGGTTAGGTTTAGGGTTAGTGTTATGGGTTAGGAGTTAGGGTTAGGTTTAGGGTTAGGGTTAGTGGACGGGTTAGGGTACGGGTTAGGGTTAGGGTTAAGGGTTAGGGTTAGGTTTAGGGTTAGGGTTAGGCTTAGGGTACGGGTTAGGGTTAGTGTACGGGTTAGGGTTAGCGTTAGGGTTAGGGTTAGGGTTAGCGTACGGGTTAGGTTTAGGGATAGGGTTAGGGTACGGGTTAATGTATGGGTTAGGGTTATGGTACGTGTTAGTGTTAGGGTTATGGTTAGGTTTAGGGTACGGGTTAGGTTTAGGGTTAGGGTACGGGTTAGGTTTAGGGTACGGGTTAGGGTACGGGTTAGCATTAGGTTTAGGTTTAGGGTTAGGTTTAGGAAAGGTTTAGGGTTAGGGTTAGGTTACGGGTTAGGGTTAGGGTTAGGGGTAGGGTTAGGGTTAGGGTACGGGTTAGGGTTAGGGTACGGGTTAGGGTTAGGGTACGGGTTAGGGTACGGTTTAGGGTTATGGTTATGGTACGGTTTAGGGTTAGGGCACGGGTACGGGTTAGGGTTAGTGTACGGGTTAGTGTTAGGGTACGGTTTAGGCTACAGGTTAGGGTTAGAGTTAGGGTTTGGGTACGGGTTAGGGTTAGGGTTAGGTTTAGCGTAAGTGTTAGGGTACGGGTTAGGGTACGGGTTAGGGTTAGGGTTATGTTTAGGGTACGGGTTAGGTTACCGGTTAGGGTAAGGGTTAGGGTTAGGGTACGGGTTAGGGTACGGGTTAGGGTTAGGGTACGGGTTAGGGTACGGGTTATGGTTAGGTTTAGGCTTAGGGTACTGGTTAGGGTAGGGTTAGGGGTTAGGGTTAGGTTTAGGGTTAGGGTACGTGTTAGGGTTAGGGTACGGGTTAGGGTTAGGGTTAGGGTTAGGTTTAGGGTACGGGTTAGGGTTAGGGGACGGATTAGGGTTATGGTTAGGGTACAGGTTAGGGTTAGGGATAGGGGTTAGGGTTAGGGTTATGGTTAGGGTTAGAGTTAGGGTACGGGTTAGGGTTAGGCTACGGGTTAGGGTTAGGTTTAGGGTTATGTTTAGGGTTAGCGTACGTGTTAGGGTTAGAGTTAGGGTTAGGGTACGGGTTAGGGTTAGGGTACGGGTCAGGGTTAGGGTACTGGTTAGGGTACGGGTTAGGGTTAGGGTTAGGGTACGAGTTAGGGTTAGGGTATGGGTTAGGGTTAGGGTTAGGTTTAGGGTTAGGGTTAGGGTACGGATTAGGGTTAGGGTACGGGTTAGGGTTAGGGTTAGGGTATGGGTTAGGGTTAGGGTTAGGGTTAGGGTTAGTGTATGGGTTAGGGTTAGGGTTAGGTTTAGGTCCGGGTAGGGTTAGGTTTAGGGGTTAGGGTTAGGGTACGGGTTAGATTTAGGGTTAGGGTTAGGGTTAGGGTTAGGGGTAGGGTACGGGTTAGGGTTAGGGTTAGGGTTAGGGTTAGGCTTTAGGGGTTAGTGTTAGGGTAAGGGTTAGGGTTAGGGTTAGGGTACGGGTTAGGGTACGTGTTAGGGTTAGGGTTAGGGTTAGGGTACGGGTTAGGGCTAGGGTTACGGTTAGGGTTGGTGTTAGGTTTAGGGTACGGGTTAGGGTACGGGTTAGGGTTAGGATAAGGGTTAGGGTACGGGTTAGTGTTAGGGTTAGGGTTAGGTTTAGGGTACGGGTTAGGGTTAGGGTTAGGGTAAGGGTTAAGGTTAGGGTACGGGTTAGGGTTAGGGTACGGGTTAGGGTAGGGGTTAGGGTTAGGGTTAGGGTTAGGGTTAGGTTTAGGGTACGGGTTAGGGTTACGGTACGGGTTAGGGTTCGGGTACGGGTTAGGTTTAGGGTTAGGGTACGGGTTAGGGTTAGGGTTAGGGGATAGGGTTAGGGTTAGGGTTAGTGTTAGGGTTAGGTTTAGGGTACGGGTTAGGTTTAGGGTTAGGTTTAGGGTACGGGTTAGGGTTAGGGTACGGGTTAGGGTTAGGTTTAGGGTACGGGTTACGGTTAGGGTTAGGGGTTAGGGTAAGAGTTAGGGTTAGGTCTAGGGTTAGGGTACGGGTTAGGGTTAGGGTACGGTTTAGGGTTAGGGTGAGGGTTAGGGTTAGGGTTAGCATACGGGTTAGGGTTAGGTTTAGGGTTAGGGTTAGTGTTAGGATACGGGTTAGGGTTAGGGTACGGGTTAGGGTTAGGTTTAGGGTTCGGGTTAGGGTTAGGGTTAGGAAAAGTTTAGGGTTAGGATTAGGGCTAGGTTTAGGGTACGGGTTAAGTTTATGGTTAGGGTACGGGTTAGGGTTAGGGTTAGGGTTAGGGTTAGTGTTAGGGTACGGGTTAGGGTTAGGGTACGGTTTAGGGTTAGGGTTAGGAAAGGGTTAGGGTTAGGATTAGGGTTAGGGTTAGGGTACGGGTTAAGGTTAGGGTTAGGGTACGGGTTAGGGTTAGGGTTAGGGTTAGGGTTAGGGTTAGGGTACGGGTTAGGGTTAGTGTACGGGTTAGTGTTAGGTTTAGGAGTGAGGGTTAGGGTTATGGTTAGGGTTAGGGTTAGGGTACGGGTTAGGGTTAGGTTTAGGGTTAGGGTTAAGGTTAGGGTTAGGGTTAGCGTACGGGTTAGGGTTAGGGTTAGGTTTAGGGTTAGGTTTAGGGTATGGGTTAGGGTTAGGGTACGGGTTAGGGTTAGGGTTAGGCTTAGGGTTGTGTTAGGAAAGGGTTAGTGTTAGGGTTAGGGTTAGGGTACGGGTTAGGGTTATGGTTAGCGTTAGGGTACGGGTTAAGGTACGGGTTAGGGTTAGGGTTAGGGTTAGGGTACGTGTTAAGGTTAGGGTTAGGGTTAGGGGTTAGGAGTTAGGGTTAGGGTTAGGGGTAGGGTGATGGTTAGGGTTAGGGTACGGGTTAGGTTTAGGGTACGGGTTAGGGTACGGGTTAGGGTTAGGGTTAGGGTTAGGGTACGGGTTAGGAAAGGGTTAGGGTTAGGGTTAGGTTACGGGTTAGGGTTAGGTTTAGGGGTACGGTTAGGGTTAGTGTACGGGTTAGGGTTACGGTACGGGTTAGGGTTAGGGTACGGGTTAGGGTACGGTTTAGGGTTAGGGTTATGGTACGGTTTAGGGTTAGGGTACGGGTACGGGTTAGGGTTAGGGTACGGGTTAGGGTTAGGGTACGGTTTAGGGTACGGGTTAGGGTTAGGGTTAGGGTTTGGGTACGGGTTAGGGTTAGGGTTAGGGTTAGGGTAAGGGTTAGGGTACGGGTTAGGGTACGGGTTAGGGTTAGGGTTATGTTTAGGGTACGGGTTAGGTTACCGGTTAGGGTAAGGGTTAGGGTTAGTGTACGTGTTAGGGTACGGGTTATGGTTAGGGTACGGGTTAGGGTACGGTTTAGGGTTAGGGTTAGGCTTAGGGTACTGGTTAGGGTAGGGTTAGGGGTCAGGGTTAGGTTTAGGGTTAGGGTACGGGTTAGGGTTAGGGTACGGGTTAGGGTTAGGGTTAGGGTTAGGTTTAGGGTACGGTTTAGGGTTAGGGGAAGCATTAGGGTTAGTGTTAGGGTACGGGTTAGGGTTAGGGTTAGAGGTTAGGGTTAGGGTTATGGTTGGGGTTAGGGTTAGGGTTAGGGTTAGGGTTTGGGTACGGGTTAGGGTTAGGGTACGGGTTAGGGTACGGGTTAGGGTTAGGTTTAGGGTACGGGTTAGGGTTAGGGTACGGGTTAGGGCTAGGGTTAGGGTACGGGTTAGGGTTAGGGTTAGGGTATGGGTTAGGTTTAGGGTTAAGGTTAGTGTACGGGTTAGGGTTAGGGTTAAGTTTAGGTCCGGGTTAGGGTTAGGTTTAGGGGTTAGGTTTAGGGTACGGTTTAGGGTTAGGGTTAGGGTTAGGGTTAGGGTTAGGTTTAGGTCCGGGTTAGGGTTAGTTTTAGGTGTTAGGGTTAGGGTACGGGTTAGTGTTAGGGTTAGGGTTAGGGTTAGGGTACGGTTTAGGTTTAGGGTTAAGGTTAGGGTACGGGTTAGGGTACGGGTTAGGGTTAGTGTACGGATTAGGGTACGGGTTAGGGTTAGGGTTAGGGTTAGGGTTAGGGTTAGTGTTAGGGTACGGGTTAGTGTTAGGGTACGGGTTAGGGTTCGGGTACGGGTTAGGTTTGGGTTAGGGTACGGGTTAGGGTTAGGGTTAGCGGATAGGGTTAGGGTTAAGGTTAGGGTTAGGGTTAGGTTTAGGGTACGGGTTAGGGTTAAGGTTAGGGTTAGGTTCAGGGTACGGGTTAGGGTTAGGGTACGGGTTAGGGTTAGGGTTAGGGTACGGGTTACGGTTAGGGTTAGGGGTTAGGGTTAGGGTTAAGGTTAGGTCTAGGGTTAGGGTACGGGTTAGGGTTAGGGTACGGTTTAGGGTTAGGGTGAGGGTTAGGGTTAGGGTTAGCATACGGTTTAGGGTTAGGTTTAGGGTTAGGGTTAGTGTTAGGATTCGGGTTACGGTTAGGGTACGGGTTAGGGTTAGGGTGACGGTTAGGGTTAGGAAAGTTTAGGGTTAGGATTAGGGCTAGGGTTACGGTACGGGTTAGGGTTAGGGTTAGGGTTAGGGTTAGTGTTAGGGTACGGGTTAGGATTAGGGTACGGGTTAGGGTTAGGTTTAGGGTTAGGGTTAGGGTTAGGAAAGGGTTAGGGTTAGGATTAGGGTTAGGGTTAGGGTACGGGTTAAGGTTAGGGTTAGTGTACGGGTTAGGGTACGGGTTAGGGTTAGGGTTAGGGTTAGGGTTAGGGTACGGGTACGGGTTAGGGTTAGGGTTAGGGTAAGGGTTAGGGATACGGTTAGGGTTAGGGTTAGGGTACGGGTTAGGGTTAGGTTTAGGGTTAGGGTTAGGGTACGGGTTAGGTTTAGGTTAGGGTTAGGGTTAGGGTTAAGTTTAGGGTACGGGTTAGGGTTAGGGTTAGGGTACGGGTTAGGGTTAGGGTTAGGTTTAGGGTTAGGGTTAGGGTACAGGTTAGGGTTAGGTTTAGGGTTAGGGTTAGCAACGGGTTAGGGTTAGAGTTATGGTTAGGGTACGGGTTAGGGTTAGGGTACAGGTTAGGGTTAGGGTTAGGGTTAGGGTTAGGGTTAGGGGTTAGGGGTTAGTGTTAGGGTAAGGGTTAGGGTTAGGTTTAGGGTTCGGGTTAGGGTACGAGTTAGGGTTAGGGTTAGGGATAGGGTACGTGTTAGGGTTAGGGTTAGGGTTCGGGTTGGGTTTAGGGTTAGGGTACGGGTTAGGTTTAGGTTTAGGGTTAGGGTAAGGGTTAGGGTACGGGTTAGGGTACGGGTTAGGGTTAAGGTTAGGTTTAGGGTACGGGTTAGGGTTAGGGTTAGGGTAAGGGTTAGGGTTAGGGTACATGTTAGGTTACGGGTTAGGGTTAGGGTACGGGTTAGGGTACGGGTTAGGGTTAGGGCAAGGGTTAGGGTTAGGGTACATGTTAGGGTTAGGGTACGGGTTAGGGTTAGGCTTAGTGTACGGGTTAGGGTTAGGGGTTAGGGTTAGGGTTAGGGTTAGGGTACGGGTTAGGGTTAGGGTACCGGTTAGGTTTAGGGTTAGGGTTAGGTTTAGGGTACGAGTTAGGGTTAGGGGACATATTAGGGTTAGGGTTAGGGTACGGGTTAGGGTTAGGGTTAGGGGTTAGGTTTAGGGTTATGGTTAGGGTTAAGTTTAGGGTACGGGTTAGTGTTAGGGGACGGGATAGGGTTAGGGTTAGGGTTAGATTTAGGGTTAGCGTACGCGTTAGGGTTAGGGTTAGGGTTAGGGGACAGGTTAGGTTTAGGGTACGGGTTAGGGTTAGGGTACGGGTTAGGGTACGGGTTAGCGTTAGGGTTAGGTTACGGGTTAGGTTTAGGATACGGATTAGGGTTAGGGTTAGGGTTAGGGTACGGGTTATGGTTAGGGTACGGGTTAGGGTACGGGTTAGGGTTAGGGTTAGGGTTAGGGTTAGGTTACGTGTTAGGTTTAGGGTACGGAGTAGGGTTAGGGTTAGGTTTAGGGTACGGGTTAGGTTTAGGGTACGGGTTAGGGTATGGGTTAGGGTTAGGGTTAGGGTACGGATTAGGGTTAGGGTACGGGTTAGGGTTAGGTTTAGGGTACGGGTTAGGGTTAGGGTTAGGGGTAGGGTACGGGTTAGGTTTAGGGTTAGGGTTAGGGTTAGGTTTAGGGGTTAGGGGTTAGTGTTAGGGTAAGTGTTAGGGTTAGGGTTAGGGTACGGGTTAGGGTACGTGTTAGGGTTAGGTTTAGGGTTAGGGTACGGGTTAGGGTTAGGGTTAGGGTACAGGTTAGGGTTAGGGTTAGTGTAAGGGTTAGGGTTAGGGTACGGGTTAGGGTACGGGTTAGGTTTAGCGTACGGTTTAGGGTACGGGTTAGGGTTAGGGTTAGGGTTAGGGTTAGGGTTAGGGTTAGGGTACGGGTTAGGTTTAGGTTACGGGTTAGGGTTAGGGTACGGGTTAGGGTTAGGGTTAGGGTACGGGTTAGGGTTAGGGTTAGGGGATAGGGTTAGGGTTAGTGTTATGGTTAGGGTACGGGTTAGGGTTAGGGTACGGGTTAGGGTTAGGTTTAGGGTTAGGTTTAGGTTACGGGTTAGGGTTAGGGTACGGATTAGGTTTAGGGTTAGGTTTAGGGTTAGGGTACGGGTTAGGGTTAGGGTTAGGGTTAGTGTTAGGGTTAAAGTACGGGTTAGGGTTTTGTTAGGTTTAGGGTTAGGGTTAGGGGTTAGGGGTTAGGGTTAGGGTTAGGGTTAGGGTTTCGGTTAGGGTTTGGTACGGGTTAGGGTACGAGTTAGGGTTAGGGTTAGGGTTAGGGTACGGGTTAGGGTACGGGTTAGGGTTAGGGTTAGGGTTAGGGTACGGGTTAGGATTAGGGTTAGGGTTCGGGTAAGGGTTAGGGAACGGGTTAGGGTTAGGTTTATGGTTAGGGTTAGTTTTAGTGTACGGGTTGGGGTTAGGGTTAGGGTTAGGGTTAGGGTTAGGGTTAGGGTACTGGTTAGGGTACGGGTTAGGGTTAGGGTAGGGGTGAGGGTACAGTTTTGGGTACGGGTTAGGGTTATGGTTAGGGTTAGGGTACGGGTTAGGGTTAGGGTACGGGTTAGGGTTAGCGTACGGGTTAGGTTTAGGGTACGGTTAGGGTACGGGTTAGGGTTAGGGTACGGGTTAGGGTTAGGGTTAGGGGTTAGGGTTAGGGTTAGGGTTAGCGTTAGGGTACGGTTTAGGTTAGGGTTAGGGTACGGGTTAGGGTTAGGGATAGGGTACGGGTTAGGGTGAGGGTACGTGTTAGGGTTAGGGTACGGGTTAGGGTTAAGGTTAGGGTACGTGTTAGGGTTTGGGTTAGTAGTTAGGGTTAGTGTTAGGTTTAGGGTACGGGTTAGGGTTAGGGTTAGGGTACGGGTTAGGTTTAGGGTACGGGTTAGGGTTAGGGGACGGATTAGGGTTAGGGTTAGTGTACGGGTTAGGGTTAGGGTTAAGGGTTAGGGTTAGGGTTAGGTTTAGGGTTAGGCTTAGGGTACGGGTTAGGGTTAGTGAACGGGTTAGGGTTAGCGTTAGGGTTATGGTTAGGGTTAGCGTACGGGTTAGGCTTAGGGTTAGGGTTAGGGTACGTGTTAGGGTATGGGTTAGGGTTAGGGTACGTGTTAGTGTTAGGGTTATGGTTAGGTTTAGGGTACGGGTTAGGGTTAGGGTTAGGGTACGGATTAGGGTTAGGGTACGGGTTAGGGTACGGGTTAGCGTTAGGTTTAGGGTTAGGGTTAGGTTTAGGAAAGGTTTAGGGTTAGGGTTAGGTTACGGGTTAGAGTTAGGGTTAGGGGTAGGGTTAGGGTTAGGGTACGGGTTAGGGTTAGGGTACGGGTTAGGGTTAGGGTACGGGTTAGGGTACGGTTTAGGGTTAGGGTTATGGTACGGTTTAGGGTTAGGGTACGGGTACGGGTTAGGGTTAGGGTACGGGTTAGGGTTAGGGTACGGTTTAGGGTACGGGTTAGGGTTAGGGTTAGGGTTTGGGTACGGGTTAGGTTTAGGGTTAGGTTTAGGGTAAGTGTTAGGGTACGGGTTAGGGTACGGGTTAGGGTTAGTGTTATGTTTAGGGTACGGGTTAGGTTACTGGTTAGGGTAAGGGTTAGGTTTAGGGTACGGGTTAGGGTACGGGTTAGGGTTAGGGTACGGGTTAGGGTACGGGTTAGTGTTAGGGTTAGGCTTAGGTTACTGTTTAGGGTAGGGTTAGGGGTTAGGGTTAAATTTAGGGTTAGGGTACGGGTTAGGGTTAGGGTACGGGTTAGGGTTAGGGTTAGGTTTAGGGTACGGGTTAGGGTTAGGGGACGGATTAGGGTTAGGGTTAGGGTACGGGTTAGGGTTAGGTTTAGGGGTTAGGTTTAGGGTTATGGTTAGGGTTAGGGTTAGGGTACGGGTTAGGGTTAGGGTACGGGTTAGGGTTAGGGTTAGGGTTAGGTTTAGGGTTAGCGTACTTGTTAGGGTTAGGGTTAGGGTTAGGGTTAGGGTACGGGTTAGGGCTAGGGTTACGGTTAGGGTTGGGGTTAGGGTTAGGGTACGGGTTAGGGTACGGGTTAGGTTTAGGATAAGGTTTAGGGTACGGGTTAGGGTTAGGGTTAGGGTTAGGGTTAGGTTTAGGGTACGGGTTAGGGTTAGGGTTAGGGTAAGGGTTAAGGTTAGGGTACGGGTTAGGGTACGGGTTAGGGTTAGGGTACGGGTTAGGGTACGGGTTAGGATTAGGGTTAGAGTTAGGGTTAGGGTTAGGGTACGGGTTAGGGTTTGGGTACAGGTTAGGGTTCGGGTACGGGTTAGGTTTAGGGTTACGGTACGGGTTAGGGTTAGGGTTAGGGGATAGGGTTAGGGTTAGGGTTAGGGTTAGGGTTAGGTTTAGGGTACGGGTTAGGGTTAGGGTTAGGGTTAGGTTTAGGGTACGCGTTAGGGTTAGTGTACGGGTTAGGGTTAGGGTTAGGGTACGGGTTACGGTTAGGGTTAGGGGTTAGGGTTAGAGTTAGGGTTAGGTCTAGGGTTAGGCTACGGGTTAGGGTTAGGGTACGGTTTAGGGTTAGGGTGAGGGTTAGGGTTAGGGTTAGCATACGGGTTAGGGTTAGGTTTAGGGTTAGGGTTAGGGTTAGGAAAGGTTTAGGGTTAGGATTAGGGTTAGGGTTAGGGTACGGGTTAAGGTTAGGGTTAGGGTACGGGTCAGGGTTAGGGTTAGGGTTAGGGTTAGGGTTAGGGTACGGGTTAGGGTTAGGGTACGGGTTAGTGTTAGGTTTAGGAGTGAGAGTTAGGGTTAGGGTAAGGGTTAGGGTACGGGTTAGGGTTAGGTTTATGGTTAGGGTTAAGGTTAGGTTTAGGGTTAGCGTACGGGTTAGGGTTAGGGTTAGGTTTAGGGTTAGGTTTAGGGTACGGGTTAGGGTTAGGGTACGGGTTAGGGTTAGGGTTAGGGTAAGGGTTAGTGTAGGGTTAGGAAAGGGTTAGTGTTAAGGTTAGGGTTAGGGTTAGGGTACGGGTTAGGGTTAGGGTTAGGGTACGGGTTAAGGTAAGGGTTAGGGTTAGGGTTAGCGTTAGGGTTAGGGTACGGGTTAAGGTATGGGTTAGGGTTAGGGTACGTGTTAGTGTTAGGGTTATGGTTAGGGTTAGGGTACGTGTTAGGGTTAGGGTTAGGGTTAGGGTACGGGTTAGGGCTAGGGTTACGTTTAGGGTTGGGGTTAGGGTTAGGGTACGGGTTAGGGTACGGGTTAGGGTTAGGATAAGGGTTAGGGTACGGGTTAGGGTACGGGTTAGGGTTAGGTTTAGGGTACGGGTTAGGGTTAGGGTTAGGGTAAGGGTTAAGTTTAGGGTACGGGTTAGGGTACGGGTTAGGGTTAGGGTACGGGTTAGGGTACGGGTTAGGGTTAGGGTTAGGGTTAGGGTTAGGGTACGGGTTAGGGTTAGGGTACGGTTTAGGGTTCGGGTACGGGTTAGGTTTAGGGTTAGGGTACGGGTTATGGTTAGGGTTAGGGGATAGGGTTAGGGTTAGGGTTAGGGTTAGGGTTAGGGTTAGGTTTAGGGTACGGGTTAGGGTTAGGGTTAGGGTTAGGTTTAGGGTACGGGTTAGGGTTAGGGTACGGGTTAGGGTTAGGTTTAGGGTACAGTTTACGGTTAGGGTTAGGGCTTAGGGTTAGAGTTAGGGTTAGGTCTAGGGTTAGGGTACGGGTTAGGGTTAGGGTACGGTTTAGGGTTAGGGTGAGTGTTAGGGTTAGGGTTAGCATACGGGTTAGGGTTAGGTTTAGGGTTAGGGTTAGTGTTAGGATACGGGTTAGGGTTAGGGTACGGGTTAGGGTTAGGTTTAGGGTTAGGGTTAGGGTTAGGTTTAGGAAAGGTTTAGGGTTAGGATTAGGGTTAGGTTTAGGGTACGGGTTAAGTTTAGGGTTAGGGTACGGGTTAGGTTAGGGTTAGTGTTAGGGTTAGTGTTAGGGTACGGGTTAGGGTTAGGGTACGGGTTAGGGTTAGGGTTAGGGTTAGGAAAGGGTTAGGGTTAGGATTAGGGTTAGGGTTAGGGTACGGGTTAAGGTTAGGGTTAGGGTACGGGTTAGGGTTAGGGTTAGGGTTAGGGTACGGGTTAGGGTTAGGGTACGGGTTAGTGTTAGGTTTAGGAGTGAGGGTTAGGGTTAGGGTTAGGGTTAGGGTACGGGTTAGGGTTAGGTTTAGGGTTAGGGTTATGGTTAGGGTTAGGGTTAGCATACGGGTTAGGGTTAGGGTTAGGTTTAGGGTTAGGTTTAGGGTACGGGTTAGGGTTAGGGTACGGTTTAGGGTTAGGGTTAGGGTTAGGGTTAGGGTTAGGAAAGGTTTAGGGTTAGGATAAGGGCTAGGTTTAGGGTACGGGTTAAGTTTAGGGTTAGGGTACGGGTTAGGGTTAGGGTTAGGGTTAGGTTTAGTGTTAAGGTACGGGTTAGGGTTAGGGTACGGTTTAGGGTTAGGGTTAGGGTTAGGGTTAGGGTTAGGGTTAGGAAAGGTTTAGGGTTAGGATTAGGGTTAGGGTTAGGGTACGGGTTAAGGTTAGGGTTAGGGTACGGGTCAGGGTTAGGGTTAGGGTTAGGGTTAGGGTTAGGGTACGGGTTAGGGTTAGGGTACGGGTTAGTGTTAGGTTTAGGAGTGAGAGTTAGGGTTAGGGTAAGGGTTAGGGTACGGGTTAGGGTTAGGTTTAGGGTTAGGGTTAAGGTTAGGTTTAGGGTTAGCGTACGGGTTAGGGTTAGGGTTAGGTTTAGGGTTAGGTTTAGGGTACGGGTTAGGGTTAGGGTACGGGTTAGGGTTAGGGTTAGGTTAAGGGTTAGTGTAGGGTTAGGAAAGGGTTAGTGTTAAGGTTAGGGTTAGGGTTAGGGTACGGGTTAGGGTTAGGGTTAGGGTACGGGTTAAGGTAAGGGTTAGGGTTAGGGTTAGGGTTAGGGTTAGGGTACGGGTTAAGGTATGGGTTAGGGTTAGGGTACGTGTTAGTGTTAGGGTTATGGTTAGGGTTAGGGTACGTGTTAGGGTTAGGGTTAGGGTTAGGGTACGGGTTAGGGCTAGGGTTACGTTTAGGGTTGGGGTTAGGGTTAGGGTACGGGTTAGGGTACGGGTTAGGGTTAGGATAAGGGTTAGGGTACGGGTTAGGGTACGGGTTAGGGTTAGGTTTAGGGTACGGGTTAGGGTTAGGGTTAGAGTAAGGGTTAAGTTTAGGGTACGGGTTAGGGTACGGGTTAGGGTTAGGGTACGGGTTAGGGTACGGGTTAGGGTTAGGGTTAGGGTTAGGGTTAGGGTACGGGTTAGGGTTAGGGTACGGGTTAGGGTTCGGGTACGGGTTAGGTTTAGGGTTAGGGTACGGGTTATGGTTAGGGTTAGGGGATAGGGTTAGGGTTAGGGTTAGGGTTAGGTTTAGGGTACGGGTTAGGGTTAGGGTTAGGGTTAGGTTTAGGGTACGGGTTAGGGTTAGGGTACGGGTTAGGGTTAGGTTTAGGGTACGGGTTACGGTTAGGGTTAGGGCTTAGGGTTAGAGTTAGGGTTAGGTCTAGGGTTAGGGTACGGGTTAGGGTTAGGGTACGGTTTAGGGTTAGGGTGAGTGTTAGGGTTAGGGTTAGCATACGGGTTAGGGTTAGGTTTAGGGTTAGGGTTAGTGTTAGGATACGGGTTAGGGTTAGGGTACGGGTTAGGGTTAGGTTTAGGGTTAGGGTTAGGGTTAGGGTTAGGAAAGGTTTAGGGTTAGGATTAGGGTTAGGTTTAGGGTACGGGTTAAGTTTAGGGTTAGGGTACGGGTTAGGTTAGGGTTAGTGTTAGGGTTAGTGTTAGGGTACGGGTTAGGGTTAGGGTACGGGTTAGGGTTAGGGTTAGGGTTAGGTTTAGGAAAGGGTTAGGGTTAGGATTAGGGTTAGGTTTAGGGTACGGGTTAAGGTTATGGTTAGGGTACGGGTTAGGGTTAGGGTTAGGGTTAGGGTACGGGTTAGGGTTAGGGTACGGGTTAGTGTTAGGTTTAGGAGTGAGGGTTAGGGTTAGGGTTAGGGTTAGGGTACGGGTTAGGGTTAGGTTTAGGGTTAGGGTTATGGTTAGGGTTAGGGTTAGCATACGGGTTAGGGTTAGGGTTAGGTTTAGGGTTAGGTTTAGGGTACGGGTTAGGGTTAGGGTACGGGTTAGGGTTAGGGTTAGGGTTAGGGTTAGGATTGTGTTAGGTAAGGGTTAGTGTTAGGGTTAGGGTTAGGGTTAGGGTACGGGTTAGGGTTAGGGTTAGGTGACGGGTTAAGGTACGGGTTAGGGTTAGGGTTAGGGTTAGGGTACGTGTTAAGGTTAGGGTTAGGGTTAGGGGTTAGGAGTTAGGGTTAGCGTTAGGCTTAGGGTTAGGGTTAGGGTTAGGGTACGGGTTAGGGTATGGGTTAGGGTTAGGGTACGTTTTAGTGTTAGGGTGATGGTTAGGGTTAGGGTACGGGTTAGGTTTAGGGTACGGGTTAGGGTACGGGTTAGGGGTAGCGTTAGGGTTAGGGTACAGGTTAGGAAAGGGTAGGGTTAGGGTTAGGTTACGGGTTAGGGTTAGGTTTAGGGGTACGGTTAGGGTTAGTGTACGGGTTAGGGTTACGGTACGGTTTAGGGTTAGGGTACGGGTTAGGGTACGGTTTAGGGTTAGGGTTATAGTACGGTTTAGGTTTAGGGTACGGGTACGGGTTAGGGTTAGGGTACGGGTTAGGGTTAGGGTACGGTTTAGGGTACGGGTTAGGGTTAGGGTTAGGGTTTGGGTACGGGTTAGGGTTAGGTTTAGGGTTAGGGTAAGGGTTAGGGTACGGGTTAGGGTACATGTTAGGGTTAGGGTTATGTTTAGGGTACGGGTTAGGTTACCGGTTAGTGTAAGGGTTAGGGTTAGTGTACGTGTTAGGGTACGGGTTATGGTTAGGGTACGGGTTAGGTTACGGGTTAGGGTTAGGGTTAGGCTTAGGGTACTGGTTAGGGTAGGGTTAGGGGTTAGGGTTAGGTTTAGGGTTAGGGTACGGGTTAGGGTTAGGGTACGGGTTAGGGTTAGGGTTAGGGTTAGGTTTAGGGTACGGTTTAGGGTTAGGGGAAGAATTAGGGTTAGGGTTAGGGTACGGGTTAGGGTTAGGGTTAGAGGTTAGGGTTAGGGTTATGGTTAGGGTTAGGGTTAGGGTACGGGTTAGGGTTAGTGTACGGGTTAGGGTTAGGGTTAGGGTTAGGTTTAGGGTTAGGGTTAGGGTTAGGGTACGGGTTAGGGTTAGGGTACGGGTTAGGGTTAGTGTACGGGTTAGGGTACGGGTTAGGGTTAGGGTTAGGGTATGGGTTAGGGTTAGGGTACGGGTTAGGGTTAGGGTTAGGTTTAGGGTTAGGGTTAGGGTACGGATTCGGGTTAGGGTATGGGTTAGGGTTAGGGTTAGGGTACGGGTTAGGGTTAGGGTTAGGGTATGGGTTAGGTTTAGGGTTAGGGTTAGTGTACGGGTTAGGGTTCGGGTTAAGTTTAGGTCCGGGTTAGGGTTAGGTTTAGCGGTTAGGTTTAGGGTACGGGTTAGGGTTAGGGTACGGGTTAGGGTTAGGGTTAGGGTTAGTGTAGGGGTTAGGTTTAGGGTTAAGGTTAGGGTACGGGTTAGGGTACGGGTTAGGGTTAGTGTACGGATTAGGGTACGTGTTAGGGTTAGGGTTAGGGTTAGGGTTAGGGTATGGGTTAGTGTTAGTGTACGGGTTAGGGTTCGGGTACGGGTTTGGTTTAGGGTTAGGGTACGGGTTAGGGTTAGGGTTAGCGGATAGGGTTAGGGTTAAGGTTAGGGTTAGGGTTAGGTTTATGGTTAGGGTTAAGGTTAGGGTTAGGGTTAGGTTTAGGGTACGGGTTAGGGTTAAGGTTAGGGTTAGGTTTAGGGTACGGGATAGGGTTAGGGTACGGGTTAGGGTTAGGTTTAGGGTACGGGTTACGGTTAGGGTTAGGGGTTAGGGTTAGGGTTAGGGTTAGGTCTAGGGTTAGGGTACGGGTTAGGGTTAGGGTACGGTTTAGGGTTAGGGTGAGGATTAGGGTTAGGTTTAGCATACGGGTTAGGGTTAGGTTTAGGGTTAGGGTTAGTGTTAGGATTCGGGTTACGGTTAGGGTACGGGTTAGGGTTAGGGTTAGGGTTAGGGTTAGGAAAGTTTAGGGTTAGGATTAGGGCTAGGGTTAGGGTACGGGTTAGGGTTAGGGTTAGGGTTAGTGTTAGGGTACGGGTTAGGATTAGGGTACGGGTTAGGGTTAGGGTTAGGGTTAGTGTTAGGAAAGGGTTAGGGTTAGGATTAGGGTTAGGGTTAGGGTACGGGTTAAGTTTAGGGTTAGGGTACGGGTTAGGGTTAGGGTTAGTGTTAGGGTTAGGGTTAGGGTTAGGGTACGGGTACGGGTTAGGGTTAGGGTTAGGGTAAGGGTTAGGGATACGGTTAGGGTTAGGGTTAGGGTACGGGTTAGGGTTAGGTTTAGGGTTAGGCTTAGGGTACGGGTTAGGTTTAGGTTAGGGTTAGGGTTAGGGTTAGGGTTAGGGTACGGGTTAGGGTTAGGGTTAGGGTACGGGTTAGGGTTAGGGTTAGGTTTAGGGTTAGGGTTAGGGTACAGGTTAGGGTTAGGGTTAGGGTTAGCAACGGGTTAGGGTTAGAGTTAGGGTTAGGGTACGGGTTAGGGTTAGGGTACAGGTTAGGGTTAGGTTTAGTGTTAGGGTTAGGGGTTAGGGGTTAGTGTTAGGGTAAGGGTTAGGGTTAGGGTTAGGGTTCGGGTTAGGGTACGAGTTAGGGTTAGGGTTAGGGATAGGGTACGTGTTAGGGTTAGGGTTAGGGTTCGGGTTGGGTTTAGGGTTAGGGTACGGGTTAGGGTTAGGTTTAGGGTTAGGGTAAGGGTTAGGGTACGGGTTAGGGTACGGGTTAGGGTTAGGGTTAGGTTTAGGGCACGGGATAGGGTTAGGGTTAGGGTAAAGGTTAGGGTTAGTGTACGTGTTAGGTTACGGGTTAGGGTTAGGGTACGGGTTAGGGTACGGGTTAGGGTTAGGGTTAGGGCAAGGGTTAGGGTTAGGGTACATGTTAGGGTTAGGGTACGGGTTAGGGTTAGGCTTAGTGTACGGGTTAGGGTTAGGGGTTAGTGTTAGGGTTAGGGTTAGAGTACGGGTTAGGTTTAGGGTACGGGTTAGGTTTAGGGTTAGGGTTAGGTTTAGGGTACGAGTTAGGGTTAGGGGACGTATTAGGGTTAGGGTTAGGGTACGGGTTAGGTTTAGGGTTAGGGGTTAGGTTTAGGGTTATGGTTAGGGTTAGGTTTAGGGTACGGGTTAGGGTTAGGGTACGGGATAGGGTTAGGGTTAGGGTAAGGTTTAGGGTTAGCGTACGGGTTAGGGTTAGGGTTAGGGTTAGGGGACAGGTTAGGTTTAGGGTACGGGTTAGGGTTAGGGTACGGGTTAGCGTACGGGTTAGGGTTAGGGTTAGGTTACGGGATAGGTTTAGGGTACGGATTAGGGTTAGGGTTAGGGTTAAGGTACGAGTTATGGTTAGGGTACGGGTTAGGGTACGGGTTAGGGTTAGGGTTAGGGTTAGGGTTAGGTTACGGGTTAGGTTTAGGGTACGGAGTAGGGTTAGGGTTAGGTTTAGGGTACGGGTTAGGTTTAGGGTACGGGTTAGGGAATGGGTTAGGGTTAGGGTTAGGGTACGGATTAGGGTTAGGGTATGGGTTAGGGTTAGGTTTAGGGTACGGGTTAGGGTTAGGGTTAGGGGTAGGGTACGGGTTAGGTTTAGGGTTAGGTTTAGGGTTAGGTTTAGGGGTTAGGGGTTAGTGTTAGTGTAAGTGTTAGGGTTAGGGTTAGGGTACGGGTTAGGGTTAGGGTTAGGGTTAGGGTTAGTTTACGGGTTAGGGTTAGGGTTAGGGTTAGGGTTAGGGTACGGGTTAGTGTTAGGGTAGGGTTAGGTTTAGGGTTAGGGTTAGGTTTAGGGTACGGGTTAGGGTTAGTGTTAGGGTTAGGGTACGGGTTAGTGATAGGGTTAGGGTTAGGATTAGGGTTAGGCTTAGGATAAGGGTACGGGTTCGGTTAAGGGTTAGGGTTAGGGTTAGGGTTAGGGTTAGGGTACGGGTTAGGGTTAGGGTATGGGTTAGGGTTAGGTTTAGGTTTAGGTTTAGGGTACGGGTTAGGGTTAGGGTACGGATTAGTGTTAGGGTTAGGGTACGGGTTAGTGTTAGGGTTAGAGTTAGGATTAGGGTTAGGGTTAGGTTTAAGGTACGGGTTAGGTTAAGGGTTAGGGTTAGGGTTATGGTTAGGGTTAGGGTACGGGTTAGGGTTCGGGTAAGGGTTAGGGTTAGGTTTAGGGTGAGGGTACGGGTTAGGGTTCGGGTTAGGGTTAGGTTTAGTGTACGGGTTAGGGTACGGGGTAGGGTATGGGTTAGGGTTAGGGTTAGAGTTAGGGTTAGGGTACGGGTTAGGGTTAGGGTACGAGTTAGGGTTAGGGTTAGGGTACGGGTTAGGGTTAGGGTTAGGGTTAGGGTTAGGGTTAGGGTACGGGTTAGGGTTAGGGTATGGGTTAGGGTTAGGTTTAGGGTTAGGGTATGGGTTAGGGTTAGGGTATGGGTTAGTGTTAGGGTTAGGGTACGTGTTAGGGTTAGGGTACGGGTTAGGGTTAGGGTAGGGGTTAGGGTTAGGGTTAGGGTACTTGTTAGAGTTAGTGTTAGGGGTTAGGGTTAGGGTTAGTGTTAGGGTACGGGTTAGGGTTAGTGTTAGGGTTAGGGTTAGCGTACGAGTTAGGGTTAGGGTACGGGTTACGGTTAGGGTTAGAGTTATGGTTAGGTTTAGGGGTTAGGTTTAGGGTTAGGGTTAGGGTTAGGGTACGGGTTAGGGTTAGGGTTAGGGTTAGGGTTAGGGTTAGGGTTAGCATACGGGTTAGGTTTAGGTTTAGGTTTAGGGTTAGTTTTAGGGTACAGGTTAGTGTTAGGGTACGGATTAGGGTTAGGTTTAGGGTTAGGGTTAGGGTTAGGTTTAGGAAAGTGTTAGGGTTAGGGTTAGGGTTAGGTTTAGGGTACGGGTTAGGGTTAGGGTTAGGGTACGGGTTAAGGTACGGGTTAGGGTTAGGTTTAGGGTACTGGTTAGGGTTTGGGTTAGGTGTTAGGGGTTAGAGTTAGGGTTAGGGTTAGGTTTAGGGTACGGGTTAGGGTACGGGTTAGGGTTAGGGTACGTGTTAGTGTTAGGGTTATGGTTAGGGTTAGGTACGGGTTAGGGTTAGGGTTAGGGTACGGGTTAGGGTTAGGGTTAGGGTTAGGGTACGGGTTAGGGTTAGGGTTAGGGTTAGGGTTAGGTTTAGGAAAGGGTTAGGGTTAGGGTTAGGGTACGGGATAGGGTTAGGTTTAGGGGTGGGGTTTGGGTTTGGGTATGGGTTAGGGTTAGGGTGCGGGTTAGGGTTAGGGTACGGGTTAGGATACGGGTTAGGGTTAGGGTTAGGGTACGGGTTAGGGTTAGGGTTAGGTTACGTTTTAGGGTTAGGCTACGGTTTAGGTTACGGGTTAGGGTTAGGGTTAGGGTTTGGGTACGGTTTAGGGTTAGGGTACGGGTTAGGGTTAGGGTTAGGGTACAGGTTAGGGTTAGGATTAGGGTTAGGGTACGGGTTAGGGTTAGGGTTAGGTTTAGGGTACGGGTTAGGGTTAGGGTTAGGGGTTAGGGTTAGTGTACGGGTTAGGGTTAGGGTTAGGATTAGGGTTAGGGTTAGGGTACGGGTTAGTGTTAGGGTTAAAGTACATGTTAGTGTTAGGGTTAGGGTTAGGGTTAGGGTTAGGGTTAGGGGTTAGGGGTTAGTGTTAGGGTAAGGGTTAGGGTTAGGGTTAGGGTACGGTTTAGTGTACGAGTTAGGGTTAGGTTTAGGGTTAGGGTACGGGTTAGGGTTAGGGTACGGGTTAGTGTTAGGTTTAGGAGTGAGGGTTAGGGTTAGGGTTAGGGTTAGGGTACGGGTTAGGGTTAGGTTTATGGTTAGGGTTAAGGTTAGGGTTAGGGTTAGCGTACGGGTTAGGGTTAGGGTTAGGTTTAGGGTTAGGTTTAGGGTACGGGTTAGGGTTAGGGTACGGGTTAGGGTTAGGGTTAGGGTTAGGGTTAGGGTATTGTTAGGAAAGGGTTAGTGTTAAGGTTAGGGTTAGGGTTAGGGTACGGGTTAGGGTTAGGGTTAGGGTACGGGTTAAGGTAAGGGTTAGGGTTAGGGTTAGGGTTAGGGTACGTGTTAAGGTTAGGGTTAGGGTTAGGGGTTAGGGTTAGGGTTAGGGTACGCGTTAGGGTATGGGTTAGGGTTAGGGTACGTGTTAGTGTTAGGGTTATGGTTAGGGTTAGGGTACGGGTTAGGGTTAGGGTTAGGGTTAGGGTACGGGTTAGGGTTAGGGTACGTGTTAGGGTACGGGTTAGCATTAGGTTTAGGGTTAGGGTTAGGTTTAGGAAAGGTTTAGGGTTAGGGTTAGGTTACGGGTTAGGGTTAGGGTTAGGGGAAGGGTTAGGGTTAGGGTACGGGTTAGGGTTAGGGTACGGGTTAGGGTTAGGGTACGGGTTAGGGTACGGTTTAGTGTTAGAGTTATGGTACGGTTTAGGGTTAGGGTACGGGTACGGGTTAGGGTTAGGGTACGGGTTAGGGTTAGGGTACGGTTTACGGTACGGGTTAGGGTTAGGGTTAGGGTTTGGGTACGGGTTAGGGTTAGGGTTAGGGTTAGGGTAAGTGTTAGGGTACGGGTTAGGGTACGGGTTAGGGTTAGGGTTATGTTTAGGGTACGGGTTAGGTTACTGGTTAGGGTAAGGGTTAGGTTTAAGGTACGGGTTAGGGTACGGGTTAGGGTTAGGGTACGGGTTAGGGTACGGGTTAGGGTTAGGGTTAGGCTTAGGTTACTGGTTAGGGTAGGGTTAGGGGTTAGGGTTAAGTTTAGGGTTAGGGTACGGGTTAGGGTTAGGGTACGGGTTAGGGATAGGGTTAGGGTTAGGTTTAGGGTACGGGTTAGGGTTAGGGGACGGATTAGGGTTAGGGTTAGGGTACGGGTTAGGGTACGGGTTAGGGTTAGGGTTAGGCTTAGGTTACTGGTTAGGGTAGGGTTAGGGGTTAGGGTTAAGTTTAGGGTTAGGGTACGGGTTAGGGTTAGGGTACGGGTTAGGGATAGGGTTAGGGTTAGGTTTAGGGTACGGGTTAGGGTTAGGGTACGGATTAGGGTTAGGGTTAGGGTACGGGTTAGGGTTAGGGTTAGGGGTTAGGGTTAGGGTTATGGTTAGGGTTAGGGTTAGGGTACGGGTTAGGGTTAGGTACGGGTTAGGGTTAGGGTTAGGGTTAGGTTTAGGGTTAGCGTACGTGTTAGGGTTAGGGTTAGGGTTAGGGTACGGGTTAGGGCTAGGGTTACGGTTAGGGTTGGGGTTAGGGTTAGGGTATGGGTTAGGGTACGGGTTAGGGTTAGGATAAGGTTTAGGGTACGGGTTAGGGTTAGGGTTAGGTTTAGGGTACGGGTTAGGGTTAGGTTTAGGGTAAGGGTTAAGGTTAGGGTATGGGTTAGGGTACGGGTTAGGGTTAGGGTACGGTTTAGGGTACGGGTTAGGGTTAGGGTTAGGGTTAGGGTACGGGTTAGGGTTTGGGTACAGGTTAGGGTTCGGATACGGGTTAGGTTTAGGGTTACTGTACGGGTTAGGGTTAGGGTTAGGGGATAGGGTTAGGGTTAGGGTTAGGGTTAGGGTTAGGTTTAGGGTACGGGTTAGGGTTAGGGTTAGGGTTAGGTTTAGGGTACGCGTTAGGGTTAGTGTACAGGTTAGGGTTAGGGTTAGGGTACGGGTTACGGTTAGGGTTAGGGGTTAGGGTTAGAGTTAGGGTTAGGTCTAGGGTTAGGGTACGGGTAGGATTAGGGTACGGTTTAGGGTTAGGGTGAGGGTTATGGTTAGTGTTAGCATACGGGTTAGGGTTTGGTTTAGGGTTAGGGTTAGTGTTAGGATATGGGTTAGGTTTAGGGTACGGGTTAGGGTTAGGGTTAGGGTTAGGTTTAGGTTTAGGAAAGGTTTAGGGTTAGGATTAGGGCTAGGTTTAGGGTACGGGTTAAGTTTAGGGTTAGGGTACGGGTTAGGGTTAGGGTTAGGGTTAGGTTTAGTGTTAGGGTACGGGTTAGGGTTAGGGTACGGTTTAGGGTTAGGGTTAGGGTTAGGGTTAGGGTTAGGAAAGGGTTATGGTTAGGATTAGGGTTAGGGTTAGGGTACGGGTTAAGGTTAGGGTTAGGGTACTGGTCAGGGTTAGGGTTAGGGTTAGGGTTAGGGTACGGGTTAGGGTTAGGGTACGGGTTAGTGTTAGGTTTAGGAGTGAGGGTTAGGTTTAGGGTTAGGGTTAGGGTTAGGGTACAGGTTAGGGTTAGGTTTAGGGTTAGGGTTAAGGTTAGGGTTAGGGTTAGCGTACGGGTTAGGGTTACGGTTAGGTTTAGGGTTAGGTTTAGGGTACGGGTTAGGGTTAGGGTACGGGTTAGGTTTAGGGTTAGGGTTAGGGTTAGGGTAGGGTTAGGAAAGGGTTAGGGTTAAGGTTAGGGTTAGGGTTAGGGTACGGGTTAGGGTTAGGGTTAGGGTACGGGTTAAGGTAAGGGTTAGGGTTAGGGTTAGGGTTAGGGTACGGGTTAAGGTTAGGGTTAGGGTTAGGGGTTAGGAGTTAGGGTTAGGGTTAAGGGTTAGGGTTAGGGTTAGGGTACGGGTTAGGGTATGGGTTAGGGTTAGGGTACGTGTTAGTGTTAGGGTTATGGTTAGGGTTAGGGTACGGGTTAGGGTTAGGGTTAGGGTTAGGGTACGGGTTAGGGTTAGGGTACGGGTTAGGGTACGGGTTAGCATTAGGTTTAGGGTTAGGGTTAGGTTTAGGAAAGGGTTAGGGTTAGGGTTAGGTTACGGGTTAGGGTTAGGGGTTAGGGGTTAGTGTTAGGGTAAGGGTTAGGGTTAGGGTTAGGGTACGGTTTAGTGTACGAGTTAGGGTTAGGTTTAGGGTTAGGGTACGGGTTAGGGTTAGGGTACGGGTTAGTGTTAGGTTTAGGAGTGAGGGTTAGGGTTAGGGTTAGGGTTAGGGTACGGGTTAGGGTTAGGTTTATGGTTAGGGTTAAGGTTAGGGTTAGGGTTAGCGTACGGGTTAGGGTTAGGGTTAGGTTTAGGGTTAGGTTTAGGGTACGGGTTAGGGTTAGGGTACGGGTTAGGGTTAGGGTTAGGGTTAGGGTTAGGGTATTGTTAGGAAAGGGTTAGTGTTAAGGTTAGGGTTAGGGTTAGGGTACGGGTTAGGGTTAGGGTTAGGGTACGGGTTAAGGTAAGGGTTAGGGTTAGGGTTAGGGTTAGGGTACGTGTTAAGGTTAGGGTTAGGGTTAGGGGTTAGGGTTAGGGTTAGGGTACGCGTTAGGGTATGGGTTAGGGTTAGGGTACGTGTTAGTGTTAGGGTTATGGTTAGGGTTAGGGTACGGGTTAGGGTTAGGGTTAGGGTTAGGGTACGGGTTAGGGTTAGGGTACGTGTTAGGGTACGGGTTAGCATTAGGTTTAGGGTTAGGGTTAGGTTTAGGAAAGGTTTAGGGTTAGGGTTAGGTTACGGGTTAGGGTTAGGGTTAGGGGAAGGGTTAGGGTTAGGGTACGGGTTAGGGTTAGGGTACGGGTTAGGGTTAGGGTACGGGTTAGGGTACGGTTTAGTGTTAGAGTTATGGTACGGTTTAGGGTTAGGGTACGGGTACGGGTTAGGGTTAGGGTACGGGTTAGGGTTAGGGTACGGTTTACGGTACGGGTTAGGGTTAGGGTTAGGGTTTGGGTACGGGTTAGGGTTAGGGTTAGGGTTAGGGTAAGTGTTAGGGTACGGGTTAGGGTACGGGTTAGGGTTAGGGTTATGTTTAGGGTACGGGTTAGGTTACTGGTTAGGGTAAGGGTTAGGTTTAAGGTACGGGTTAGGGTACGGGTTAGGGTTAGGGTACGGGTTAGGGTACGGGTTAGGGTTAGGGTTAGGCTTAGGTTACTGGTTAGGGTAGGGTTAGGGGTTAGGGTTAAGTTTAGGGTTAGGGTACGGGTTAGGGTTAGGGTACGGGTTAGGGATAGGGTTAGGGTTAGGTTTAGGGTACTGGTTAGGGTTAGGGGACGGATTAGGGTTAGGGTTAGGGTACGGGTTAGGGTACGGGTTAGGGTTAGGGTTAGGCTTAGGTTACTGGTTAGGGTAGGGTTAGGGGTTAGGGTTAAGTTTAGGGTTAGGGTATGGGTTAGGGTTAGGGTACGGGTTAGGGATAGGGTTAGGGTTAGGTTTAGGGTACGGGTTAGGGTTAGGGTACGGATTAGGGTTAGGGTTAGGGTACGGGTTAGGGTTAGGGTTAGGGGTTAGGGTTAGGGTTATGGTTAGGGTTAGGGTTAGGGTACGGGTTAGGGTTAGGTACGGGTTAGGGTTAGGGTTAGGGTTAGGTTTAGGGTTAGCGTACGTGTTAGGGTTAGGGTTAGGGTTAGGGTACGGGTTAGGGCTAGGGTTACGGTTAGGGTTGGGGTTAGGGTTAGGGTATGGGTTAGGGTACGGGTTAGGGTTAGGATAAGGTTTAGGGTACGGGTTAGGGTTAGGGTTAGGTTTAGGGTACGGGTTAGGGTTAGGTTTAGGGTAAGGGTTAAGGTTAGGGTATGGGTTAGGGTACGGGTTAGGGTTAGGGTACGGTTTAGGGTACGGGTTAGGGTTAGGGTTAGGGTTAGGGTACGGGTTAGGGTTTGGGTACAGGTTAGGGTTCGGATACGGGTTAGGTTTAGGGTTACTGTACGGGTTAGGGTTAGGGTTAGGGGATAGGGTTAGGGTTAGGGTTAGGGTTAGGGTTAGGTTTAGGGTACGGGTTAGGGTTAGGGTTAGGGTTAGGTTTAGGGTACGCGTTAGGGTTAGTGTACAGGTTAGGGTTAGGGTTAGGGTACGGGTTACGGTTAGGGTTAGGGGTTAGGGTTAGAGTTAGGGTTAGGTCTAGGGTTAGGGTACGGGTAGGATTAGGGTACGGTTTAGGGTTAGGGTGAGGGTTATGGTTAGTGTTAGCATACGGGTTAGGGTTTGGTTTAGGGTTAGGGTTAGTGTTAGGATATGGGTTAGGTTTAGGGTACGGGTTAGGGTTAGGGTTAGGGTTAGGTTTAGGTTTAGGAAAGGTTTAGGGTTAGGATTAGGGCTAGGTTTAGGGTACGGGTTAAGTTTAGGGTTAGGGTACGGGTTAGGGTTAGGGTTAGGGTTAGGTTTAGTGTTAGGGTACGGGTTAGGGTTAGGGTACGGTTTAGGGTTAGGGTTAGGGTTAGGGTTAGGGTTAGGAAAGGGTTATGGTTAGGATTAGGGTTAGGGTTAGGGTACGGGTTAAGGTTAGGGTTAGGGTACTGGTCAGGGTTAGGGTTAGGGTTAGGGTTAGGGTACGGGTTAGGGTTAGGGTACGGGTTAGTGTTAGGTTTAGGAGTGAGGGTTAGGTTTAGGGTTAGGGTTAGGGTTAGGGTACAGGTTAGGGTTAGGTTTAGGGTTAGGGTTAAGGTTAGGGTTAGGGTTAGCGTACGGGTTAGGGTTACGGTTAGGTTTAGGGTTAGGTTTAGGGTACGGGTTAGGGTTAGGGTACGGGTTAGGTTTAGGGTTAGGGTTAGGGTTAGGGTAGGGTTAGGAAAGGGTTAGGGTTAAGGTTAGGGTTAGGGTTAGGGTACGGGTTAGGGTTAGGGTTAGGGTACGGGTTAAGGTAAGGGTTAGGGTTAGGGTTAGGGTTAGGGTACGGGTTAAGGTTAGGGTTAGGGTTAGGGGTTAGGAGTTAGGGTTAGGGTTAAGGGTTAGGGTTAGGGTTAGGGTACGGGTTAGGGTATGGGTTAGGGTTAGGGTACGTGTTAGTGTTAGGGTTATGGTTAGGGTTAGGGTACGGGTTAGGGTTAGGGTTAGGGTTAGGGTACGGGTTAGGGTTAGGGTACGGGTTAGGGTACGGGTTAGCATTAGGTTTAGGGTTAGGGTTAGGTTTAGGAAAGGGTTAGGGTTAGGGTTAGGTTACGGGTTAGGGTTAGGTTTACGAGTACGGTTAGGGTTAGGGTACGGGTTAGGGTTACGGTACGGGTTAGGGTTAGGGTACGGGTTAGGGTACGGTTTAGGGTTAGGGTTATGGTACGGTTTAGGGTTAGGGTACGGGTACGGGTTAGGGTTAGGGTACGGGTTAGGGTTAGGGTACAGTTTAGGGTACGGGTTAGGGTTAGGGTTAGGGTTTGGGTACGGGTTAGGGTTAGGGTTAGGGTTAGGGTAAGGGTTAGGGTATTGGTTAGGGTACGGGTTAGGGTTAGGGTTATGTTTAGGGTACGGGTTAGGTTACAGGTTAGGGTAAGGGTTAGGGTTAGTGTACGGGTTAGGGTACGGGTTAGGGTTAGGGTTAGGCTTAGTGTACTGGTTAGGGTAGGGTTAGGGGTTAGGGTTAGTGTTAGGTTTAGGGTGAGGGTACGGGTTAGGGTTAGGGTACGGGTTAGGGTTAGGTTTAGGGTTAGGTTTAGGGTACGGTTTAGGGTTAGGGGACGGATTAGGGTTAGGGTTAGGGTATGGGTTAGGGTTAGGGTTAGAGTTTAGGGTTAGGGTTATGGTTAGGGTTAGGGTTAGGGAACGGGTTAGGGTTAGGGTACGGGTTAGGGTTAGGGTTAGGGTTAGGTTTAGGGTTAGCGTACGGGTTCGGGTTAGGGTTAGGGTTAGGGTACGGGTTAGGGTTAGGGTACGGGTTAGGGTTAGGGTACGGGTTAGGGTACGGGTTAGGGTTAGGGTTAGGGTATGGGTTAGGGTTAGGGTACGGGTTAGGGTTAGGGTTAGGTTTAGGGTTAGGGTTAGGGTACGGATTAGGGTTAGGGTACGGGTTAGGGTTAGGGTTAGGGTACGGGTTAGGGTTAGGGTTAGGGTATGGGTTAGGTTTAGGGTTAGGGTTAGTGTACGGGTTAGGGTTAGGGTTAGGGTTAGGTCCGGGTTAGGGTTAGGTTTAGGGGTTAGGTTTAGGGTACGGGTTAGGGTTAGGGTTAGGGTTAGGGTTAGGGTTAGGTGAAGGTCCGGGTTAGGGTTAGGTTTAGGGGTTAGGGTTAGGGTACGGGTTAGTGTTAGGGTTAGGGTTAGGGCTAGGGTTAGGGTACGAGTTAGGGTTAGGGTTAAGGTTAGGGTACGGGTTAGGGTACGGGTTAGGGTTAGGGTACGGATTAGGGTACAGGTTAGGGTTTGGGTTAGGGTTAGGGTTAGGGTTAGGGTACGGTTTAGGGTTAGGGTACGGGTTAGGGTTCGGGTACGTGTTAGATTTAGGGTTAGGGTACGGGTTAGGGTTAGGGTTAGGGGATAGGGTTAGGGTTAAGGGTAGGGTTAGGGTTAGGTTTAGGGTATGGGTTAGGGTTAAGGTTAGGGTTAGGTTTAGGGTACGGGTTAGGGTTAGGGTACGGGTTAGGGTTAGGGTACGGGTTACGGTTAGGGTTAGGGTTTAAGGTTAGGGTTAGGGTTAGGTCTAGGGTTATGGTACGGGTTAGGGTTAGGGTACGGTTTAGGGTTAGGATGAGGGTTAGGGTTAGTGTTAGGATACTGGTTAGGGTTAGGGTACGGGTTAGGGTATGGGTTAGGGTTAGTGTACGTGTTAGTGTTAGGGTTATGGTTAGGGTTAGGGTTAGGGTTAGGTTACGGGTTAGGTTTAGGGTACGGATTAGGGTTAGGGTTAGGGTTAGGGTACGGGTTAGTGTTAGGGTATGGGTTAGGGTATGGGTTAGGGTTAGGGTGAGGGTACGGATTAGGTTTAGGGCACAGGTTAGGGTTAGGGTTAGGGTACGGGTTAGGGTTAGGGTTAGGGGTAGGGTACGGGTTAGGTTTAGGGTTAGGGTTAAGGTTAGGTTTAGGTGTTAGGGTTAGTGTTAGGGTAAGTGTTAGGGTTAGGGTTAGGTTTCGGGTTAGGGTACGTGTTAGGGTTAGGGTTAGGGTTAGGGTACGGGTTAGGGTTAGGGTTAGGGTAAGGTTTAGGGTACGGGTTAGGGTTAGGATTAGGGTTAGGTTTTGGGTACATGTTAGGGTTAGGTTTAGTGTAAGGGTTAAGGTTAGGGTACGGGTTAGGATACGGGTTAGTGTTAGCGTACGGGTTAGGGTACGGGTTAGGGTACGGGTTAGGGTACGGGTTAGGGTTAGGGTACGGGTTAGGGTTAGGTTACGGGTTAGGGTTAGGGTACGGGTTAGGGTTAGGGTTAGGGTACGGGTTAGGGTTAGGGTTAGGGGATAGGGTTAGGGTTAGTGTTAGGGTTAGGATTAGGGTTAGGTTTAGGTTACAGGTTAGGGTTAGGTTTAGGGTTAGGTTTAGGGTACGCGTTAGGGTTAGTGTACGGGTTAGGGTTAGGGTTAGGGTACGGGTTACGGTTAGGGTTAGGGTTTAGGGTTAGAGTTAGGGTTAGGTCTAGGGTTAGGGTACGGGTTAGGGTTAGGGTACGGTTATGGTTAGGGTGAGGGTTAGCGTTAGGGTTAGCATACGGGTTAGGGTTAGGTTTAGGGTTAGGGTTAGTGTTAGGATACGGGTTAGGGTTAGGGTACGGTTTAGGGTTAGGGTTAGGGTTAGGTTTAGGGTTAGGAAAGGTTTAGGGTTAGGATTAGGGCTAGGTTTAGGGTACGGGTTAAGTTTAGGGTTAGGGTATGGGTTAGGGTTAGGGTTAGGGTTAGGTTTAGTGTTAGGGTACGGGTTAGGGTTAGGGTACGGTTTAGGGTTAGGGTTAGGGTTAGGGTTAGGGTTAGGGTTAGGAAAGGGTTAGTGTTAGGATTAGGGTTAGGGTTAGGGTACGGGTTAAGGTTAGGGTTAGGGTACGGGTCAGGGTTAGGGTTAGGGTTAGGGTTAGGGTTAGGGTACGGGTTAGGGTTAGGGTACGGGTTAGTGTTAGGTTTAGGAGTGAGGGTTAGGGTTAGGGTTAGGGTTAGGGTACGGGTTAGGGTTAGGTTTATGGTTAGGGTTAAGGTTAGGGTTAGGGTTAGCGTACGGGTTAGGTTTAGGGTTAGGTTTAGGGTTAGGTTTAGGGTACGGGTTAGGGTTAGGGTACGGGTTAGGGTTAGGGTTAGGGTTAGGGTTAGGGTATTGTTAGGAAAGGGTTAGTGTTAAGGTTAGGGTTAGGGTTAGGGTACGGGTTAGGGTTAGGGTTAGGGTACGGGTTAAGGTAAGGGTTAGGGTTAGGGTTAGGGTTAGGGTACGGGTTAAGGTTAGGGTTAGGGTTAGGGGTTAGGAGTTAGGGTTAGGGTTAGGGTTAGGGTTAGGGTTAGGGTACGGGTTAGGGTATGGGTTAGGTTTAGGGTACGTGTTAGTGTTAGGGTTATGGTTAGGGTTAGGGTACGGGTTAGGGTTAGGGTTAGGGTTAGAGTACGGGTTAGGGTTAGGGTACAGGTTAGGGTATGGGTTAGCATTAGGTTTAGGGTTAGGGTTAGGTTTAGGAAAGGTTTAGGGTTAGGGTTAGGTTACGGGTTAGGATTAGGGTTAGGGGAAGGGTTAGGGTTAGGGTACGGGTTAGGGTTAGGGTACGGGTTAGGGTTAGGGTACGGGTTAGGGTACGGTTTAGGGTTAGGGTTATGGTACGGTTTAGGGTTAGGGTACGGGTACGGGTTAGGGTTAGGGTACGGGTTAGGGTTAGGGTACGGTTTAGGGTACGGGTTAGGGTTAGGGTTAGGGTTTGGGTACGGGTTAGGGTTAGGGTTAGGGTAAGTGTTAGGGTACGGGTTAGGGTACGGGTTAGGGTTAGGGTTATGTTTAGGGTACGGGTTAGGTTACTGGTTAGGGTAAGTGTTAGGTTTAGGGTACGGGTTAGCGCACGGGTTAGGGTTAGGGTACGGGTTAGGGTACGGGTTAGGGTTAGGGTTAGGCTTAGGTTACTGGTTAGGGTAGGGTTAGGGGTTAGGGTTAAGTTTAGGGTTAGGGTACGGGTTAGGGTTAGGGTACGGGTTAGGGATAGGGTTAGGGTTAGGTTTAGGGTACGGGTTAGGGTTAGGGTACGGATTAGGGTTAGGGTTAGGGTACGGGTTAGGGTTAGGGTTAGGGGTTAGGGTTAGGGTTATGGTTAGGGTTAGGGTTAGGGTACGGGTTAGGGTTAGGTTACGGGTTAGGGTTAGGGTTAGGGTTAGGTTTCGGGTTAGCGTACGTGTTAGAGTTAGGGTTAGGTTTAGGGTACGGGTTAGGGCTAGGGTTACGGTGAGGGTTGGGGTTAGGGTTAGGGTACGGGTTAGGGTACGGGTTAGGGTTAGGATAAGGTTTAGGGTACGGGTTAGGGTTAGGGTTAGGGTTAGGTTTAGGGTACGGGTTAGGGTTAGGTTTAGGGTAAGGGTTAAGGTTAGGGTACGGGTTAGGGTACGGGTTAGGGTTAGGGTACGGTTTAGGGTACGGGTTAGGGTTAGGGTTAGGGTTAGGGTACGGGTTAGGGTTTGGGTACAGGTTAGGGTTCGGATACGGGTTAGGTTTAGGGTTACTGTACGGGTTAGGGTTAGGGTTAGGGGATAGGGTTAGGGTTAGGGTTAGGGTTAGGTTTAGGGTACGCGTTAGGGTTAGTGTACAGGTTAGGGTTAGGATTAGGGTACGGGTTACGGTTAGGGTTAGGGTTTAGGGTTAGAGTTAGGGTTAGGTCTATGGTTAGGGTACGGGTAGGGTTAGGGTACGGTTTAGGGTTAGGGTGAGAGTTATGGTTAGTGTTAGCATACGGGTTAGTGTTAGGTTTAGGGTTAGGGTTAGTGTTAGGATATGGGTTAGGGTTAGGGTACGGGTTAGGGTTAGGGTTAGGTTTAGGTTTAGGAAAGGTTTAGGGTTAGGATTAGAGCTAGGTTTAGGGTACGGGTTAAGTTTAGGGTTAGGGTACGGGTTAGGGTTAGGGTTAGGGTTAGGTTTAGTGTTAGGGTACGGGTTAGGGTTAGGGTACGGTTTAGGGTTAGGGTTAGGGTTAGGGTTAGGGTTAGGGTTAGGGTTAGGAAAGGGTTATGGTTAGGATTAGGGTTAGGGTTAGGGTACGGGTTAAGGTTAGGGTTAGGGTACGGGTCAGGGTTAGGGTTAGGGTTAGGGTTAGGGTACGGGTTAGGGTTAGGGTACGGGTTAGTGTTAGGTTTAGGAGTGAGGGTTAGGGTTAGGGATAGGGTTAGGGTTAGGGTACGGGTTAGGGTTAGGTTTAGGGTTAGGGTTAAGGTTAGGGTTAGTGTTAGCGTACGGGTTAGGGTTACGGTTAGGTTTAGGGTTAGGTTTAGGGTACGGGTTAGGGTTAGGGTACGGGTTAGGTTTAGGGTTAGGGTTAGGGTTAGGGTAGGGTTAGGAAAGGGTTAGTGTTAAGGTTAGGGTTAGGGTTAGGGTACGGGTTAGGGTTAGGGTTAGGGTACGGGTTAAGGTAAGGGTTAGGGTTAGGGTTAGGGTTAGGGTACGGGTTAAGGTTAGGGTTAGGGTTAGGGGTTAGGAGTTAGGGTTAGGGTTAAGGGTTAGGGTTAGGGTTAGGGTACGGCTTAGGGTATGGGTTAGGGTTAGGGTACGTGTTAGTGTTAGGGTTATGGTTAGGGTTAGGGTACGGGTTAGGGTTAGGGTTAGGGTTAGGGTACGGGTTAGGGTTAGGGTACGGGTTAGGGTATGGGTTAGCATTAGGTTTAGGGTTAGGGTTAGGTTTAGGAAAGGGTTAGGGTTAGGGTTAGGTTACGGGTTAGGGTTACGGTACGGTTTAGGGTTAGGGTACGGGTTAGGGTACGGTTTAGGGTTAGGGTTATGGTACGGTTTAGGTTTAGGGTACGGGTACGGGTTAGGGTTAGGGTACGGGTTAGGGTTAGGGTACAGTTTAGGGTACGGGTTAGGGTGAGGGTTAGGGTTTGGGTACGGGTTAGGGTTAGGGTTAGGGTTAGGGTAAGGGTTAGGGTACGGGTTAGGGTACGGGTTAGGGTTAGGTTTATGTTTAGGGTACGGGTTAGGTTACCGGTTAGGGTAAGGGTTAGGGTTAGTGTACGGGTTAGGGTACGGGTTAGGGTTAGGGTACGGGTTAGGGTACGGGTTAGGGTTAGGGTTAGGCTTAGTGTACTGGTTAGGGTAGTGTTAGGGGTTAGGGTTAGTGTTAGGTTTAGGGTGAGGGTACGGGTTAGGGTTAGGGTACGGGTTAGGGTTAGGGTTAGGGTTAGGTTTAGGGTACGGTTTAGGGTTAGGGGACGGATTAGGGTTAGGGTTAGGGTATGGGTTAGGGTTAGGGTTAGAGGTTAGGGTTAGGGTTATGGTTAGGGTTAGGGTTAAGGAACGGGTTAGGGTTAGGGTACGGGTTAGGGTTAGGGTTAGGGTTAGGTTTAGGGTTAGCGTACGGGTTCGGGTTCGGGTTAGGGTTAGGGTACGGGTTAGGGTTAGGGTACGGGTTAGGGTTAGGGTACGGGTTAGGGTACGGGTTAGGGTTAGGGTTAGGGTACGGGTTAGGGTTAGGGTACGGGTTAGGGTTAGGGTTAGGGTACGGGTTAGGGTTAGGGTTAGGGTATGGGTTAGGTTTAGGGTTAGGGTTAGTGTACGGGTTAGAGTTAGGGTTAGGGTTAGGTCCGGGTTAGGGTTAGGTTTAGGGGTTAGGTTTAGGGTACGGGTTAGGGTTAGGGTTAGGGTTAGGGTTAGGGTTAGGTGAAGGTCCGGGTTAGGGTGAGGTTTAGGGGTTAGGGTTAGGGTACGGGTTAGTGTTAGGGTTAGGGTTAGGGTTAGGGTTAGGGTACGGGTTAGGGTTAGGGTTAAGGTTAGGGTACGGGTTAGGGTACGGGTTAGGGTTAGGGTACGGATTAGGGTACAGGTTAGGGTTTGGGTTAGGGTTAGGGTTAGTGTTAGGGTACGGGTTAGGGTTAGGGTACGGGTTAGGGTTCGGGTACGGGTTAGGTTTAGGGTTAGGGTACGGGTTAGGGTTAGGGTTAGGGGATAGGGTTAGGGTTAAGGTTAGGGTTAGGGTTAGGTTTAGGGTACGGGTTAGGGTTAAGGTTAGGGTTAAGTTTAGGGTACGGGTTAGGGTTAGGGTACGGGTTAGGGTTAGGGTTAGGGTACGGGTTACGGTTAGGGTTAGGGGTTAGGGTTAGGGTTAGGGTTAGGTCTAGGGTTATGGTACGGGTTAGGGTTAGGGTACGGTTTAGGGTTAGGATGAGGGTTAGGGTTAGTGTTAGGATACGGGTTAGGGTTAGGGTACGGGTTAGGGTATGGGTTAGGGTTAGTGTACGTGTTAGTGTTAGGGTTATGGTTAGGGTTAGGGTTAGGTTTAGGTTACGGGTTAGCTTTAGGGTACGGATTAGGGTTAGGGTTAGGGTTAGGGTACGGGTTAGTGTTAGGGTATGGGTTAGGGTATGGGTTAGGGTTAGGGTTAGGGTACGGATTAGGTTTAGGGCACAGGTTAGGGTTAGGGTTAGGGTACGGGTTAGGGTTAGGGTTAGGGGTAGGGTACGGGTTAGGTTTAGGGTTAGGGTTAAGGTTAGGTTTAGGTGTTAGGGTTAGTGTTAGGGTAAGTGTTAGGGTTAGGGTTAGGTTTCGGGTTAGGGTACGTGTTAGGGTTAGGGTTAGGGTTAGGGTACGGGTTAGGGTTAGGGTTAGGGTAAGGTTTAGGGTACGGGTTAGGGTTAGGATTAGGGTTAGGTTTTGGGTACATGTTAGGGTTAGGTTTAGTGTAAGGGTTAAGGTTAGGGTACGGGTTAGGGTACGGGTTAGTGTTAGCGTACGGGTTAGGGTACGGGTTAGGGTACGGGTTAGGGTTAGGGTTAGGGTTAGGGTACGGGTTAGGGTTAGGTTAGGGTTAGGGTTAGGGTACGGGTTAGGGTTAGGGTTAGGGTACGGGTTAGGGTAGGGTTAGGGGATAGGGTTAGGGTTAGTGTTAGGGTTAGGGTACGGGTTAGGGTTAGGGTACGGGTTAGGGTTAGGGTTAGGGTTAGGTTTAGGGTACGGGTTAGGGTTAGGGTACGGTTTAGGTTTAGGGTTAGGTTTAGGGTTAGGGTACGGGTTAGGGTTAGGGTTAGGGTTAGTGTTAGGGTTAAAGTACGGGTTAGGGTTAGTGTTAGGTTTAGGGTTAGGGTAGTGGTTAGGGGTTAGGGTTAGGGTTAGGGTTACGGTTAGGGTTAGGTACAGGTTAGGGTACGAGTTAGGGTTAGGGTTAGGGTTAGGGTACGGGTTAGGGTACGAGTTAGGTTTAGGGTTAGGTTTAGGGTACGGGTTAGGATTAGGGTTAGGGTTCGGGTAAGGTTTAGGAAACGGGTTAGGGTTAGGGTTATGTTTAGGGTTAGGTTTAGTGTACGGGTTAGGGTTAGGGTTAGGGTTAGGGTTAGTGTTAGGTTACGGGTTAGGTTACGGGTTAGGGTTAGGGTAGGGGTGAGGGTACGGGTTTGGGTGTGGGTTAGGGTTATGGTTAGGTTTAGGGTACGGGTTAGGGTTGGGTACGGGTTAGGGTTAGCGTACGGGTTAGGTTTAGGTTACGGTTAGGGTACGAATTAGGGTTAGGGTACTGGTTAGGGTTAGGGTTAGGGGTTAGGGTAAGGGTTAGGGTTAGCGTTAGGGTACGGTTTAGGTTAGGGTTAGGGTACGAGTTAGGGTTAGGGATAGGGTACGGGTTAGGTTGAGGGTATGTGTTAGGGTTAGGGTACGAGTTAGGGTTAAGGTTAGGGTACGTGTTAGGGTTAGGGTTAGCAGTTAGGGTTAGGGTTAGTGTTAGGGTACGGGTTAGGGTTAGGGTTAAGGTTAGGGTACGGGTTACGGTTAGGGTACGGGTTAGGGTTAGGGTTAGGGTACAGGTTAGGTTTAGGGTTAGGGGTTAGTGTTAGGGTTAGGGTTAGGTTACGGGTTAGGGTTAGGGTACGGGTTAGGGTTAGGGTTAGGGTTAGGGTTAGAGTTAGGTTTAGGGGTTAGGGTTAGGGTTAGGGTACTGGTTAGGGTTAGTGTTAGGTTTAGGGTTAGCTTACGAGTTAGGGTTAGGGTACGGGTTAGGGTTAGGGTTAGGGTTAGGGTTAGGGTTAGGTTTAGGGGTTAGGGTTAGGGTTAGGGTTAGGGTACGGGTTAGGGTTAGGGTTAGGTTTAGGGTTAGCGTACGGGTTAGGGTTAGGTTTAGGTTTAGGGTTAGGTTTAGGGTACAGGTTAGTGTTAGGGTACGGGTTAGGGTTAGGTTTAGGGTTAGGGTTAGGGTTAGGTTTAGGAAAGTGTTAGGGTTAGGGTTAGGGTTAGGTTTAGGGTACGAGTTAGGGTTAGGGGACGTATTAGGTTTAGGGTTAGGGTACGGGTTAGGTTTAGGGTTAGGGGTTAGGTTTAGGGTTATGGTTAGGGTTAGGTTTAGGGTACGGGTTAGGGTTAGGGTACGGGATAGGGTTAGGGTTAGGGTAAGGTTTAGGGTTAGCGTACGGGTTAGGGTTAGGGTTAGGGTTAGGGGACAGGTTAGGTTTAGGGTACGGGTTAGGGTTAGGGTACGGGTTAGCGTACGGGTTAGGTTTAGGGTTAGGTTACGGGATAGGTTTAGGGTACGGATTAGGGTTAGGGTTAGGGTTAAGGTACGAGTTATGGTTAGGGTACGGGTTAGGGTACGGGTTAGGGTTAGGGTTAGGGTTAGGGTTAGGTTACGGGTTAGGTTTAGGGTACGGAGTAGGGTTAGGGTTAGGGTTAGGGTACGGGTTAGGTTTAGGGTACGGGTTAGGGAATGGGTTAGGGTTAGGGTTAGGGGACGGATTAGGGTTAGGGTATGGGTTAGGGTTAGGTTTAGGGTACGGGTTAGGGTTAGGGTTAGGGGTAGGGTATGGGTTAGGTTTAGGGTTAGGTTTAGGGTTAGGTTTAGGGGTTAGGGGTTAGTGTTAGTGTAAGTGTTAGGGTTAGGGTTAGGGTACGGGTTAGGGTTAGGGTTAGGGTTAGTTTACGGGTTAGGGTTAGGGTTAGGGTTAGGGTTAGGGTTAGGGTTAGGGTACGGGTTAGTGTTAGGGTAGGGTTAGGTTTAGGGTTAGGGTTAGGTTTAGGGTACGGGTTAGGTTTAGTGTTAGGGTTAGGGTACGGGTTAGTGATAGGGTTAGGGTTAGGATTAGGGTTAGGCTTAGGATAAGGGTACGGGTTCGGTTAAGGGTTAGGGTTAGGGTTAGGGTTAGGGTTAGGGTACGGGTTAGGGTTAGGGTATGGGTTAGGGTTAGGTTTAGGGTTAGGTTTAGGGTACGGGTTAGGGTTAGGGTACGGATTAGTGTTAGGGTTAGGGTACGGGTTAGTGTTAGGGTTAGAGTTAGGATTAGGGTTAGGATTAGGTTTAAGGTACGGGTTAGGTTAAGGGTTAGGGTTAGGGTTATGGTTAGGGTTAGGGTACGGGTTAGGGTTCGGGTAAGGGTTAGGGTTAGGTTTAGGGTGAGGTTACGGGTTAGGGTTCGGGTTAGGGTTAGGTTTAGGGTACGGGTTATGGTACGGGGTAGGGTACGGGTTAGGGTTAGGGTTAGAGTTAGGGTTAGGGTACGGGTTAGGGTTAGGGTACGAGTTAGGGTTAGGGTTAGGGTACGGGTTAGGGTTAGGGTTAGGGTTAGGGTTAGGGTACGGGTTAGGGTTAGGGTATGGGTTAGGGTTAGGTTTAGGGTTAGGGTATGGGTTAGGGTTAGGGTATGGGTTAGTGTTAGGGTTAGGGTACGTGTTAGGGTTAGGGTACGGGTTAGGGTTAGGGTAGGGGTTAGGGTTAGGGTTAGGGTACTTGTTAGAGTTAGTGTTAGGGGTTAGGGTTAGGGTTAGTGTTAGGGTACGGGTTAGGGTTAGTGTTAGGTTTAGGGTTAGCGTACGAGTTAGGGTTAGGGTACGGGTTACGGTTAGGGTTAGGGTTATGGTTAGGTTTAGGGGTTAGGTTTAGGGTTAGGGTTAGGGTTAGGGTACGGGTTAGGGTTAGGGTTAGGGTTAGGGTTAGGGTTAGCGTACGGGTTAGGGTTAGGTTTAGGTTTAGGGTTAGTTTTAGGGTACAGGTTAGTGTTAGGGTACGGATTAGGGTTAGGTTTAGGGTTAGGGTTAGGGTTAGGTTTAGGAAAGTGTTAGGGTTAGGGTTAGGGTTAGGTTTAGGGTACGGGTTAGGGTTAGGGTTAGGGTACGGGTTAAGGTACGGGTTAGGGTTAGGGTTAGGGTACGGGTTAGGGTTTGGGTTAGGTGTTAGGGGTTAGAGTTAGGGTTAGGGTTAGGTTTAGGGTACGGGTTAGGGTACGGGTTAGGGTTAGTGTACGTGTTATTGTTAGGGTTATGGTTAGGGTTAGTTACGGGTTAGGGTTAGGGTTAGGGTACGGGTTAGGGTTAGGGTTAGGGTTAGGGTACGGGTTAGGGTTAGGGTTAGGGTTAGGGTTAGGTTTAGGAAAGGGTTAGGGTTAGGGTTAGGGTACGGGTTAGGGTTAGGTTTAGGGGTGGGGTTTGGGTTTGGTTATGGGTTAGGTTTAGGGTACGGGTTAGGGTTAGGGCACGGGTTAGGGTACGGGTTAGGGTTAGGGTTAGGGTACGGGTTAGGGTTAGGATTAGGTTTAGGGTACGGGTTAGGGTTAGGGTTAGGTGTTAGGGTTAGTGTACGGGTTAGGGTTAGGGTTAGGATTAGGGTTAGGGTTAGGGTACGGGTTAGTGTTAGGGTTAAAGTTCATGTTAGTGTTAGAGTTATGGTTAGGGTTAGGGTTAGGGTTAGGGGTTAGGGGTTAGTGTTAGGGTAAGGGTTAGGGTTAGGGTTAGGGTACGGTTTAGTGTACGAGTTAGGGTTAGGGTTAGGGTTAGGGTACGGGTTAGGGTTAGGGTACGGGTTAGTGTTAGGTTTAGGAGTGAGGGTTAGGGTTAGGGTTAGGGTTAGGGTACGGGTTAGGGTTAGGTTTATGGTTAGGGTTAAGGTTAGGGTTAGGGTTAGCGTACGGGTTAGGGTTAGGGTTAGGTTTAGGGTTAGGTTTAGGGTACGGGTTAGGGTTAGGGTACAGGTTAGGGTTAGGGTTAGGGTTAGGGTTAGGGTATTGTTAGGAAAGGGTTAGTGTTAAGGTTAGGGTTAGGGTTAGGGTACGGGTTAGGGTTAGGGTTAGGGTACGGGTTAAGGTAAGGGTTAGGGTTAGGGTACGGGTTAAGGTTAGGGTTAGGGTTAGGGGTTAGGAGTTAGGGTTAGGGTTAGGGTTAGGGTTAGGGTACGGGTTAGGGTACGGGTTAGGGTTAGGATAAGGTTTAGGGTACGGGTTAGGGTTAGGGTTAGGTTTAGGGTACGGGTTAGGGTTAGGTTTAGGGTAAGGGTTAAGGTTAGGGTACGGGTTAGGGTACGGGTTAGGGTTAGGGTACGGTTTAGGGTACGGGTTAGGGTTAGGGTTAGGGTTAGGGTACGGGTTATGGTTTGGGTACAGGTTAGGGTTCGGATACGGGTTAGGTTTAGGGTTACTGTACGGGTTAGGGTTAGGGTTAGGGGATAGGGTTAGGGTTAAGGTTAGGGTTAGGGTTAGGTTTAGGGTACGGGTTAGGTTTAGGGTTAGGGTTAGGTTTAGGGTACGCGTTAGGGTTAGTGTACAGGTTAGGGTTAGGGTTAGGGTACGGGTTACGGTTAGGGTTAGGGGTTAGGGTTAGAGTTAGGGTTAGGTCTAGGGTTAGGGTACGGGTAGGGTTAGGGTACGGTTTAGGGTTAGGGTGAGGGTTATGGTTAGTGTTAGCATACGGGTTAGGGTTAGGTTTAGGGTTAGGGTTACTGTTAGGATATGGGTTAGGGTTAGGGTACGGGTTAGGGTTAGGGTTAGGGTTAGGTTTAGGTTTAGGAAAGGTTTAGGGTTAGGATTAGGGCTAGGTTTAGGGTACGGGTTAAGTTAGGGTTAGGGTACGGGTTAGGGTTAGGGTTAGGGTTAGGTTTAGTGTTAGGGTACGGGTTAGGGTTAGGGTACGGTTTAGGGTTAGGGTTAGGGTTAGGGTTAGGGTTAGGAAAGGGTTATGGTTAGGATTAGGGTTAGGGTTAGGGTACGGGTTAAGGTTAGGGTTAGGGTACGGGTCAGGGTTAGGGTTAGGGTTAGGGTTAGGGTACGGGTTAGGGTTAGGGTACGGGTTAGTGTTAGGTTTAGGAGTGAGGGTTAGGGTTAGGGTTAGGGTACGGGTTAGGGTACGGGTTAGGGTTAGGTTTAGGGTTAGGGTTAAGGTTAGGGTTAGTGTTAGCGTACGGGTTAGGGTTACGGTTAGGTTTAGGGTTAGGTTTAGGGTACGGGTTAGGGTTAGGGTACGGGTTAGGGTTAGGGTTAGGGTTAGGGTTAGGGTAGGGTTAGGAAAGGGTTAGTGTTAAGGTTAGGGTTAGGTTTAGGGTACGGGTTAGGGTTAGGTTTAGGGTACGGGTTAAGGTAAGGGTTAGGGTTAGGGTTAGGGTTAGGGTACGGGTTAAGGTTAGGGTTAGGGTTAGGGGTTAGGAGTTAGGGTTAGGGTTAAGGGTTAGGGTTAGGGTTAGGGTACGGCTTAGGGTATGGGTTAGGGTTAGGGTACGTGTTAGTGTTAGGGTTATGGTTAGGGTTAGGGTACGGGTTAGGGTTAGGGTTAGGTTTAGGGTACGGGTTAGGGTTAGATTACGGGTTAGGGTACGGGTTGGCATTAGGTTTAGGGTTAGGGTTAGGTTTAGGAAAGGGTTAGGGTTAGGGTTAGGTTACGGGTTAGGGTTAGGTTTAGGAGTACGGTTAGGGTTAGGGTACGGGTTAGGGTTACGGTACGGGTTAGGGTTAGGGTACGGGTTAGGGTACGGTTTAGGGTTAGGGTTATGGTACGGTTTAGGTTTAGGGTACGGGTACGCGTTAGGGTTAGGGTACGGGTTAGGGTTAGGGTACAGTTTAGGGTACGGGTTAGGGTTAGGGTTAGGGTTTGGGTACGGGTTAGGGTTAGGGTTAGGGTTAGGGTAAGGGTTAGGGTACGGGTTAGGGTACGGGTTAGGGTTAGGGTTATGTTTAGGGTACGGGTAAGGTTACCGGTTAGGGTAAGGGTTAGGGTTAGTGTACGGGTTAGGGTACGGGTTAGGGTTAGGGTACGGGTTAGGGTACGGGTTAGGGTTAGGGTTAGGCTTAGTGTACTGGTTAGGGTAGGGTTAGGGGTTAGGGTTAGTGTTAGGTTTAGGGTGAGGGTACCGGTTAGGTTTAGGGTACGGGTTAGGGTTAGGGTTAGGGTTAGGTTTAGGGTACGGTTTAGGGTTAGGGGACGGATTAGGGTTAGGGTTAGGGTATGGGTTAGGGTTAGGGTTAGAGGTTAGGGTTAGCGTTATGGTTAGGGTTAGGGTTAAGGAACGGGTTAGGGTTAGGGTACGGTTAGGGTTAGGGTTAGGGTTAGGTTTAGGGATAGCGTACGGGTTCGGGTTAGGGTTAGGGTTAGGGTACGGTTTAGGGTTAGGGTACGGGTTAGGGTTAGGGTACGGGTTAGGGTACGGGTTAGGGTTAGGGTTAGGGTACGGGTTAGGGTTAGGGTACGGGTTAGGGTTAGGGTTAAGTTTAGGGTTAGGGTTAGGGTACGGATTAGGGTTAGGGTACGGGTTAGGGTTAGGGTTAGGGTACGGGTTAGGGTTAGGGTTAGGGTATGGGTTAGGTTTAGGGTTAGGGTTAGTGTACGGGTTAGGGTTAGGGTTAGGGTTAGGTCCGGGTTAGGGTTAGGTTTAGGGGTTAGGTTTAGGGTATGGGTTAGGGTTAGGGTTAGGGTTAGGGTTAGGGTTAGGTGAAGGTCCGGGTTAGGGTTAGGTTTAGGGGTTAGTGTTAGGGTACGGGTTAGTGTTATGGTTAGGGTTAGGGTTAGGGTTAGGGTACGGGTTAGGGTTAGGGTTAAGGTTAGGGTACCGGTTAGGGTACGGGTTAGGGTTAGGGTACGGATTAGGGTACAGGTTAGGGTTTGGGTTAGGGTTAGGGTTAGGTTTAGGGTACGGGTTAGGGTACGGGTTAGGGTTCGTGTACGGGTTAGGTTTAGGGTTAGGGTACGGGTTAGGGTTAGGGTTAGGGGATAGGGTTAGGGTTAAGGTTAGGGTTAGGGTTAGGTTTAGGGTACGGGTTAGGGTTAAGGTTAGGGTTAGGTTTAGGGTACGGGTTAGGGTTAGCGTACGGGTTAGGGTTAGGTTTAGGGTACGGGTTACGGTTAGGGTTAAGGTTAGGGTTAGGTCTAGGGTTATGGTACGGGTTAGGGTTAGGGTACGGTTTAGGGTTAGGATGAGGGTTAGGGTTAGTGTTAGGATACGGGTTAGGGTTAGGGTACGGGTTAGGGTATGGGTTAGGGTTAGTGTACGTGTTAGTGTTAGGGTTATGGTTAGGGTTATGGTTAGGGTTAGGTTACGGGTTAGGTTTAGGGTACGGATTAGGGTTAGGGTTAGGGTTAGGGTACGGGTTAGTGTTAGGGTATGGGTTAGGGTATGGGTTAGGGTTAGGGTTAGGGTACGGATTAGGTTTAGGGCACAGGTTAGGGTTAGGGTTAGGGTACGGGTTAGGGTTAGGGTTAGGGGTAGGGTACGGGTTAGGTTTAGCGTTAGGGTTAAGGTTAGGTTTAGGTGTTAGGGTTAGTGTGAGGGTAAGTGTTAGGGTTAGGGTTAGGTTTCGGGTTAGGGTACGTGTTAGGGTTAGGGTTAGGGTTAGGGTACGGGTTAGGGTTAGGGTTAGGGTAAGGTTTAGGGTACGGGTTAGGGTTAGGATTAGGGTTAGGTTTTGGGTACATGTTAGGGTTAGGTTTAGTGTAAGGGTTAAGGTTAGGGTACGGGTTAGGGTACGGGTTAGTGTTAGCGTACGGGTTAGGGTACGGGTTAGGGTACGGGTTAGGGTTAGGGTTAGGGTTAGGGTACGGGTTAGGGTTAGGTTACGGGTTAGGGTTAGGGTACGGGTTAGGGTTATGGTTAGGGTACGGGTTAGGGTTAGGGTTAGGGGATAGGGTTAGGGTTAGTGTTAGGGTTAGGGTACGGGTTAGGGTTAGGGTACGGGTTAGGGTTAGGGTTAGGGTTAGGTTTAGGGTACGGGTTAGGGTTAGGGTACGGTTTAGGTTTAGGGTTAGGTTTAGGGTTAGGGTACGGGTTAGGGTTAGGGTTAGGGTTAGTGTTAGGGTTAAAGTACGGGTTAGGGTTAGTGTTAGGTTTAGGGTTAGGGTAGGGGTTAGGGGTTAGGGTTAGGGTTAGGGTTACGGTTAGGGTTAGGTACAGGTTAGGGTACGAGTTAGGGTTAGGGTTAGGGTTAGGGTACGGGTTAGGGTACGGGTTAGGTTTAGGGTTAGGTTTAGGGTACGGGTTAGGATTAGGGTTAGGGTTCGGGTAAGGTTTAGGAAACGGGTTAGGGTTAGGGTTATGGTTAGGGTTAGGTTTAGTGTACGGGTTAGGGTTAGGGTTAGGGTTAGGGTTAGTGTTAGGTTACGGGTTAGGGTACGGGTTAGGGTTAGGGTAGGGGTGAGGGTACGGGTTTGGGTATGGGTTAGGGTTATGGTTAGGTTTAGGGTACGGGTTAGGGTTGGGTACGGGTTAGGGTTAGCGTACGGGTTAGTTTTAGGGTACGGTTAGGGTACGAATTAGGGTTAGGGTACTGGTTAGGGTTAGGGTTAGGGGTTAGGGTAAGGGTTAGGGTTAGCGTTAGGGTACGGTTTAGGTTAGGGTTAGGGTACGAGTTAGGGTTAGGGATAGGGTACGGGTTAGGTTGAGGGTACGTGTTAGGGTTAGGGTACGGGTTAGGGTTAAGGTTAGGGTACGTGTTAGGGTTAGGGTTAGTAGTTAGGGTTAGGGTTAGTGTTAGGGTACGGGTTAGGGTTAGGGTTAGGGTTAGGGTACGGGTTACGGTTAGGGTACGGGTTAGGGTTAGTGTTAGGGTACAGGTTAGGTTTAGGGTTAGAGGTTAGGGTTAGGGTTAGGGTTAGGTTACGGGTTAGGGTTAGGGTACGGGTTAGGGTTAGGGTTAGGGTTAGGGTTAGGGTTAGAGTTAGTTTTAGGGGTTAGGGTTAGGGTTAGGGTACTGGTTAGGGTTAGTGTTAGGGTTAGGTTTAGCTTACGAGTTAGGGTTAGGGTACGGGTTAGGGTTAGGGTTAGGGTTAGGGTTAGGGTTAGGTTTAGGGGTTAGGGTTAGGGTTAGGGTTAGGGTACGGGTTATGGTTAGGGTTAGGGTTAGGGTTAGCGTACGGGTTAGGGTTAGGTTTAGGTTTAGGGTTAGGTTTAGGGTACAGGTTAGTGTTAGGGTACGGGTTAGGGTTAGGTTTAGGGTTAGGGTTAGGGTTAGGTTTAGGAAAGTGTTAGGGTTAGGGTTAGGGTTAGGTTTAGGGTACGGTTTAGGGTTAGGGTTAGGGTACGGGTTAAGGTACGGGTTCGGGTTAGGGTTAGGTTTAGGGTACGGGTTAGTCTTTGGGTTAGGTGTTAGGGGTTAGGGTTAGGGTTAGGGTTAGGGTACGTGTTAGTGTTAGGGTTATGGTTAGGGTTAGGGTACGGGTTAGGGTTAGGGTTAGGGTTAGGGTACGGGTTAGGGTTAGGTTTAGGGTTAGGGTACGAGTTAGGGTTAGGTTTAGGGGTGGGGTTGGGTTTGGGTACGGGTTAGGGTTAGGGTACGGGTTAGGGTTAGGGTACGGGTTAGGGTACGGGTTAGGGTTAGGGTTAGGGTACAGGTTAGGTTTAGGGGTAGGTTACGGGTTAGGGTTAGGGTACGGTTTAGGTTACGGTTTAGGGTTAGGGTTAGGGTTTGGGTACGGTTTAGGGTTAGGGTACGGGTTAGGGTTAGGGTTAGGGTACAGGTTAGGGTTAGGGTTAGGGTTCGGGTTAGGGTTAGGGTTAGGTTTAGGGTACGGGTTAGGGTAGGATTAAGGGTTAGGGTTAGTGTACGGGTTAGGGTTAGGTTTAGGATTAGGGTTAGGTTTAGGGTACGGGTTAGGTTTAGGGTTAGGGTTAGTGTTAGGGTTAAAGTACGTGTTAGGGTTAGGGTTAGCGTTAGGGTTAGGGTTAGGGTTAGGTGTTAGGGGTTAGTGTTAGGGTAAGGGTTAGGGTTAGGGTTAGGGTATGGTTTAGTGTACGAGTTAGGGTTAGGGTTGGGTTAGGGTAAGGGTTAGGATTAGGGTTAGGGTTCGGGTTGGGGTTAGGGTTAGGGTACGAGTTAGGGTTAGGGTTAGGGTTAGTGTAAGGGATAGGGTACGGGTTAGAGTATGGGTTAGGGTTAGGGTTAGGTTTAGGGTACGGGTTAGGGTTAGGGTAAGGGTTAGGGTTAGGGTACGGGTTAGGGTACGGGTTAGGGTTAGGGTACGGGTTAGGGTAAGGGTTAGGGTTAGGGTTAGGGTTAGGGCAAGGGTTAGGGTTAGGGTACAGGTTAGGTTTAGGGTACGGGTTAGGGTTAGGCTTAGGGTACGGGTACGGGTTAGGGTTTGGGGTTAGGGTTAGGGTTAGTGTACGGGTTAGGGTTAGGGTAAGGTTTAGGGTTAGGGTTAGGGTTAGGTTTAGGTTACGGGTTAGGGTTAGGGTACGGATTAGGGTTAGGGTTAGGGTACGCGTTAGTGTTAGGTTTAGGGTTAGCATTAGGGTTAGGCTTAGGTTTAGGGTACGGGTTAGGGTTAGGGTTAGGGTACGGTTTAGTGTTAGGGTTAGGGTTTGGATTAGGGTTAGGGTTAGGGTTAGGGTACGGGTTAGGTTAAGTGTTAGGGTTAGGGTTAGGGTTAGGGTACGGGTTAGGGTTCGGGTTCGGGTTAGGGTTAGGTTTAGGGTGAGGGTACGGGTTAGGGTTCGTGTTAGGCTTAGGGTTAGGGTACGGGTTAGAGTTAGAGTACGGGTTAGGGTTAGGGTTAGGGTACTGGTTAGAGTTAGGTTTAGGGTACGGGTTAGGGTAAGGGTTAGGTTTAGGGTACGGGTTAGGGTTAGGGTTAGGTTTAGGGTACGGGTTAGGTTACGGGTTAGGGGTTAGGGTTAAGGTATGGGTTAGGGTAAGGGTTAGGGTTAGGGTATGGGTTAGGGTTAGGGTTAGGGTTAGTGTTAGTGTTAAAGTACGTGTTAGGGTTAGGGTTAGGGTTAGGGTTAGGGTTATGGGTTAGGGGTTAGGGTTAGGTTTACGGTTAGGGTTCGTGTACGGGTTAGTGTACGAGTTAGGGTTAGGGTTAGGGTTAGGGTACGGGTTAGGGTTAGGGTTAGGGTTAGGGTTCGGGTTAGGGTACGGTTTAGGTTTAGGGTTAGGGTAAGGGTTAGGGTACGGGTTATGGTTAGGGTTAGTGTTAGGTTTAGGTTAAGGGTACGGGTTAGGGTTAGAGTTAGGGTTAAGGTTAGGGTACTGGTTAGGGTACGGGTTAGGGTTAGGGTACGTGTTAGGGTACGGGTTAGGGTACGTTTTAGGGTTAGGGTTAGAGTTAGGGTTAGGGTACGGGTTAGGGTTAGGGTATGGGTTAGGTTTAGGGTACGGGTTAGGGTTAGGGTTAGGGTTAGGGTACGGGTTAGGTTTAGGGTACGGGTTAGGGTTAGGGTTAGGATACGGGTTAGGGTTAGGGTTAGGGGTTAGGGTTAGGGTTAGGGTTAGGGTTAGGTTACGGGTGAGGGTTAGGGTACGGTTTAGGGTTAGGGTTAGGGTACGGGTTAGGGTTAGGGTACGGGTTAGGGTTAGGGTTAGGGTACTTGTTAGAGTTAGGGTTAGGGTTTAGGGTTAGGGTTAGGGTTAGTGTATGGGTTAGGGTTAGTGTTAGGGATAGGGTTAGGGTACGGGTTAGGGTTAGGGTACGGGTTAGGGTTAGGGTTAGGGTACGGTTTCGGGTTAGGTTTAGGAGTTAGGGTTAGGGTTAGGGTTAGCGTTAGGGTTAGGGTACGGGTTAGGGTTAGGGTTAGGGTACGGGTTAGGGTTAGGGTTAGGGTTAGGGTTAGGGTTAGCGTACGGGTTAGGGTTAGGGTTAGGTTTAGGGTACGGGTTAGGGTTAGGGTACGGGTTAGGGTTAGGTTTAGGGTTAGGGTTAGGGTTAGGAAAGGGTTAGTGTTAGGGTTAGGGTTAGGGTTAGGGTACGGATTAGGGTTAGGGTTAGGGTACGGGTTAAGGTACGGGTTAGGTTTAGGGTTAGGGTTAGGGTACGGGTTAGGTTTAAGGTACGGGTTAGGGTTAGGGGACGGATTAGGTTTAGGGTTAGGGTACGGGTTAGGGTTAGGGTTAAGGGTTAGGGTTAGGGTTAGGGTTAGGGTTAGGGTTAGGCTTAGTGTACAGGTTAGGGTTAGTGTACGGGTTAGGGTTAGCGTTAGGGTTAGGGTTAGGGTTAGCGTACGGGTTAGGGTTAGGGTTAGGGTACGGGTTAGGGTGTGGGTTAGGGTTAGGGTACGTGTTAGTGTTAGGGTTATGGTTAGGTTTAGGGTACGGGTTAGTGTTACGGTACGGGTTAGGGTTAGGGTTAGGGTACGGGTTAGGGTACAGGTTAGCATTAGGTTTAGGGTTAGGGTTAGGTTTAGGAAAGGTTTAGGGTTAGGGTTAGGTTACGGGTTAGGGTTAGGGTTAGGGGTAGGATAAGGTTTAGGGTACGGGTTAGGGTTAGGGTTAGGTTTAGGGTACGGGTTAGGGTTAGGTTTAGGGTAAGGGTTAAGGTTAGGGTACGGGTTAGGGTACGGGTTAGGGTTAGGGTACGGTTTAGGGTACGGGTTAGGGTTAGGGTTAGGGTTAGGGTACGGGTTAGGGTTTGGGTACAGGTTAGGGTTCGGATACGGGTTAGGTTTAGGGTTACTGTACGGGTTAGGGTTAGGGTTAGGGGATAGGGTTAGGGTTAAGGTTAGGGTTAGGGTTAGGTTTAGGGTACGGGTTAGGTTTAGGGTTAGGGTTAGGTTTAGGGTACGCGTTAGGGTTAGTGTACAGGTTAGGGTTAGGGTTAGGGTACGGGTTACGGTTAGGGTTAGGGGTTAGGGTTAGAGTTAGGGTTAGGTCTAGGGTTAGGGTACGGGTAGGGTTAGGGTACGGTTTAGGGTTAGGGTGAGGGTTATGGTTAGTGTTAGCATACGGGTTAGGGTTAGGTTTAGGGTTAGGGTTACTGTTAGGATATGGGGTAGGGTTAGGGTACGGGTTAGGGTTAGGGTTAGGGTTAGGTTTAGGTTTAGGAAAGGTTTAGGGTTAGGATTAGGGCTAGGTTTAGGGTACGGGTTAAGTTAGGGTTAGGGTACGGGTTAGGGTTAGGGTTAGGGTTAGGTTTAGTGTTAGGGTACGGGTTAGGGTTAGGGTACGGTTTAGGGTTAGGGTTAGGGTTAGGGTTAGGGTTAGGAAAGGGTTATGGTTAGGATTAGGGTTAGGGTTAGGGTACGGGTTAAGGTTAGGGTTAGGGTATGGGTCAGGGTTAGGGTTAGGGTTAGGGTTAGGGTACGGGTTAGGGTTAGGGTACGGGTTAGTGTTAGGTTTAGGAGTGAGGGTTAGGGTTAGGGTTAGGGTACGGGTTAGGGTACGGGTTAGGGTTAGGTTTAGGGTTAGGGTTAAGGTTAGGGTTAGTGTTAGCGTACGGGTTAGGGTTACGGTTAGGTTTAGGGTTAGGTTTAGGGTACGGGTTAGGGTTAGGGTACGGGTTAGGGTTAGGGTTAGGGTTAGGGTTAGGGTAGGGTTAGGAAAGGGTTAGTGTTAAGGTTAGGGTTAGGTTTAGGGTACGGGTTAGGGTTAGGGTTAGGGTACGGGTTAAGGTAAGGGTTAGGGTTAGGGTTAGGGTTAGGGTACGGGTTAAGGTTAGGGTTAGGGTTAGGGGTTAGGAGTTAGGGTTAGGGTTAAGGGTTAGGGTTAGGGTTAGGGTACGGCTTAGGGTATGGGTTAGGGTTAGGGTACGTGTTAGTGTTAGGGTTATGGTTAGGGTTAGGGTACGGGTTAGGGTTAGGGTTAGGTTTAGGGTACGGGTTAGGGTTAGATTACGGGTTAGGGTACGGGTTAGCATTAGGTTTAGGGTTAGGGTTAGGTTTAGGAAAGGGTTAGGGTTAGGGTTAGGTTACGGGTTAGGGTTAGGTTTAGGAGTACGGTTAGGGTTAGGGTACGGGTTAGGGTTACGGTACGGGTTAGGGTTAGGGTACGGGTTAGGGTACGGTTTAGGGTTAGGGTTATGGTAAGGTTTAGGTTTAGGGTACGGGTACGCGTTAGGGTTAGGGTACGGGTTAGGGTTAGGGTACAGTTTAGGGTACGGGTTAGGGTTAGGGTTAGGGTTTGGGTACGGGTTAGGGTTAGGGTTAGGGTTAGGGTAAGGGTTAGGGTACGGGTTAGGGTACGGGTTAGGGTTAGGGTTATGTTTAGGGTACGGGTAAGGTTACCGGTTAGGGTAAGGGTTAGGGTTAGTGTACGGGTTAGGGTACGGGTTAGGGTTAGGGTACGGGTTAGGGTACGGGTTAGGGTTAGGGTTAGGCTTAGTGTACTGGTTAGGGTAGTGTTAGGGGTTAGGGTTAGTGTTAGGTTTAGGGTGAGGGTACCGGTTAGGTTTAGGGTACGGGTTAGGGTTAGGGTTAGGGTTAGGTTTAGGGTACGGTTTAGGGTTAGGGGACGGATTAGGGTTAGGGTTAGGGTATGGGTTAGGGTTAGGGTTAGAGGTTAGGGTTAGGGTTATGGTTAGGGTTAGGGTTAAGGAACGGGTTAGGGTTAGGGTACGGGTTAGGGTTAGGGTTAGGGTTAGGTTTAGGGTTAGCGTACGGGTTCGGGTTAGGGTTAGGGTTAGGGTACGGTTTAGGGTTAGGGTACGGGTTAGGGTTAGGGTACGGGTTAGGGTACGGGTTAGGGTTAGGGTTAGGGTACGGGTTAGGGTTAGGGTACGGGTTAGGGTTAGGGTTAAGTTTAGGGTTAGGGTTAGGGTACGGATTAGGGTTAGGGTACGGGTTAGTGTTAGGGTTAGGGTACGGGTTAGGGTTAGGGTTAGGGTATGGGTTAGGTTTAGGGTTAGGGTTAGTGTACGGGTTAGGGTTAGGGTTAGGGTTAGGTCCGGGTTAGGGTTAGGTTTAGGGGTTAGGTTTAGGGTACGGGTTAGGGTTAGGGTTAGGGTTAGGGTTAGGGTTAGGTGAAGGTCCGGGTTAGGGTTAGGTTTAGGGGTTAGGGTTAGGGTACGGGTTAGTGTTATGGTTAGGGTTAGGGTTAGGGTTAGGGTACGGGTTAGGGTTAGGGTTAAGGTTAGGGTACCGGTTAGGGTACGGGTTAGGGTTAGGGTACGGATTAGGGTACAGGTTAGGGTTTGGGTTAGGGTTAGGGTTAGGGTTAGATTACGGGTTAGGGTACGGGTTAGGGTTCGTGTACAGGTTAGGTTTAGGGTTAGGGTACGGGTTAGGGTTAGGGTTAGGGGATAGGGTTAGGGTTAAGGTTAGGGTTAGGGTTAGGTTTAGGGTACGGGTTAGGGTTAAGGTTAGGGTTAGGTTTAGGGTACGGGTTAGGGTTAGCGTACGGGTTAGGGTTAGGTTTAGGGTACGGGTTACGGTTAGGGTTAAGGTTAGTGTTAGGTCTAGGGTTATGGTACGGGTTAGGGTTAGGGTACGGTTTAGGGTTAGGATGAGGGTTAGGGTTAGTGTTAGGATACGGGTTAGGGTTAGGGTACGGGTTAGGGTATGGGTTAGGGTTAGTGTACGTGTTAGTGTTAGGGTTATGGTTAGGGTTATGGTTAGGGTTAGGTTACGGGTTAGGTTTAGGGTACGGATTAGGGTTAGGGTTAGGGTTAGGGTACGGGTTAGTGTTAGGGTATGGGTTAGGGTATGGGTTAGGGTTAGGGTTAGGGTACGGATTAGGTTTAGGGCACAGGTTAGGGTTAGGGTTAGGGTACGGGTTAGGGTTAGGGTTAGGGGTAGGGTACGGGTTAGGTTTAGCGTTAGGGTTAAGGTTAGGTTTAGGTGTTAGGGTTAGTGTTAGGGTAAGTGTTAGGGTTAGGGTTAGGTTTCGGGTTAGGGTACGTGTTAGGGTTAGGGTTAGGGTTAGGGTACGGGTTAGGGTTAGGGTTAGGGTAAGGTTTAGGGTACGGGTTAGGGTTAGGATTAGGGTTAGGTTTTGGGTACATGTTAGGGTTAGGTTTAGTGTAAGGGTTAAGGTTAGGGTACGGGTTAGGGTACGGGTTAGTGTTAGCGTACGGGTTAGGGTACGGGTTAGGGTACGGGTTAGGGTTAGGGTTAGGGTTAGGGTACGGGTTAGGGTTAGGTTACGGGTTAGGGTTAGGGTACGGGTTAGGGTTAGGGTTAGGGTACGGGTTAGGGTTAGGGTTAGGGGATAGGGTTAGGGTTAGTGTTAGGATTAGGGTACGGGTTAGGGTTAGGGTACGGGTTAGGGTTAGGGTTAGGGTTAGGTTTAGGGTACGGGTTAGGGTTAGGGTACGGTTTAGGTTTAGGGTTAGGTTTAGGGTTAGGGTACGGGTTAGGGTTAGGGTTAGGGTTAGTGTTAGGGTTAAAGTACGGGTTAGGGTTAGTGTTAGGTTTAGGGTTAGGGTAGGGGTTAGGGGTTAGGGTTAGGGTTAGGGTTACGGTTAGGGTTAGGTACAGGTTAGGGTACGAGTTAGGGTTAGGGTTAGGGTTAGGGTACGGGTTAGGGTACGGGTTAGGTTTAGGGTTAGGTTTAGGGTACGGGTTAGGATTAGGGTTAGGGTTCGGGTAAGGTTTAGGAAACGGGTTAGGGTTAGGGTTATGGTTAGGGTTAGGTTTAGTGTACGGGTTAGGGTTAGGGTTAGGGTTAGGGTTAGTGTTAGGTTACGGGTTAGGGTACGGGTTAGGGTTAGGGTAGGGGTGAGGGTACGGGTTTGGGTATGGGTTAGGGTTATGGTTAGGTTTAGGGTACGGGTTAGGGTTGGGTACGGGTTAGGGTTAGCGTACGGGTTAGGTTTAGGGTACGGTTAGGGTACGAATTAGGGTTAGGGTACTGGTTAGGGTTAGGGTTAGGGGTTAGGGTAAGGGTTAGGGTTAGCGTTAGGGTACGGTTTAGGTTAGGGTTAGGGTACGAGTTAGGGTTAGGGATAGGGTACGGGTTAGGTTGAGGGTACGTGTTAGGGTTAGGGTACGGGTTAGGGTTAAGGTTAGGGTACGTGTTAGGGTTAGGGTTAGTAGTTAGGGTTAGGGTTAGTGTTAGGGTACGGGTTAGGGTTAGGGTTAGGGTTAGGGTACGGGTTACGGTTAGGGTACGGGTTAGGGTTAGTGTTAGGGTACAGGTTAGGTTTAGGGTTAGAGGTTAGGGTTAGGGTTAGGGTTAGGTTACGGGTTAGGGTTAGGGTACGGGTTAGGGTTAGGGTTAGGGTTAGGGTTAGGGTTAGGGTTAGAGTTAGTTTTAGGGGTTAGGGTTAGGGTTAGGGTACTGGTTAGGGTTAGTGTTAGGGTTAGGGTTAGCTTACGAGTTAGGGTTAGGGTACGGGTTAGGGTTAGGGTTAGGGTTAGGGTTAGGTTTAGGGGTTAGGGTTAGGGTTAGGGTTAGGGTACGGGTTATGGTTAGGGTTAGGGTTAGGGTTAGCGTACGGGTTAGGGTTAGGTTTAGGTTTAGGGTTAGGTTTAGGGTACAGGTTAGTGTTAGGGTACGGGTTAGGGTTAGGTTTAGGGTTAGGGTTAGGGTTAGGTTTAGGAAAGTGTTAGGGTTAGGGTTAGGGTTAGGTTTAGGGTACGGTTTAGGGTTAGGGTTAGGGTACGGGTTAAGGTACGGGTTCGGGTTAGGGTTAGGTTTAGGGTACGGGTTAGTCTTTGGGTTAGGTGTTAGGGGTTAGGGTTAGGGTTAGGGTTAGGTTTAGGGTACCGGTTAGGGTACGGGTTAGGGTTAGGGTACGTGTTAGTGTTAGGGTTATGGTTAGGGTTAGGGTACGGGTTAGGGTTAGGGTTAGGGTTAGGGTACGGGTTAGGGTTAGGTTTAGGGTTAGGGTACGAGTTAGGGTTAGGTTTAGGGGTGGGGTTGGGTTTGGGTACGGGTTAGGGTTAGGGTACGGGTTAGGGTTAGGGTACGGGTTAGGGTACGGGTTAGGTTTAGGGTTAGGGTACAGGTTAGGTTTAGGGGTAGGTTACGGGTTAGGGTTAGGGTACGGTTTAGGTTACGGTTTAGGGTTAGGGTTAGGGTTTGGGTACGGTTTAGGGTTAGGGTACGGGTTAGGGTTAGGGTTAGGGTACAGGTTAGGGTTAGGGTTAGGGTTCGGGTTAGGGTTAGGGTTAGGTTTAGGGTACGGGTTAGGGTAGGATTAAGGGTTAGGGTTAGTGTACGGGTTAGGGTTAGGTTTAGGATTAGGGTTAGGTTTAGGGTACGGGTTAGGGTTAGGGTTAGGGTTAGTGTTAGGGTTAAAGTACGTGTTAGGGTTAGGGTTAGCGTTAGGGTTAGGGTTAGGGTTAGGGGTTAGGGGTTAGTGTTAGGGTAAGGGTTAGGGTTAGGGTTAGGGTATGGTTTAGTGTACGAGTTAGGGTTAGGGTTGGGTTAGGGTAAGGGTTAGGATTAGGGTTAGGGTTCGGGTTGGGGTTAGGGTTAGGGTACGAGTTAGGGTTAGGGTTAGGGTTAGTGTAAGGGATAGGGTACGGGTTAGAGTATGGGTTAGGGTTAGGGTTAGGTTTAGGGTACGGGTTAGGGTTAGGGTAAGGGTTAGGGTTAGGGTACGGGTTAGGGTACGGGTTAGGGTTAGGGTACGGGTTAGGGTAAGGGTTAGGGTTAGGGTTAGGGTTAGGGCAAGGGTTAGGGTTAGGGTACAGGTTAGGTTTAGGGTACGGGTTAGGGTTAGGCTTAGGGTACGGGTTAGGGTTAGGGTTTGGGGTTAGGGTTAGGGTTAGTGTACGGGTTAGGGTTAGGGTAAGGTTTAGGGTTAGGGTTAGGGTTAGGTTTAGGTTACGGGTTAGGGTTAGGGTACGGATTAGGGTTAGGGTTAGGGTACGCGTTAGTGTTAGGTTTAGGGTTAGCATTAGGGTTAGGCTTAGGTTTAGGGTACGGGTTAGGGTTAGGGTTAGGGTACGGTTTAGTGTTAGGGTTAGGGTTTGGATTAGGGTTAGGGTTAGGGTTAGGGTACGGGTTAGGTTAAGTGTTAGGGTTAGGGTTAGGGTTAGGGTACGGGTTAGGGTTCGGGTTCGGGTTAGGGTTAGGTTTAGGGTGAGGGTACGGGTTAGGGTTCGTGTTAGGCTTAGGGTTAGGGTACGGGTTAGAGTTAGAGTACGGGTTAGGGTTAGGGTTAGGGTACTGGTTAGAGTTAGGTTTAGGGTACGGGTTAGGGTTAGGGTTAGGTTTAGGGTACGGGTTAGGGTTAGGGTTAGGTTTAGGGTACGGGTTAGGTTACGGGTTAGGGGTTAGGGTTAAGGTATGGGTTAGGGTAAGGGTTAGGGTTAGGGTATGGGTTAGGGTTAGGGATAGGGTTAGTGTTAGTGTTAAAGTACGTGTTAGGGTTAGGGTTAGGGTTAGGGTTAGGGTTATGGGTTAGGGGTTAGGGTTAGGTTTACGGTTAGGGTTAGTGTACGGGTTAGTGTACGAGTTAGGGTTAGGGTTAGGGTTAGGGTACGGGTTAGGGTTAGGGTTAGGGTTAGGGTTCGGGTTAGGGTACGGTTTAGGTTTAGGGGTAGGGTAAGGGTTAGGGTACGGGTTATGGTTAGGGTTAGTGTTAGGTTTAGGTTAAGGGTACGGGTTAGGGTTAGAGTTAGGGTTAAGGTTAGGGTACTGGTTAGGGTACGGGTTAGGGTTAGGGTACGTGTTAGGGTACGGGTTAGGGTACGTTTTAGGGTTAGGGTTAGAGTTAGGGTTAGGGTACGGGTTAGGGTTAGGGTATGGGTTAGGTTTAGGGTACGGGTTAGGGTTAGGGTTAGGGTTAGGGTACGGGTTAGTTTTAGGGTACGGGTTAGGGTTAGGGTTAGGATACGGGTTAGGGTTAGGGTTAGGGGTTAGGGTTAGGGTTAGGGTTAGGGTTAGGGTTAGGTTACGGGTGAGGGTTAGGGTACGGTTTAGGGTTAGGGTTAGGGTACGGGTTAGGGTTAGGGTACGGGTTAGGGTTAGGGTTAGGGTACTTGTTAGAGTTAGGGTTAGGGTTTAGGGTTAGGGTTAGGGTTAGTGTATGGGTTAGGGTTAGTGTTAGGGATAGGGTTAGGGTACGGGTTAGGGTTAGGGTACGGGTTAGGGTTAGGGTTAGGGTACGGTTTCGGGTTAGGTTTAGGAGTTAGGGTTAGGGTTAGGGTTAGGGTTAGGGTTAGGGTACGGGTTAGGGTTAGGGTTAGGGTACGGGTTAGGGTTAGGGTTAGGGTTAGGGTTAGCTTACGGGTTAGGGTTAGGGTTAGGTTTAGGGTACGGGTTAGGGTTAGGGTACGGTTTAGGGTTAGGTTTAGGGTTAGGGTTAGGGTTAGGAAAGGGTTAGTGTTAGGGTTAGGGTTAGGGTTAGGGTACGGATTAGGGTTAGGGTTAGGGTACGGGTTAAGGTACGGGTTAGGTTTAGGGTTAGGGTTAGGGTACGGGTTAGGTTTAAGGTACGGGTTAGGGTTAGGGGACGGATTAGGTTTAGGGTTAGGGTACGGGTTAGGGTTAGGGTTAAGGGTTAGGGTTAGGGTTAGGGTTAGGGTTAGGGTTAGGCTTAGGGTACAGGTTAGGGTTAGTGTACGGGTTAGGGTTAACGTTAGGGTTAGGGTTAGGGTTAGCGTACGGGTTAGGGTTAGGGTTAGCGTACGGGTTAGGGTGTGGGTTAGGGTTAGGGTACGTGTTACTGTTAGGGTTATGGTTAGGTTTAGGGTACGGGTTAGTGTTAGGGTACGGGTTAGGGTTAGGGTTAGGGTACGGGTTAGGGTACAGGTTAGCATTAGGTTTAGGGTTAGGGTTAGGTTTAGGAAAGGTTTAGGGTTAGGGTTAGGTTACGGGTTAGGGTTAGGGTTAGGGGTAGGGTTAGGGTTAGGGTACGGGTTAGGGTTAGGGTACGGGTTAGGGTTAGGGTACGGGTTAGGGTACGTTTTAGGGTTAGGGTTATGGTACGGTTTAGGGTTAGGGTACGGGTTAGGGTTAGGGTTAGGGTACGGGTTAGGGTTAGGGTACGGTTTAGGGTACGGGTTAGGGTTAGGGTTAGGGTTTGGGTACGGGTTAGGGTTAGGGTTAGGGTTAGGGTAAGGGTTAGGGTACGGGTTAGGGTACGGTTTAGGGTACGGGTTAGGGTTAGGGTTAGGGTTTGGGTACGGGTTAGGGTTAGGGTTAGGGTTAGGGTTAGGGTTAGGCTTAGGGTACGGGTTAGGGTTAGGGTACGGGTTAGGGTTAGGGTTAGGGTTAGGTTTAGGGTACGGGTTAGGGTTAGGGGACCGATTAGGGTTAGGGTTAGGGTACGGGTTAGGGTTAGGTTTAGGGGTTAGTGTTAGGGTTATGGTTAGGGTTAGGGTTAGGGTACGGGTTAGGGTTAGGGTACGGGTTAGGGTTAGGTTTAGGGTTAGGTTTAGGGTTAGCGTACGTGTTAGGGTTAGGGTTAGGGTTAGGGTACGGGTTAGGGTTAGGGTACGGGTTAGGGTTAGGGTACGGGTTAGGGTACGGGTTAGGGTTAGGGTTAGGGTACGGGTTAGGTTTAGGGTACGGGTTAGGGTTAGGGTTAGGTTTAGGGTTAGGGTTAGGGTACGGATTAGGGTTAGGGTACGGGTTAGGGTTAGGGTTAGGGTACGGGTGAGGGTTAGGGTTAGGGTATGGGTTAGGGTTAGGGTTAGGGTTAGTGTACGGGTTAGTGTTAGGGTTAGGTTTAGGTCCGGGTTAGGGTTAGGTTTAGGGGTTAGGGTTAGTGTACGGGTTAGGTTTAGGGTTAGGGTTAGGGTTAGGGGTAGGGTCCGGGTTAGGGTTAGGGTTAGGGTTAGGGTTAGGCGTGAGGGGTTAGTGTTAGGGTAAGGGTTAGGGTTAGGGTTAGGTTACGGGTTAGGGTACGTGTTAGGTTTAGGGTTAGGGTTAGGGTACGGGTTAGGGCTAGGGTTACGGTTAGGGTTGGGGTTAGGGTTAGGGTACGTGTTAGGGTACGGGATAGGGTTAGGATAAGGGTTAGGGTACGGGTTAGGGTTAGGGTTAGGGTTAGGTTTAGGGTACGGGTTAGGGTTAGGGTTAGGGTAAGGGTTAAGTTAGGGTACGGGTTAGGGTACGTGTTAGGGTTAGGGTACGGGTTAGGGTACGGGTTAGGGTTAGGGTTAGGGTTAGGGTAGGGTTACGGGTTAGGGTTAGGGTACGGGTTAGTGTTCGGGTACGGGTTAGGTTTAGGGTTAGGATACGGGTTAGGGTTAGGGTTAGGGGATAGGGTTAGGGTTAGGGTTAGGGTTAGGGTTAGGTTTAGGGTACGGGTTAGGGTTAGGGTAAGGGTTAGTTTTAGGGTACGGGTTAGGGTTAGGGTACGCGTTAGGGTTAGGGTACGGGTTACGTTTAGGGTTAGGGGTTAGGGTTAGAGTTAGGGTTAGGTCTAGGGTTAGGGTACGGGTTAGGGTTAGGGTACGGTTTAGGGTTAGGGTGAGGGTTAGGGTTAGGGTTAGCATACGGGTTAGGGTTAGGTTTAGGTTTAGGGTTAGTGTTAGGATACGGGTTATCGTTAGGGTACGGGTTAGGGTTAGGGTTAGGGTTAGGGTTAGGGTTAGGTTTAGGAAAGGTTTAGGGTTAGCATTAGGGCTAGGTTTAGGGTACGGGTTAAGTTTAGGGTTAGGGTACGGGTTAGGGTACGGGTTAGGGTTAGGGTTAGTGTTAGGGTACGGGTTAGGGTTAGGGTACAGTTTAGGGTTAGGGTTAGGGTTAGGGTTAGGGTTAGGGTTAGGGTTAGGGTACGGGTTAGGGTTAGGGTACGGGTTAGGGTTAGGGTTAGGGTTAGGAAAGGGTTAGGAAAGGGTTAGGGTTAGGATTAGGGTTAGGGTTAGGGTACGGGTTAAGGTTAGGGTTAGGGTACGGGTTAGGGTTAGGGTTAGGTTTTGGGTTAGGGTACAGGTTAGGGTTAGGGTACGGGTTAGGGTTAGGTTTAGTATGAGGGTTAGGGTTAGGGTTAGGTTTAGGGTTAGGGTTAGGGTACGGGTTAGGGTTAGGTTTAGGGTTAGGGTTAAGGATAGGGTTAGGGTTAGCGTACGGCTTAGGGTTAGGTTTAGGCTTAGGGTTAGGTTTAGGGTACGGGTTAGGGTTAGGGTATGGGTTAGGGTTAGGGTTAGGGTTATGGTAGGGTTAGGAAAGGGTTAGTGTTAGGGTTAGGGTTAGGGTTAGGGTACGGGTTAGGGTTAGGTTTAGGGTACCGGTTAAGGTACGGGTTAGGGTTAGGGTTAGGGTTAGCGTACGGGTTAAGGTTAGGGTTAGGGTTAGGTGTTAGGAGTTAGGGTTTGGGTTAGGGTTGGGGTTAGGTTTAGAGTACGGGTTAGTGTATGGTTTAGGGTTAGGGTACGTGTTAGTGTTAGGGTTATGGTTAGGGTTAGGGTACGGGTTAGGGTTAGGGTTAGGTTTAGGGTACGGGTTAGGCTTAGGTTTAGGGGTACGGTTAGGGTTAGGGTACGGGTTAGGGTTACGGTACGGGTTAGGGTTAGGGTACGGGTTAGGGTACGGTTTAGGGTTAGGGTTATTTTACGGTTTAGGGTTAGGTTACGGGTACGGGTTAGGGTTAGGGTACGGGTTAGGGTTAGGGTACGGTTTAGGGTACGGTTTAGGGTTAGGGTTAGGGTTTGGGTACGGGTTAGGGTTAGGGTAAGGGTTAGGGTACGGGTTAGGGTACGGGTTAGGGTTAGGGTTATGTGTAGGGTACGGGTTAGGTTACCGGTTAGGGTAAGGGTTAGGGTTAGTGTACGGGTTAGGGTTAGGGTTAGGGTTAGGTTTAGGGTACGGGTTAGGGTTAGGGTAGGGGTTAGGGTTAGGGTTAGGGTTAGGGTTAGGGTTAGGGTTAGGAAAGGGTTAGTGTTAGGGTTAGGGTTAGGGTTAGGGTACGGGTTAGGGTTAGGGTACGGGTTAAGGTACGGGTTAGGGTTAGGGTTAGGGTTAGGGTACGGGTTAGGTTTAGGGTACGGGTTAGGGTTAGGGGACGGATTAGGTTTAGGGTTAGGGTACGGGTTAGGGTTAGGGTACGGGTTAGGGTTAGGGTTAGGGTTAGGGTTAGGCTTAAGGTACGGGTTAGGGTTAGTGTACGGGTTAGGATTAGCGTTAGGGTTAGGGTTAGGGTTAGCGTACGGGTTAGGGTTAGGGTTAGGGTTAGGGTACGGGTTAGGGTATGGGTTAGGGTTAGGGTACGTGTTAGTGTTAGGGTTATGGTTAGGTTTAGGGTACGGGTTAGGGTTAGGGTACGGGTTAGGGTTAGGGTACGGGTTAGGGTACGGGTTAGCATTAGGTTTAGGGTTAGGGTTAGGTTTAGGAAAGGTTTAGGGTTAGGGTTAGGTTACGGGTTAGGGTTAGGGTTAGGGGTAGGGTTAGGGTTAGGGTACGGGTTAGGGTTAGGGTACGGGTTAGGGTTAGGGTACGGGTTAGGGTTAGGGTACGGGTTGGGGTACGGTTTAGGGTTAGGGTTATGGTACAGTTTAGGGTTAGGGTACGGGTACGGGTTTGGGTTAGGGTACGGGTTAGGGTTAGGGTACGGTTTAGTGTACGGGTTAGGGTTAGGGTTAGTGTTTGTGTACGGGTTAGGGTTAGGGTTATGGTTAGGGTAAGGGTTAGGGTACGGGTTAGGGTACTGTTTAGGGTTAGGGTTATGTTTAGGGTACGGGTTAGGTTACCGGTTAGGGTAAGGGTTAGGTTTAGGGTACGGGTTAGGGTACGGGTTAGGGTTAGGGTACGGGTTAGTGTACGGGTTACGGTTAGGTTTAGGCTTAGGATACTGGTTAGGGTAGGGTTAGGGGTTAGGGTTAGGTTTAGGGTTAGGGTACGGGTTAGGGTTAGGGTACGGGTTAGGGTTAGGGTTAGGGTTAGGTTTAGGGTACGGGTTAGGTTTAGGGGACGGATTAGGGTTAGGGTTAGGGTACGGGTTAGGGTTAGGGTTAGGGGTTAGGTTTAGGGTTATGGTTAGGGTTAGGGTTAGGGTACGGGTTAGGGTTAGGGTACAGGTTAGGGTTAGGGTTAGGCTTAGGTTTAGGGTTAGCGTACGTGTTAGGGTTAGGGTTACGGTTAGGGTACGGGTTAGGGTTAGGGTACGGGTAGGGTTAGGGTACGGGTTAGGGTACGGGTTAGGGTTAGGGTTAGTGTACGGTTTAGGGTTAGGGTACGGATTAGTGTTACGGTTAGGTTTTAGGGTTAGGGTTAGGGTACGGATTAGGGTTAGGGTACGGGTTAGGGTTAGGGTTAGGGTACGGGTTAGGGTTAGGGTTAGGGTATGGGTTAGGGTTAGGGTTAGTGTTAGTGTACGGGTTAGGGTTAGGGTTAGGTTTAGGTCCGGGTTAGGGTTAGGTTTAGGGGTTAAGGTTAGGGTACGGGTTAGGGTTATGGTTAGGGTTAGGGGTAGGGTACGGGTTAGGGTTAGGGTTAGGGTTAGGGTTAGGGTTAGGCGTTAGGGGTTAGTGTTAGGGTAAGGGTTAGGGTTAGGGTATGGGTTAGGGTACGTGTTAGTGTTAGGGTTAGGGTTAGGGTACGGGTTAGTACTAGGTTTACGGTTAGGGTTGGGGTTAGGGTTAGGGTACGGGTTAGGGTACGGGATAGGGTTAGGATAAGGGTTAGGGTACGGGTTAGGGTTAGGGTTAGGGTTAGGTTTAGGGTACGGGTTAGGGTTCGGGTTAGGGTAAGTGTTAAGGTTAGGCTACGGGTTAGTGTACGGGTTAGGGTTAGGGTACGGGTTAGGGTACGGGTTAGGGTACGGGTTAGGGTTAGGGTTAGGGTTAGGGTACGGGTTAGGGTTAGGGTACGGGTTCGGGTACGGGTTAGGGTTAGGGTACGGGTTAGGGTTAGGGTTAGGGTACGGGTTACGGTTAGGGTTAGGGGTTAGGGTTAGAGTTAGGGTTAGGTCTAGGGTTAGGGTACGGGTTAGGGTTAGGGTACGGTTTAGGGTTAGGGTTAGGGTTAGGGTTAGGGTTAGCATACGGGTTAGGGTTAGGTTTAGGGTTAGGGTTAGTGTTAGGATACGGGTTAGGGTTAGGGTACGGGTTAGGGTTAGGGTTAGGGTTAGGGTTAGGGTTAGGAAAGGTTTAGGGTTAGGATTAGGGCTAGGTTTAGGGTACGGGGTAAGTTTAGAGTTAGGGTACGGGTTAGGGTACGGGTTAGGGTTAGGGTTAGTGTTAAGGTAAGGGTTAGGGTTAGGGTACGGGTTAGGGTTAGGGTTAGGGTTAGGGTTAGGGTTAGGGTTAGGAAAGGGTTAGGGTTAGGATTAGGTATAGGGTTAGGGTACGGGTTAAGGTTTGGGTTAGGGTACAGGTTAGGGTTAGGGTTAGGGTTAGGTTTAGGGTTAGGGTACGCGTTAGGGTTAGGGTACGGGTTAGGGTTAGGTTTAGGAGTAGGGTTAGGGTTAGGTTTAGGGTTAGGGTTAGGGTTAGGGTACGGGTTAGGGTTAGGTTTATGGTTAGGGTTAAGGTTAGGGTTAGGGTTAGCGTACGGGTTAGGGTTAGGGTTAGGTTTAGGGTTAGGTTTAGGGTACGGGTTAGGGTTAGGTTTAGGGTAGGGTTAGGAAAGGGTTAGTGTTAGGGTTAGGGTTAGGGTTAGGGTACGGGTTAGGGTTAGGTTTAGGGTACGGGTTAAGGTACGGGTTAGGGTTAGGGTTAGGGTTAGGGTCCGGGTTAAGGTTAGGGTTAGGGTTAGGGGTTAGGAGTTAGTTTAGGGTTAGGGTTAGGGTTAGGGTTAGGGTACGGGTTAGGGTATGGGTTAGGGTTAGGGTACGTGTTAGTGTTATGGTTATGGTTAGGGTTAGGGTACGGGTACGGGTTAGGGTTAGGGTTAGGGTACGGGGTAGGGTTAGGTTTAGGGGTACGGTTAGGGTTAAGGTACGGGTTAGGGTTACGGTACGGGTTAGGGTTAGGGTACGGTTTAGGGTACGGGTTAGGGTTAGGGTTAGGGTTTGGGTACAGGTTAGGGTTAGGGTTAGGGTTAGGGTAAGGGTTAGGGTACGGGTTAGGGTACGGGTTAGGGTTAGGGTTATGTTTAGGGTACGCGTTAGGTTACCGTTAGGGTAAGTGTTAGGGTTAGGGTACGGGTTAGGGTTAGGGTTAGGGTTATGGTTAGCGTACGGGTTAGGGTTAGGGTTAGGTTTAGGGTTAGGTTTAGTGTACGGGTTAGGGTTAGGGTAAGGGTTAGGGTTAGGGTTAGGGTTAGGGTTAGGGTTAGGAAAGGGTTAGTGTTAGGGTTAGGGTTAGGGTTAGGGTACGGGTTAGGGTTAGGGTTAGGGTACGGTTTAAGGTACGGGTTAGGGTTAGGGTTAGGGTTAGAGTACGTGTTAGGTTTAGGGTACGGGTTAGTGTTAGGGGACGGATTAGGTTTAGGGTTAGGGTACGGGTTAGGGTTAGGGTTAAGGGTTAGGGTTAGGGTTAGGGTTAGGGTTAGGCTTAGGGTACGGGTTAGGGTTAGTGTACGGGTTAGGGTTAGCGTTAGGGTTAGGGTTAGGGTTAGCGTACGGGTTAGGGTTAGGGTTAGGTTTAGGGTACGGGTTAGGGTATGGGTTAGGGTTAGGGTACGTGTTAGTGTTAGGGTTATGGTTAGGTTTAGGGTACGGGTTAGGGTTAGGGTTAGGGTACGGGTTAGGGTTAGGGTACGGGTTAGGGTACGGGTTAGCATTAAGTTTAGGGTTAGGGTTAGGTTTAGGAAAGGTTTAGGGTTAGGGTTAGGTTACGGGTTAGGGTTAGGGTTAGGGGTAGGGTTAGGGTTAGGGTACGGGTTAGGGTTAGGGTACGGGTTAGGGTTAGGGTACGGGTTAGGGTACGGTTTAGGGTTAGGGTTATGGTACGGTATAGGGTTAGGGTACGTGTACGGGTTAGGGTTAGGGTACGGGTTAGGGTTAGGGTACGGTTTAGGGTTAGGGTTAAGGTTAGCGTTAGGGTTAGCGTACGGGTTAGGGTTACGGTTAGGTTTAGGGTTAGGTTTAGGGTACGGGTTAGGGTTAGGGTTAGGGTAGGGTTAGGAAAGGGTTAGTGTTAGGGTTAGGGTTAGGGTTAGGGTACGGGTTAGGGTTAGGTTTAGGGTTCGGGTTAAGGTACGGGTTAGGGTTAGGGTTAGGGTTAGGGTACGGGTTAAGTTTAGGGTTAGGGTTAGGTGTTAGGAGTTAGTGTTAGGGTAAGGGTTAGGGTTAGGTTTAGGGTACGGGTTAGGGTATGGGTTAGGGTTAGGGTACGTGTTAGTGTTATGGTTATGGTTAGGGTTAGGGTACGGGTACGGGTTAGGGTTAGGGTTAGGGTACGGGTTAGGGTTAGGTTTAGGGGTACGGTTAGGGTTAGGGTACGGGGTTGGGTTACGGTACGGGTTAGGGTTAGGGTACGTTTTAGGGTACGGGTTAGGGTTAGGGTTAGGGTTTGGGTACAGGTTAGGGTTAGGGTTAGGGTTAGGGTAAGGGTTAGGGTACGGGTTAGGGTACGGGTTAGGTTACCGGTTAGGGTAAGTGTTAGGGTTAGGGTACGGGTTAGGGTTAGGTTTAGGGTTAGGGTTAGCGTACGGGTTAGGGTTAGGGGTAGGTTTAGGGTTAGGTTTAGGGTACGGGTTAGGGTTAGGGTACGGGTTAGGGTTAGGGTTAGGGTTAGGTTTAGGGTTAGCGTACGTGTTAGGGTTAGGGTTAGGGTTAGGGTACGGGTTAGGGTTAGGGTACGGGTTAGGGTTAGGGTACGGGTTAGGGTACGGGTTAGGGTTAGGGTTAGGGTACGGGTTAGGGTTAGGGTACGGGTTAGGGTTAGGGTTAGGTTTTAGGGTTAGGGTTAGGGTACGGATTAGGGTTAGGGTACGGGTTATGGTTACGGTTAGGGTACGGGTTAGGGTTAGGGTTAGGGTATGGGTTAGGGTTAGGGTTAGGGTTAGTGTACGGGTTAGGGTTAGGGTTAGGTTTAGGTCCGGGTTAGGGTTAGGTTTAGGGGTTAGGGTTAGGGTACGGGTTAGGGTTAGGGTTAGGGTTAGGGTTAGGGGTAGGGTACGGGTTAGGGTTAGGGTTAGGGTTAGGGTTAGGGTTAGGCGTTAGGGGTTAGTGTTAGGGTAAGGGTTAGGGTTAGGGTTAGGGTACGGGTTAGGGTACGTGTTAGGGTTAGGGTTAGGGTTAGGGTACGGGTTAGGGCTAGGGTTACGGTTAGGGTTGGGGTTAGGGTTAGGGTACGGGTTAGGGTACTGGTTAGGGTTAGGATAAGGGTTAGGGTACGGGTTAGGGTTAGGATTAGGGTTAGGTTTAGGGTACGGGTTAGGGTTAGGGTTAGGGTAAGGGTTAAGGTTAGGGTACGGGTTAGGGTACGGGTTAGGTTTAGGGTACGGGTTAGGGTACGGGTTAGTGTTAGGGTTAGGGTTAGGGTTAGGGTACGGGTTAGGGTTAGGGTACGGGTTAGGGTTCGGGTACAGGTTAGGTTTAGGGTTAGGGTACGGGTTAGGGTTAGGGTTAGGGGATAGGGTTAGGGTTAGGGTTAGGGTTAGGGTTAGGGTTAGGGTTAGGTTTAGGGTTAGGGTTAGGGTTACGGTTAGGGTTAGGTTTAGGGTACGGGTTAGGGTTAGGGTACGGGTTAGGGTTAGGGTTAGGGTACGGGTTACGGTTAGGGTTAGGGGTTAGGGTTAGAGTTAGGGTTAGGTCTAGGGTTAGGGTACGGGTTAGGGTTAGGGTACGGTTTAGGGTTAGGGTGAGGGTTAGGGTTAGGCTTAGCATACGGGTTAGGTTTAGGTTTAGGGTTAGGGTTAGTGTTAGGATACGGGTTAGGGTTAGGGTACGGGTTAGGGTTAGGGTTAGGGTTAGGGTTAGGGTTAGGAAAGGTTTAGGGTTAGGATTAGGGCTAGGTTTAGGGTACGTGTTAATTTTAGGGTTAGGGTACGGGTTAGGGTACGGGTTAGGGTTAGGGTTAGTGTTAGGGTACGGGTTAGGGTTAGGGTACGGGTTAGGTTTAGGGTTAGGGTTAGGTTAGGGTTAGGGTTAGGGTTAGGAAAGGTTTAGGGTTAGGATTAGGGTTAGGGTTATGGTACGGGTTAAGGTTAGGGTTAGGGTACGGGTTAGGGTTAGGGTTAGGGTTAGGGTTAGGTTTAGGGTTAGGGTACGGGTTAGGGTTAGGGTACGGGTTAGGGTTAGGTTTAGGAGTGAGGGTTAGTGTTAGGGTTAGGGTTAGGGTTAGGGTACGGGTTAGGGTTAGGTTTAGGGTTAAGGTTAAGTTTAGGGTTAGGGTTAGCGTACGGGTTAGTTTTAGGGTTAGGGTTAGGGTACGGGTTAGGGTATGGGTTAGGGTTAGGGTACGTGTTAGTGTTAGGGTTATGGTTAGGTTTAGGGTACGGGTTAGGGTTAGGGTACGGGTTAGGGTACGGGTTAGCATTAGGTTTAGGGTTAGGGTTAGGTTTAGGAAAGGTTTAGGGTTAGGGTTAGGTTACGGGTTAGGGTTAGGGTTAGGGGTAGGGTTAGGGTTAGGGTACGGGTTAGGGTTACGGTACGGGTTAGGGTTAGGTTACGGGTTAGGGTACGGTTTAGGGTTAGGGTTATGGTAAGGTTTAGGGTTAGGGTACGGGTACGGGTTAGGGTTAGGGTACGGGTTAGGGTTAGGGTACTGTTTAGGGTTAGGGTTAAGGTTAGGGTTAGGGTTAGCGTACGGGTTAGGGTTAGGGTTAGGTTTAGGGTTAGGTTTAGGGTACGGGTTAGGGTTAGGGTTAGGGTAGGGTTAGGAAAGGGTTAGTGTTAGGGTTAGGGTTAGGGTTAGGGTACGGGTTAGGGTTAGGTTTAGGGTTCGGGTTAAGGTACGGGTTAGGGTTAGGGTTAGGGTTAGGGTACGGGTTAAGGTTAGGGTTAGGGTTAGGGGTTAGGAGTTAGTGTTAGGGTAAGGGTTAGGGTTAGGTTTAGGGTACGGGTTAGGGTATGGGTTAGGGTTAGGGTACGTGTTAGTGTTATGGTTATGGTTAGGGTTAGGGTACGGATACGGGTTAGGGTTAGGGTTAGGGTACGGGTTAGGGTTAGGTTTAGGGGTACGGTTAGGGTTAGGGTACGGGGTTGGTTTACGGTACGGGTTAGGGTTAGGGTACGGTTTAGGGTACGGGTTAGGGTTAGGGTTAGCGTTTGGGTACAGGTTAGGGTTAGGGTTAGGGTTAGGGTAAGGGTTAGGGTACGGGTTAGGGTACGGGTTAGGGTTAGGGTTATGTTTAGGGTACGCGTTAGGTTACCGGTTAGGGTAAGTGTTAGGGTTAGGGTACGGGTTAGGGTTAGGTTTAGGGTTAGGGTTAGCGTACGGGTTAGGGTTAGGGGTAGGTTTAGGGTTAGGTTTAGGGTACGGATTAGGGTTAGGGTAAGGGTTAGGGTTAGGGTTAGGGTTAGGGTTAGGAAAGGGTTAGTGTTAGGGTTAGGGTTAGGGTTAGGGTTAGGGTACGGGTTAGGGTTAGGGTTAGGGTACGGTTTAAGGTACGGGTTAGGGTTAGGGTTAGGGTTAGAGTACGTGTTAGGTTTAGGATACGGGTTAGTGTTAGGGGACGGATTAGGTTTAGGGTTAGGGTACGGGTTAGGGTTAGGGTTAAGGGTTAGGGTTAGGTTTAGGGTTAGGGTTAGGCTTAGGGTACGGGTTAGGGTTAGTGTACGGGTTAGGGTTAGCGTTAGGGTTAGGGTTAGGGTTAGCGTACGGGTTAGGGTTAGGGTTAGGGTTAGGGTACGGATTAGGGTATGGGTTAGGGTTATTTTACGTGTTAGTGTTAGGGTTATGGTTAGGTTTAGGGTACGGGTTAGGGTTAGGGTTAGGGTACGGGTTAGGGTTAGGGTAAGGGTTAGGGTACGGGTTAGCATTAGGTTTAGGGTTAGGGTTAGGTTTAGGAAAGGTTTAGGGTTAGGTTTAGGATACGGGTTAGGGTTAGGGTTAGGGGTAGGGTTAGGGTTAGGGTACGGGTTAGGGTTAGGGTACGGGTTAGGTTTAGGGTACGGGTTAGGGTACGGTTTAGGGTTAGGGTTATGGTACGGTTTAGGGTTAGGGTACGGGTACGGGTTAGGGTTAGGGTACGGGTTAGGGTTAGGTTACGGTTTAGGGTACTGGTTAGGGTTAGGGTTAGGGTTTGGGTATGGGTTAGGGTTAGGGTTAGGGTTAGGGTAAGTGTTAGGGTACGGGTTAGGGTACGGGTTAGGGTTAGGGTTATGTTTAGGGTACGGGTTAGGTTACCGGTTAGGGTAAGGGTTAGGTTTAGGGTATGGGTTAGGGTACGGGTTAGGGATAGGGTACGGGTTAGGGTACGGGTTAGGGTTAGGGTTAGGCTTAGGGTACTGGTTAGGGTAGGGTTAGGGGTTACGGTTAGGTTTAGGGTTAGGGTACGGGTTAGGGTTATGGTACGGGTTAGGGTTAGGGTTAGGGTTAGGTTTAGGGTACGGGTTAGGTTTAGGGGACGGATTAGGGTTAGGGTTAGGGTACGGGTTAGGGTTAGGGTTAGGGGTTAGGGTTAGGGTTATGGTTAGGGTTAGGGTTAGGGTACGGGTTAGGGTTAGGGTACGGGTTAGGGTTAGGGTTAGGGTTAGGTTTAGGGTTAGCGTACGTGTTAGGGTTAGGGTTAGGGTTAGGGTACGGGTTAGGGTTAGGGTACGGGTTAGGGTTAGGGTACGGGTTAGGGTACGGGTTAGGGTTAGGGTTAGGGTACGGGTTAGGGTTAGGGTACGGGTTAGGGTTAGGGTTAGGTTTTAGGGTTAGGGTTAGGGTACGGATTAGGGTTAGGGTACGGGTTATGGTTAGGGTTAGGGTACGGGTTAGGGTTAGGGTTAGGGTATGGGTTAGGGTTAGGGTTAGGGTTAGTGTACGGGTTAGGGTTAGGGTTAGGTTTAGGTCCGGGTTAGGGTTAGGTTTAGGGGTTAGGGTTAGGGTACGGGTTAGGGTTAGGGTTAGGGTTAGGTTTAGGGGTAGGGTACGGGTTAGGGTTAGGGTTAGGGTTAGGGTTAGGGTTAGGCGTTAGGGGTTAGTGTTAGGGTAAGGGTTAGGGTTAGGGTTAGGGTACGGGTTAGGGTACGTGTAGGGTTAGGGTTAGGGTTAGGGTACGGGTTAGGGCTAGTGTTACGGTTAGGGTTGGGTTTAGGGTTAGGGTACGGGTTAGGGTACGGGTTAGGGTTAGGATAAGGGTTAGGGTACGGGTTAGGGTTAGGATTAGGGTTAGGTTTAGGGTACGGGTTAGGGTTAGGGTTAGGGTAAGTGTTAAGGTTAGGGTACGGGTTAGGGTACGGGTTAGGGTTAGGGTACGGGTTAGGGTTCGGATACAGGTTAGGTTTAGGGTTAGGGTACGGGTTAGGGTTAGGGTTAGGGGATAGGGTTAGGGTTAGGGTTAGGGTTAGGGTTAGGGTTAGGGTTAGGTTTAGGTTACGGTTTAGGGTTAGGGTTAGGGTTAGGTTTAGGGTACGGGTTAGGGTTAGGGTACGGGTTAGGGTTAGGTTTAGGGTACGGGTTACGGTTAGGGTTAGGGGTTAGGGTTAGAGTTAGGGTTAGGTCTAGGGTTAGGGTACGGGTTAGGGTTAGGGTACGGTTTAGGGTTAGGGTGAGGGTTAGGGTTAGGCTTAGCATACTGGTTAGGTTTAGGTTTAGGGTTAGGGTTAGTGTTAGGATACGGGTTAGGGTTAGGGTACGGGTTAGGGTACGGGTTAGGGTTAGGGTTAGGTTTAGGAAAGGTTTAGGGTTAGGATTAGGGCTAGGTTTAGGGTACGTGTTAAGTTTAGGGTTAGGGTACGGGTTAGGGTACGGGTTAGGGTTAGGGTTAGTGTTAGGGTACGGGTTAGGGTTAGGGTACGGGTTAGGGTTAGGGTTAGGGTTAGGTTAGGGTTAGGGTTAGGGTTAGGAAAGGTTTAGGGTTAGGATTAGGGTTAGGGTTAGGGTACGGGTTAAGGTTAGGGTTAGGGTACGGGTTAGGGTTAGGGTTAGGGTTAGGGTTAGGTTTAGGGTTAGGGTACGGGTTAGGGTTAGGGTACGGGTTAGGGTTAGGTTTAGCAGTGAGGGTTAGTGTTAGGGTTAGGGTTAGGGTACGGGTTAGGGTTAGGTTTAGGGTTAGGGTTAAGTTTAGGGTTAGGGTTAACGTACGGGTTAGTGTTAGGGTTAGGTTTAGGGTTAGGTTTAGGGTAGGGGTTAGGGTTAGGGTACGGGTTAGGGTTAGGGTTAGGGTTAGGGTTAGGGTAGGGTTAGGAAAGGGTTAGTGTTAGGGTTAGGGTTAGGGTTAGGGTACGGGTGAGGGTTAGGGTTAGGTTTAGGGTACAGGTTAGGGTTAGGATTAGGGTAAGGGTTAAGGTTAGGGTACGGGTTAGGGTACGGTTTGGGTTAGGGTACGGGTTAGGGTACGGGTTAGGGTTAGGGTTAGGGTTAGGGTTAGGGTACGGGTTAGGGTTAGGTTACGGGTTAGGGTTCGGGTACGGGTTAGGTTTAGGTTTAGGGTACGGGTTAGGTTTAGGGTTAGGGGATAGGGTTAGGGTTAGGGTTAGGGTTAGGGTTAGGTTTAGGGTACGGGTTAGGGTTAGGGTTAGGTTTAGATTTAGGGTACGGGTTAGGGTTAGGGTACGGGTTAGGGTTAGGTTTAGGGTACGGGTTAAGGTTAGGGTTAGGGGTTAGGGTTAGAGTTAGGGTTAGGTCTAGGGTTAGGGTACGGGTTAGGGTTAGGGTACGGTTTAGGGTTAGGGTGAGGGTTAGGGTTAGTGTTAGCATATGGGTTAGGGTTAGGTTTAGGGTTAGGGTTAGTGTTAGGATACGGGTAGGGTTAGGGTACGGGTTAGGGTACGGGTTAGGGTACGGGTTAGGGTTAGGGTTAGGGTTAGGAAACGTTTAGGATTAGGATTAGGGCTAGGTTTAGGGTACGGGTTAAGTTTAGGGTTAGGGTACGGGTTAGGGTACGGGTTAGGGTTAGGGTTAGTGTTAGGGTACGGGTTAGGGTTAGGGTACAGTTTAGGGTTAGGGTTAGGGTTAGGGTTAGGGTTAGGTTTAGGGTTAGGAAAGGGTTAGGGTTAGGATTAGGGTTAGGGTTAGTGTACGGTTTAAGGTTAGGTTTAGGGTACGGGTTAGGGTTAGAGTTAGGGTTAGGGTTAGGTTAAGGGTTAGGGTACGGGTTAGGGTTAGGGTACGGGTTAGGGTTAGGTTTAGGAGTGAGGGTTAGGGTTAGGGTTAGGGTTAGGGTTAGGGTACGGGTTAGGGTTAGGTTTAGGGTTAGGGTTAAGTTTAGGGTTAGGGTTAGCGTACAGGTTAGGGTTAGGGTTAGGTTTAGGGTTAGGTTTAGGGTACGGGTTAGGGTTAGGTTACGGGTTAGGGTTAGGGTTAGGGTTAGGGTTAGGGTAGGGTTAGGAAAGGGTTAGTGTTAGGGTTAGGGTTAGGGTACGGTTTAGGGTTAGTGTTAGGGTACGGGTTAAGGTACGGGTTAGGGTTAGGGTTAGGGTTAGGGTACGGGTTAAGGTTAGGGTTAGGGTTAGGGGTTAGGAGTTAGGGTTAGGGTTAGGGTTAGGGTTAGGTTTAGGGTACGGGTTAGGCTATGGGTTAGGGTTAGGGTACGTGTTAGTGTTAGGGTTATGGTTAGGTTTAGGGTACGGGTTAGGGTTAGGGTTAGGGTTAGGGTTAGGGTTAGGGTACGGTTTAGGGTTAGGGTACGGGTTAGGGTTAGGGTATGGTTTAGGGTACGGTTTAGGGTTAGGGTTATGGTACGGTTTAGGGTTAGGGTACGGGTACGGGTTAGGGTTAGGGTACGGATTAGGGTTAGGGTACGGTTTAGGGTACGGGTTAGGGTTAGGGTTTGGGTACGGGTTAGGGTTAGGGTTAGGGTTAGGGTAAGGGTTAGGGTACGTGTTAGGGTACGGGTTAGGGTGAGGGTTATGTTTAGGGTACTGGTTAGGTTACCGGTTAGGGTAAGGGTTAGGGTTAGGGTCCGGGTTAGGGTACGGGTTAGGGTTAGGGTACGGGTTAGGGTACATTTTGGGTTAGGGTTAGGGTTAGGTTTAGGGTACGGTTTAGGGTTAGGGGACGGATTATGGTTAGGGTTAGGGTACGGGTTAGGGTTAGGGTTAGAGGTTAGGGTTAGGGTTATGGTTAAGGTTAGGGTTAGGGTACGGGTTAGGGTTAGTGTACGGGTTAGGATTAGGGTTAGGGTTAGGTTTAGGGTTAGCCTACGGGTTCGTGTTAGGGTTAGGGTTAGGGTACGGGTTAGGGTTAGGGTACGGGTTAGGGTTAGGGTTAGGTTTAGTGTTAGGGTTAGGGTACGGGTTAGGGTTAGGGTTAGGTTTAGGGTACGGGTTAGGTTACCGGTTAGGGTAAGGGTTAGGGTTAGGGTACGGGTTAGGGTACGGGTTAGTGTTAGGGTACGGGTTAGGGTTAGGGTTAGGGTACGGGTTAGGGTTAGGGTTAGGTTTAGGGTTAGGGTTAGGGTACGGATTAGCGTTAGGGTACGGGTTAGGGTTAGGGTTAGGGTACGGGTTAGGGTTAGGGTTAGGGTATGGGTTCGGTTTAGGGTTAGGGTTAGTGTACGGGTTAGGGTTAGAGTTAGGTTTACGTCCGGGTTAGGGTTAGGTTTAGGGGTTAGGGTTAGGGTACGGGTTAGGGTTAGGGTTAGGGTTAGGGTTAGGTTTAGGGGTTAGGGTTAGGGTACGGGTTAGGGTTAGGGTTAGGGTTAGGCGTTAGGGGTTAATGTTAGGGTAAGTGTTAGGGTTAGGGTTAGGGTACGGGTTAGGGTACGTGTTAGGGTTAGGTTTAGGGTTAGGGTACGGGTTAGGGCTAGGATTAGGGTTAGGGTTGGGGTTAGGGTTAGGGTACGGGTTAGGGTTAGGGTTAGGGTTAGGGTAAGGTTTAGGGTACGGGTTAGGGTTAGGGTTAGGGTTAGGTTTAGGGTACGGGTTAGGGTTAGGGTTAGGGTAAGGGTTAAGGTTAAGGTACGGGTTAGGGTACGGGTTAGGGTTAGGGTACGGATTAGGGTACGGGTTAGGGTTAGGGTTAGGGTTAGTGTTAGGGTTAGAGTACGGGTTAGGGTTAGGGTACGGGTTAGGGTTCGGGTACGGGTTAGGTTTAGGGTTAGGGTACGGGTTAAGGTTAGGGTTAGGGGATAGGGTTAGGTTTAAGTTTAGCGTTAGGGTTAGGTTTAGGGTACGGGTTAGGGTTAAGGTTAGGGTTAGGTTTAGGGTACGGGTTAGGGTTAGGGTACGGGTTAGGGTTAGGGTTAGGGTACGGGTTACGGTAGGGTTAGGGTTTAGGGTTAGGGTTAGGGTTAGGTCTAGGGTTAGGGTACGGGTTAGGGTTAGGGTACGGTTTAGGGTTAGGGTGAGGGTTAGGGTTAGGGTTAGCATACGGGTTAGGCTTAGGTTTAGGGTTAGGGTTAGTGTTAGGATACGGGTTAGGTTTAGGGTTAGGGTTAGGAAAGTTTAGGGTTATGATTAGGGCTAGGGTTAGGGTACGGGTTAGGGTTAGGGTTAGGGTTAGGTTTACTGTTAGGGTATGGGTTAGGATTAGGTACGGGTTAGGGTTAAGGTTAGGGTTAGGAAAGGGTTAGGGTTAGGATTAAGGTTAGGGTTAGGGTACGGGTTAAGGTTAGGGTTAGGGTACGGGTTAGGGTTAGGGTTAGGTTTAGGGTTAGGGTTAGGGTTAGGGTACGGGTACGGGTTAGGGTTAGGGTTAGGGTTAGGGTAAGGGTTAGGGTTAGGGTTAGGTTTAGGGTTAGGGGTTAGGGGTTAGTGTTAGTGTAAGGGTTAGGGTTACGTTTAGGGTACGGGTTAGGGTACGAGTTAGGGTTAGGGTTAGGGTTAGGGTACGTGTTAGGGTTAGGGTTATGTTTAGGGTTAGGTTTAGGGTACGGGTTAGGGTTAAGGTACGGTTTAGGGTTAGGGTTAGGGTTAGGGTTAGGAAAGGGTTAGTGTTAGGGTTAGGGTTAGGGTTAGGGTTAGGGTACGGATTAGGCTTAGGGTTAGGGTACGGGTTAAGGTACGGGTTAGGGTTAGGGTTAGGGTTAGGGTACGGGTTAGGTTTAGGGTACGGGTTAGGGTTAGGTGACGGATTAGGTTTAGGGTTAGGGTACGGGTTAGGGTTAGGGTTAAGGGTTAGGGTTAGGGTTAGGTTTAGGGTTAGGCTTAGGGTACGGGTTAGGGTTAGTGTACGGGTTAGGGTTAGCGTTAGGGTTAGGGTTAGGGTTAGCGTACGGGTTAGGTTTAGGGTTAGGGTTAGGGTACGGGTTAGGGTATGGGTTAGGGTTAGGGTACGTGTTAGTGTTAGGGTTATGGTTAGGTTTAGGGTACGGGTTAGGGTTAGGGTTAGGGTACGGGTTAGGGTTAGGGTACGGGTTAGGGTACGGGTTAGCATTAGGTTTAGGGTTAGGGTTAGGTTTAGGAAAGGTTTAGGGTTAGGGTTAGGTTACGGGTTAGGGTTAGGGTTAGGGGTAGGGTTAGGGTTAGGGTACGGGTTAGGGTTAGAGTACGAGTTAGGGTTAGGGTACGGGTTAGGGTACGGTTTAGGGTTAGGGTTATGGTACGGTTTAGGGTTAGGGTACGGCTACGGGTTAGGTTTAGGGTACGGGTTAGGGTTAGGGTACGGTTTAGGGTACGGGTTAGGGTTAGGGTTAGGGTTTGGTTACGGGTTAGGGTTAGGGTTAGGGTAAGGGTTAGGGTACGGGTTAGGGTACGGGTTAGGGTTAGGGTTATGTTTAGGGTACGGGTTAGGTTACCGGTTAGGGTAAGGGTTAGGTTTAGGGTACGGTTTAGGGTACGGCTTAGGGTTAGGGTACGGGTTAGGGTACGGGTTAGGGTTAGGGTTAGGCTTAGGGTACTGTTTAGGGTAGGGTTAGGGGTTAGGGTTAGGTTTAGGGTTAGGGTACGGGTTAGGGTTAGGGTACGGGTTAGGGTTAGGGTTAGGTTTAGGGTACGGGTTAGGGTTAGGGGACGGATTAGTGTTAGGTTTAGGGTACGGGTTAGGGTTAGGGTTAGGGGTTAGGGTTAGGGTTATGGTTAGGGTTAGGTTTAGGGTACGGGTTATGGTTAGGGTTAGGGTTAGGGTTAGGGTTAGGGTTAGGTTTAGGGTTAGCGTACGTGTTAGGGTTAGGGTTAGGGTTAGGGTACGGGTTAGGGTTACGTTACGGGTTAGGGTTAGGGTACGAGTTAGGGTACGGGTTAGGGTTAGGGTTAGGGTACGGGTTAGGTTAGGGTACGGGTTAGGGTTAGGGTTAGGGTACGGGTTAGGGTTAGGGTTAGGTTTAGGGTTAGGGTTAGGGTACGGATTAGCGTTAGGGTACGGGTTAGGGTTAGGGTTAGGGTACGGGTTAGGGTTAGGGTTAGGGTATGGGTTCGGTTTAGGGTTAGGGTTAGTGTACGGGTTAGGGTTAGAGTTAGGTTTACGTCCGGGTTAGGGTTAGGTTTAGGGGTTAGGGTTAGGGTACGGGTTAGGGTTAGGGTTAGGGTTAGGGTTAGGGTTAGGTTTAGGGGTTAGGGTTAGGGTACGGGTTAGGGTTAGGGTTAGGGTTAGGCGTTAGGGGTTAATGTTAGGGTAAGTGTTAGGGTTAGGGTTAAGGTACGGGTTAGGGTACGTGTTAGGGTTAGGTTTAGGGTTAGGGTACGGGTTAGGGCTAGGATTAGGGTTAGGGTTGGGGTTAGGGTTAGGGTACGGGTTAGGGTTAGGGTTAGGGTTAGGGTAAGGTTTAGGGTACGGGTTAGGGTTAGGGTTAGGGTTAGGTTTAGGGTACGGGTTAGGGTTAGGGTTAGGGTAAGGGTTAAGGTTAAGGTACGGGTTAGGGTACGGGTTAGGGTTAGGGTACGGGTTAGGGTACGGGTTAGGGTTAGGGTTAGGGTTAGTGTTAGGGTTAGGGTACGGGTTAGGGTTAGGGTACGGGTTAGGGTTCGGGTACGGGTTAGGTTTAGGGTTAGGGTACGGGTTAAGGTTAGGGTTAGGGGATAGGGTTAGGTTTAAGTTTAGCGTTAGGGTTAGGTTTAGGGTACGGGTTAGGGTTAAGGTTAGGGTTAGGTTTAGGGTACGGGTTAGGGTTAGGGTACGGGTTAGGGTTAGGGTTAGGGTACGGGTTACGGTAGGGTTAGGGTTTAGGGTTAGGGTTAGGGTTAGGTCTAGGGTTAGGGTACGGGTTAGGGTTAGGGTACGGTTTAGGGTTAGGGTGAGGGTTAGGGTTAGGGTTAGCATACGGGTTAGGTTTAGGTTTAGGGTTAGGGTTAGTGTTAGGATACGGGTTAGGGTTAGGGTTAGGGTTAGGAAAGTTTAGGGTTATGATTAGGGCTAGGGTTAGGGTACGGGTTAGGGTTAGGGTTAGGGTTAGGTTTAGTGTTAGGGTATGGGTTAGGATTAGGTACGGGTTAGGGTTAAGGTTAGGGTTAGGAAAGGGTTAGGGTTAGGATTAAGGTTAGGGTTAGGGTACGGGTTAAGGTTAGGGTTAGGGTACGGGTTAGGGTTAGGGTTAGGTTTAGGGTTAGGGTTAGGGTTAGGGTACGGGTACGGGTTAGGGTTAGGGTTAGGGTTAGGGTAAGGGTTAGGGTTAGGGTTAGGTTTAGGGTTAGGGGTTAGGGGTTAGTGTTAGTGTAAGGGTTAGGGTTAGGTTTAGGGTACGGGTTAGGGTACGAGTTAGGGTTAGGGTTAGGGTTAGGGTACGTGTTAGGGTTAGGGTTATGTTTAGGGTTAGGTTTAGGGTACGGGTTAGGGTTAAGGTACGGTTTAGGGTTAGGGTTAGGGTTAGGGTTAGGAAAGGGTTAGTGTTAGGGTTAGGGTTAGGGTTAGGGTACGGATTAGTGTTAGGGTTAGGGTACGGGTTAAGGTACGGGTTAGGGTTAGGGTTAGGGTTAGGGTACGGGTTAGGTTTAGGGTACGGGTTAGGGTTAGGTGACGGATTAGGTTTAGGGTTAGGGTACGGGTTAGGGTTAGGGTTAAGGGTTAGGGTTAGGGTTAGGTTTAGGGTTAGGCTTAGGGTACGGGTTAGGGTTAGTGTACGGGTTAGGGTTAGCATTAGGGTTAGGGTTAGGGTTAGCGTACGGGTTAGGTTTAGGGTTAGGGTTAGGGTACGGGTTAGGGTATGGGTTAGGGTTAGGGTACGTGTTAGTGTTAGGGTTATGGTTAGGTTTAGGGTACGGGTTAGGGTTAAGGTACGGTTTAGGGTTAGGGTTAGGGTAAGGGTTAGGAAAGGGTTAGTGTTAGGGTTAGGGTTAGGGTTAGGGTACGGATTAGGGTTAGGGTTAGGGTACGGGTTAAGGTACGGGTTAGGGTTAGGGTTAGGGTTAGGGTACGGGTTAGGTTTAGGGTACGGGTTAGGGTTAGGTGACGGATTAGGTTTAGGGTTAGGGTACGGGTTAGGGTTAGGGTTAAGGGTTAGGGTTAGGGTTAGGTTTAGGGTTAGGCTTAGGGTACGGGTTAGGGTTAGTGTACGGGTTAGGGTTAGCGTTAGGGTTAGGGTTAGGGTTAGCGTACGGGTTAGGTTTAGGGTTAGGGTTAGGGTACGGGTTAGGGTATGGGTTAGGGTTAGGGTACGTGTTAGTGTTAGGGTTATGGTTAGGTTTAGGGTACGGGTTAGGGTTAGGGTTAGGGTACGGGTTAGGGTTAGGGTACGTGTTAGGGTACGGGTTAGCATTAGGTTTAGGGTTAGGGTTAGGTTTAGGAAAGGTTTAGGGTTAGGGATAGGTTACGGGTTAGGGTTAGGGTTAGGGGTAGGGTTAGGGTTAGGGTACGGGTTAGGGTTAGAGTACGAGTTAGGGTTAGGGTACGGGTTAGGGTACGGTTTAGGGTTAGGTTTATGGTACGGTTTAGGGTTAGGGTACGGGTACGGGTTAGGTTTAGGGTACGGGTTAGGGTTAGGGTACGGTTTAGGGTACGGGTTAGGGTTAGGGTTAGGGTTTGGGTACGGGTTAGGGTTAGGGTTAGGGTAAGGGTTAGGGTACGGGTTAGGGTACGGGTTAGGGTTAGGGTTATGTTTAGGGTACGGGTTAGGTTACCGGTTAGGGTAAGGGTTAGGTTTAGGGTACGGTTTAGGGTACGGCTTAGGGTTAGGGTACGGGTTAGGGTACAGTTTAGGGTTAGGGTTAGGCTTAGGGTACTGGTTAGGGTAGGGTTAGGGGTTAGGGTTAGGTTTAGGGTTAGGGTACGTGTTAGGGTTAGGGTACGGGTTAGGGTTAGGGTTAGGTTTAGGGTACGGGTTAGGGTTAGGGTTAGGGGTTAGGGTTAGGGTTATGGTTAGGGTTAGGTTTAGGGTACGGGTTAGGGTTAGGGTTAGGGTTAGGGTTAGGGTTAGGGTTAGGTTTAGGGTTAGCGTACGTGTTAGGGTTAGGGTTAGGGTTAGGGTACGGGTTAGGGTTACGTTACGGGTTAGGGTTAGGATACGAGTTAGGGTACGGGTTAGGGTTAGGGTTAGGGTACGGGTTAGGTTAGGGTACGGGTTAGGGTTAGGGTTAGGTTTTAGGGTTAGGGTTAGGGTACGGATTAGGGTTAGGGTACGGGTTAGGGTTAGGGTTAGGGTACGGGTTAGGGTTAGGGTTAGGGTATGGGTTAGGGTTAGGGTTAGGGTTAGTGTACGGGTTAGGGTTAGGGTTAGGTTTAGGTCCGGGTTAGGGTTAGGTTTAGGGGTTAGGGTTAGGGTACGGGTTAGTGTTAGGGTTAGGGTTAGGGTTAGGGGTAGGGTACGGGTTAGGGTTAGGGTTAGGGTTAGGGTTAGGCGTTAGGGGTTAGTGTTAGGGTAAGTGTTAGGGTTAGGGTTAGGGTTAGGGTACGGGTTAGGGTACGGGTTAGGGTTAGGGTTAGGGTTAGGGTACGGGTTAGGGGTAGGGTTACGGTTAGGGTTGGGGTTAGGGTTAGGGTACGGGTTAGGGTACGGGTTAGGGTTAGGATAAGAGTTAGGGTACGGGTTAGGGTTAGGGTTAGGGTTAGGTTTAGGGTACGGGTTAGGGTTAGGGTTAGGGTAAGGGTTAAGGTTAGGGTACGGGTTAGGGTACGGGTTAGGGTTAGGGTACGGGTTAGGGTACGGGTTAGTGTTAGGGTTAGGGTACGGGTTAGGTTTAGGGTACGGGTTAGGGTTCGGGTACGGGTTAGGTTTAGGGTTAGGGTACGGGTTAGGGTTAGGGTTAGGGGATAGGGTTAGGGTTAGGGTTAGGGTTAGGGTTAGGTTTAGGGTACGGGTTAGGGTTAGGTTTAGGGTTAGGTTTAGGGTATGGGTTAGGGTTAGGGTACGGGTTAGGGTTAGGGTTAGGGTACGGGTTACGGTTAGAGTTAGGGGTTAGGGTTAGAGTTAGGGTTAGGTCTAGGGTTAGGGTACTGGTTAGGGTTAGGGTACGGGTTAGGGTTAGGTTTAGGAGTGAGGGTTAGGGTTAGGGTTAGGGTTAGGGTTAGGGTACGGGTTAGGGTTAGGTTTAGGTTTAGGGTTAAGTTTAGGGTTAGGGTTAGCGTACGGGTTAGGGTTAGGGTTAGGTTTAGGGTACGGGTTAGGGTTAGGGTACGGGTTAGGGTTAGGGTTAGGGTTAGGGTTAGGGTAGGGTTAGGAAAGGGTTAGTGTTAGGGTTAGGGTACGGGTTAGGGTACGGGTTAGGGTTAGGGTTATGTTTAGGGTACGGGTTAGGTTACCGGTTAGGGTAAGGGTTAGGGTACGGGTACGGGTTAGGGTTAGGGTACGGGTTAGGGTTAGGGTACGGTTTAGGGTACGGGTTAGGGTTAGGGTTAGGGTTTGGGTACGGGTTACGGTTAGGGTTAGGGTTAGGGTAAGGGTTAGGGTACGGGTTAGGGTACGGGTTAGGGTTAGGGTTATGTTTAGGGTATGGGTTAGGTTACCGGTTAGGGTAAGGGTTAGGGTTAGGTTACGGGTTAGGGTACGGGTTAGGGTTAGGGTACGGGTTAGGGTATGGGTTAGGGTTAGGTTTCGGCTTAGGGTACTGCTTAGGGTAGGGTTAGGGGTTAGAGTTAGGTTTAGGGTTAGGGTACGGTTTAGGGTTAGGGTACGGGTTAGGGTTAGGGTTAGGGTTAGGTTTAGGGTACGGTTTAGGGTTAGGGGACGGATTAGGGTTAGGGTTAGGGTACGGGTTAGGGTTAGGGTTAGAGTTTAGGGTTAGGGTTATGGTTAGGGTTAGGGTTAGGGTACGGGTTAAGGTTAGGGTACGGGTTAGGGTTAGGGTTAGGGTTAGGTTTAGGGTTAGCGTACGGGTTAGGGTTAGGGTTAGGGTTACGGTACGGGTTAGGGTTAGGTTACGGGTTAGGGTTAGGGTTAGGTTTAGGGTTAGGGTTAGGGTACGGGTTAGGGTTAGGGTTAGGTTTAGGATACGGGTTATGTTACCGGTTAGGGTAAGGGTTAGGGTTAGGGTACGAGTTAGGGTACGGGTTAGGTTTAGAGTACGGGTTAGGGTTAGGGTTAAGGTACGGGTTAGGGTTAGGGTACGGGTTAGGGTACGGGTTAGGTTTAGGGTTAAGTTTAGGGTACGGATTAGCGTTAGGGTACGGGTTAGGGTTAGGGTTAGGGTATGGGTTAGGGTTAGGTTTAGGGTATGGGGTAGGTTTAGGGTTAGGGTTAGTGTACGGGTTAGCGTTAGGGTTAGGTTTATGTCCGGGTTAGGGTTAGGTTTAGGGGTTAGTGTTAGGGTACGGGTTAGGGTTAGGGTTAGGTTTAGGGGTTAGGGTTAGGGTACGGGTTAGGGTTAGGGTTAGGGTTAGGCGTTAGGTGTTAGTGTTAGGGTAAGTTTTAGGGTTAGGGTTAGGGTACGGGTTAGGGTACGTGTTAGGGTTAGGTTTAGGGTTAGGGAACGGGTTAGGGCTAGGATTAGGTTTAGGGTTGGGGTTAGGGTTAGGGTACGGGTTAGGGTTAGGTTTAGGGTTAGGGTAAGGTTTAGGGTACGGGTTAGGTTTAGGGTTAGGGTAGGTTTAGGGTACGGGTTAGGGTTAGGGTTAGGGTAAGGGTTAAGGTTAGGGTACGGGTTAGGGTACGGGTTAGGGTTAGGGTGCGGATTAGGGTACGGTTTAGGGTTAGGGTTAGGGTTAGTGTTAGGGTTAGGGTACGGGTTAGGGTTAGGGTACGGGTTAGGGTTCGGGTACGGGTTACGTTTAGGGTCAGGGTACGGTTTAGGGTTAGGGTTAGGGGATAGGGTTAGGTTTAAGGTTAGGGTTAGGGTTATGTTTAGGGTACGGGTTAGGGTTAAGGTTAGGGTTAGGTTTAGGGTATGGGTTAGGGTTAGGGTACGGGTTAGGGTTAGGGTTAGTGTACGGGTTACGGTTAGGGTTAGGGGTTAGGGTTAGGGTTAGGGTTAGGTCTAGGGTTAGGTTACGGGTTAGGGTTAGGGTACGGTTTAGGGTTAGGGTGAGGGTTAGTGTTAGGGTTAGCATACGGGTTAGGGTTAGGTTTAGGGTTAGGATTAGTGTTAGGATACGGGTTAGGGTTAGGGTACGGGTTAGGGTTAGGGTTAGGGTTAAGGTTAGGAAAGTATAGGGTTATGATTAGGGATAGGGTTAGGGTACGGGTTAGGGTTAGGGTTAGGGTTAGGGTTAGTGTTAGGGTACGGGTTAGGATTAGGGTACGGGTTAGGGTTAGGGTTAGGGTTAGGGTTAGGAAAGGGTTAGGGTTAGGATTAGGGTTAGGGTTAGGGTACGGGTTAAGCTTAGGGTTAGGGTACGGGTTAGGGTTAGGGTTAGGTTAAGGGTTAGGGTTAGGGTTAGGGTACGGGTACGGGTTAGGGTTAGGGTAAGGGTAAGAGTTAGGGATACGGTTAGGGTTAGGGTTAGGGTACGGGTTAGGGTTAGGTTTAGGGTTAGGGTTAGGGTACGGATTAGGTTTAGGTTAGGGTTAGGGTTAGGGTTAGGGTTAGGGTACGGGTTAGGGTACTGGTTAGGTTTAGGGTTAGGGTTAGGGTACAGGTTAGGATTAGGTTTAGGGTTAGGGTTAGGGGTTAGGGGTTAGTGTTAGGGTAAGGGTTAGGGTTAGGGTTAGGGTACGGGTTAGGGTACGAGTTAGGGTTAGGGTTAGGGTTAGGGTAGGTGTTAGGGTTAGGGTTAGGTTTCGGGATGGTTTTAGGGTTAGGGTACGGGTTAGGGTTAGGTTTAGGGTTAGGGTAAGGGTTAGGGTACGGGTTAGGGTACGGGTTAGGGTTAGGTTTAGGTTTAGGGTACGGGTTAGGGATAGGGTTTGGGTAAGTGTTAGGGTTAGGGTACGTGTTAGGGTACGGTTTAGGGTTAGGGTACAGGTTAGGGTATGGGTTAGGGTTAGGGTTAGGGCAAGGGTTAGGGTTAGGGTACATGTTAGGGTTAGGGTACGGGTTACGGTTAGACTTAGTGTACGGGTTAGGGTTAGGGGTTAGGGTTAGGGTTAGGGTTAGGGTACGGGTTAGGGTTAGGGTACGGGTTAGGGTTAGGGTTAGGGTTAGGTTTAGGGTACGAGTTAGGTTTAGGGGACGGATTAGGGTTAGGGTTAGGGTACGGGTTAGGGTTAGGGTTAGGGGTTAGGTTTAGGGTTATGGTTAGGTTTAGGTTTAGGGTACGGGTTAGGGTTAGGGTACGGGATAGGGTTAGGGTTAGGATTAGGTTTAGGGTTAGCGTACGGGTTAGGGTTAGGGTTAGGGGACAGTTTAGGTTTAGGGTACGGGTTAGGGTTAGGGTACGGGTTAGGCTACGGGTTAGGGTTAGGGTTAGGTTACGGGTTAGGTTTAGGGTACGGATTAGGGTTAGGGTTAGGGTTAGGGTACGGGTTATGGTAAGGGTACGGTTTAGGGTACGGTTTAGGGTTAGGGTTAGGTTTAGGGTTAGGTTACGGGTTAGGTTTAGGGTATGGATTAGGGTTAGGGTTAGGGTTAGTGTACGGGTTAGGGTTAGGGTACGGGTTAGGGTTAGTGTTAGGGTACGGGTTAGGGTTAGGGTTAGGGGTAGGGTACGGGTTAGGGTTAGGGTTAGTGTTAGGGTTAGGGTTAGGTTTAGGGGTTAGGGGTTAGTGTTAGGGTAAGTGTTAGGGTTAGGGTTAGGGTACGGGTTAGGGTACGTGTTAGGGTTAGGGTTAGGGTTAGGGTACGGGTTAGTGTTAGGGTTAGGGTTAGGGTTGGGTTTAGGGTTAGGGTACGTGTTAGGGTTAGGGTTAGGGTTAGGGTAAGGTTTAGGGTACGGGTTAGGGTTAGGGTTAGGGTTAGGTTTAGGGTACGGGTTAGGGTTAGGGTTAGTGTAAGGTTTAAGTTTAGGGTACGGGTTAGGGTACGGGTTAGGGTTAGCGTACGGGTTAGGGTACAGGTTAGGGTACGGGTTAGGGTTAGGGTTAGGGGATAGGGTTAGGGTTAGTGTTAGGGTTAGGGTACGGGTTAGGGTTAGGGTACGTGTTAGGGTTAGGGTTAGGGTTAGGTTTAGGGTACGCGTTAGGGTTAGGGTACGGTTTAGGGTTAGGGTTAGGGTACGGTTTAGGGTTAGGGTTAGGGATAGGCTTAGGGTACGGGTAAGGGTTAGGGTTAGGGTTAGGGTATGGATTAGGGTTAGGTTTAGGGTTAGGGTTAGGGTACGGGTTAGGGTTAGGTTTAGGGTTAGGGTACGGGTTAGGTTTAGGGTTAGGGTTAGGGTACGGGTGGGTTAGGGTTAGGGTACGGTTTAGGGTTAGTGTTAGGGTTAGGGTTAGGGTTAGGGTACAGTTTAGGGTTAGGGTTAGGGTTAGGGTACGGGTTAGGGTTAGGGTTAGGGTTAGGTTTAGGGTACGGGTTAGGGTTAGGGTTAGGTTTTCGGGTACGGTTTAGGGTTAGGTTTAGGGGTTAGGGTTAGGGTACGGTTTAGGTTTAGTGTTAGGTTTAGGGTTATGGTACGGGTTAGGGTTAGGGTTAGGGTTAGTGTTAGGGTTAAAGTACGGGTTAGGGTTAGTGTTAGGTTTAGGGTTAGGGTTAGGGGTTAGGGGTTAGGGTTAGGGTCAGGGTTACGGTTAGGTTTAGGGTACGGGTTAGGGTACGAGTTAGGGTTAGGGTTAGGGTTAGGGTACGGGTTAGGGTACGGGTTAGGTTTAGGTTTAGGGTTAGGGTACGGGTTAGGATTAGGGTTAGAGTTCGGGTAAGGGTTAGGGAACGGGTTAGGGTTAGGGTTATGGTTAGGGTTAGGTTTAGTGTACGGGTTAGGGTTAGGGTTAGGGTTAGGGTTAGGGTTAGGGTACGGGTTAGGCTACGGGTTAGGGTTAGGGTAGGGGTGAGGGTACGGGTTTGGGTACGGGTTAGGGTTATGGTTAGGGTTAGGGTACGGGTTAGGGTTAGGGTACGGGTTAGGGTTAGTGTACAGGTTAGGGTACAGGTTAGGGTTAGGGTTAGGGTTAGCGTACGGGTTAGGTTTAGGGTACGGTTAGGGTACGGGTTAGGGTTAGGGTACGGGTTAGGGTTAGGTTTAGGGGTTAGGGTTAGGGTTAGGGTTAGCGTTAGGGTACGGTTTAGGGTTAGGGTACGGGTTAGGGTTAGGGATAGTGTACGGGTTAGGTTGAGGGTACGTGTTAGTGTTAGGGTACGGGTTAGGGTTAATGTTAGGGTACGTGTTAGGGTTAGGGTTAGTAGTTAGGGTTAGGGTTAGGGTTAGGGTACGGATTAGGGTTAGGGTTAGGGTTAGGGTACGGGTTACGGTTAGGTTACGGGTTAGGGTTAGGGTTAGGGTACAGGTTAGGTTTAGGGTTAGGGGTTAGGGTTAGGGTTAGGGTTAGGTTACGGGTTAGGGTTAGGGTACGGGTTAGGGTTAGGGTTAGGATTTTGGTTAGGGTTAGGGTTAGCGTAACGGTTAGGGTTAGGGTTAGGTTTAGGGTTAGTGTACGGGTTAGGGTAAGGGTTAGGAAAGGGTTAGGGTTAGGGTTAGGGTTAGGGTTAGGTTTAGGGTACGGTTTAGGGTTAGTGTTAGTGTTAGGGTTAGGGTTAGGTTAGGGTTAGGGGTTAGGGTTAGTGTACGGGTTAGGGTTAGGGTTAGGGTTAGGGTTAGGGTACGGATTTGGGTTAGGGTTAGGTTTAGTGTTAGGGTTAAAGTACGGGTTAGGGTTAGGGTTAGGGTTAGGGTTAGGGTTAGGTGTTAGGGGTTAGTGTTAGGGTAAGGGTTATGGTTAGGGTTAGGGTACGGGTTAGGGTTAGGGTTAGGGTTAGCGTTAGGGTACGGTTTAGGGTTAGGGTACGGGTTAGGGTTAGGGATAGGGTACGGGTTAGGGTGAGGGTACGTGTTAGGGTTTGGGTACGGGTTAGGGTTAAGGTTAGGGTACGTGTTAGGGTTAGGGTTAGTAGTTAGTGTCAGGGTTAGGGTTAGGGTACGGGTTAGGGTTAGGGTTAGGGTTAGGTTTAGGGTACGGGTTACGGTTAGGGTACGGGTTAGGGTTAGGGTTAGGGTACAGGTTAGGTTTAGGGTTAGGGGTTAGGGTTAGGGTTAGGGTTAGGTTTAGGTTACGGGTTAGGTTTAGGGTACGGGTTAGGGTTAGTGTTAGGGTTAGGGTTAGGGTTAGCGTAACGGTTAGGGTTAGGGTTAAGTTTAGGGTTAGTGTACGGGTTAGGGTTAGGGTTAGGAAAGGGTTAGGGTTAAGGTTAGGGTTAGGGTTAGGGTTAGGGTTAGGGTACGGGTTAGGGTTAGTGTTAGTGTTAGGGTTAGGGTTAGGTTAGGGTTAGGGGTTAGGTTTAGTGTACGGGTTAGGGTTAGGGTTAGGGTTAGGGTTAGGGTTAGGGTACGGATTTGGGTTAGGGTTAGGTTTAGTGTTAGGGTTAATGTACGGGTTAGGGTTAGGGTTAGGGTTAGGGTTAGGTGTTAGGGGTTAGTGTTAGGGTAAGGGTTAGGGTTAGGGTTAGGGTACGGGTTAGGGTACGAGTTAGGGTTATGGTTAGTGTTGGGAACGGTTTAGGGTTAGGGTTAGCGTTCGCGTTGGGGTTAGGGTTAGGGTACGGGTTAGGGTTAGAGTTAGGGTTAGGGTAAGTGTTACGGTACGGGTTAGGGTTAGGGTTAGGGTTAGGGTTATGTTTAGGGTACGGGTTAGGGTTAGGGTTATGGTAAGGGTTAGGGTTAGGGTACGGGTTAGGGTACGGGTTAGTGTTAGGGTACGGGTCAGGGTACGGGTTAGGGTTAGGATTAGGGTTAGGGTTAGGGCACGGGTTAGGGTTAGGGTACCGGTTAGGGATAGGGTACGGGTTAGGGTTAGGCTTAGCGTACGGGTTAGGGTTAGGGTTAGGGGTTAGGGTTAGGGTTAGGGTTAGGGTACGGGTTAGTGTTAGGGTACGGGTTAGTGTTAGGGTTAGGTTTAGGGTACGGTTTAGGGTTAGGGTACGGATTAGGATTAGGGTTAGGGTACGGGTTAGGGTTAGGGTTGGGGGTTAGGGTTAGGGTTAGGGTTAGGGTTAGGGTTAGGGTACGGGTTAGGGTTAGGGTACGGGTTAGGTTTAGGGTTAGGGTTACGGTTAGCGTACGGGTTACGGTTAGGGTTAGGGTTAGTGTACGGGTTAGGGTTAGGGTACGGGTTAGGGTTAGGGTTAGGAAAGGGTTAGGGTTAGGGTACGGGTTAGGGTTAGGGTACGGGTTAGGGTTAGGGTACGGGTTTGGGTACGGGTTAGGGTTAGGGTTAGGGTTAGCGTACAGGTTAGGTTTAGGGTACGGTTAGGGTACGGGTTAGGTTTAGGGTACGGGTTAGGGTTAGGGTTAGGGGTTAGGGTTAGGGTTAGGGTTAGCGTTAGGGTACGGTTTAGGGTTAGGGTATGGGTTAGGGTTAGGTATAGGGTACGGTTTAGGGTGAGGGTACGTGTCAGGGTTAGGGTACGGGTTAGGGTTAAGGTTAGGGTACGTGTTAGGGTTAGGGTTAGTAGTTAGGGTTAGGGTTAGGGTTAGGGTACGAGTTAGGGTTAGGGTTAGGGTTAGGGTTAGGGTTAGGGTTCGGGTTAGGGTGAGGGTACGTGTTAGGGTTAGGGTACGGGTTAGGGTTAAGGTTAGGGTACGGGTTAGGGTTAGGGTTAGGGTTAGGGTTAGGGTTAGGGTACGGGTTACGGTTAGGGTACGGGTTAGGGTTAGGTTTAGGGTACAGGTTAGGTTTAGTTTTAGGGGTTAGGGTTTGGGTTAGGGTTAGGTTACGGGTTAGGGTTAGGGTACGGGTTAGGGTTAGGGTTAGGGTTAGGGTTAGGGTTAGCGTAACGGTTAGGGTTAGGGTTAGGTTTAGGTTTAGTGTACGGGTTAGGGTTAGGGTTAGGAAAGGGTTAGGGTTAGGGTTAGGGTTAGGGTTAGGGTACGGGTTAGGGTTAGTGTTAGTGTTAGGGTTAGGGTTAGGTTAGGGTTAGGGGTTATGGTTAGTGTACGGGTTAGGGTTAGGGTTAGGGTTAGGGTATGGATTTGGGTTAGGGTTAGGTTTAGTGTTAGGGTTAAAGTACGGGTTAGGGTTAGGTTTAGGGTTAGGGTTAGGGTTAAGTGTTAGGGGTCAGTGTTAGGGTAAGGGTTATGGTTAGGGTTAGGGTACGGGTTAGGGTTAGGGTTGGGTTAGCGTTAGGGTACGGTTTAGGGTTAGGGTACGGGTTAGGGTTAGGGTACGGGTTAGGGTTAGGTTTAGGGTACAGGTTAGGTTTAGGGTTAGGGGTTAGGGTTAGGGTTAGGGTTAGGTTTAGGTTACGGGTTAGGCTTAGGGTAGGGGTTAGGGTTAGTGTTAGGGTTAGGGTTAGGTTTAGGGTACGGGTTACGGTTAGGGTACGGGTTAGGGTTAGGTTTAGGGTACAGGTTAGGTTTAGGGTTAGGGGTTAGGGTTAGGGTTAGGGTTAGGTTTAGGTTACGGGTTAGGCTTAGGGTAGGGGTTAGGGTTAGAGTTATGGTTAGGGTTAGGGTTAGCGCAACGGTTAGGGTTAGGGTTAAGTTTAGGGTTAGTGTACGTGTTAGGGTTAGGGTACGGGTTAGGGTTAGTGTTAGTGTTAGGGTTAGGGTTAGGTTAGGGTTAGGGATTAGGGTTAGTGTACGGGTTAGGGTTAGATTTAGGGTTAGGGTTAGGGTACGGATTTGGGTTAGGGTTAGGTTTAGTGTTAGGGTTAAACTACGGGTTAGGGTTAGGGTTAGGGTTAGGGTTAGGTGTTAGGGGTTAGTGTTAGGGTAAGGGTTAGGGTTAGGGTTAGGGTACGGGTTAGGGTACGAGTTAGGGTTATAGTTAGGGTTGGGTACGGTTTAGGGTTAG